>JAHLJT010009436.1:121223128-121532551 GCA_031308135.1 Acheta domesticus
GGGCGCCCCGCTCGACCGCTGTCCTTATGCGGTAAGCGCTCCCGGTTTCTCCTTCGCCAGAAGGCGCACGGCATCGACGACGAAAGCTTTGCTGACGCAGATCTGATAGCGCCTGAGCTACATCTCCGATGCGACCGCGGGGAGAGCTGAATCAGGAAAATCTATATTTTAGATGACATGGAAGCAATATGCTGCAATTTCTGCTCAGTCTAATTGAATTTCCCTTCTCTCTCGTTTGTACAAGAAACATTTAGGGTAATTACAAAGGTTCTGGAGAGTTTATAGTTTATTGTTTACCAGCAATCTTCTCGTTCCTGAAGTTGCTCCGAAGTCATTACGGCAAATGGAAGGACCAGCTAACGAGTTATTTACAGCTCGATTTAGATGTTTGTAATCTGAAGTGTCTCTCGATTGACACTAATCAGTCCGCCAGCGGGTTGCTACCGCGCGCCGGCAAGCTGGAAAGCCCGTTGACTCCTAACGACTCATCACGTCGCTCAATGTTGTTTCAGCTTAAAGAGAAACGACGACTAAACTTTTTTTCGCGTGTCTCATTTAGAAAACAGTGGGTCTCCGCCTTCAACGCCCCGCCCACCCGCCTCATTACTTCTCCTCCATTTCATTTACCCAGCGCGGCCGAAAGGATTGGCGTGGGTATGTTGCCTGTGAGCGCGTGTATTCATTCACACTCGCAGCTATTGGCACAAACCTTCTGTTGGGATTTTATGAAGCCCTTGACGCTCACTTGGGGTGAAGGAAGGGCTTCTGCTCTGCACAGATGGGGAAGTTAGCAGGAAGTTGTACTGGAGAAAAACTATTTAAACTTTGTGAAACTGCTTGTAGAAGGTGACTGCTCACAGGGAGAATGGGAAGACATGTGGCTTAGAAGTGCAAAATAATTTAAGATGACAACATAAGAGGCATTAAAATATGTCTCTTATGTTATGTTCAAGTTTTATGACATTTACTGAGTACAGGAACTTCATTACCGGTTCAACTGAGTAAACTCAACTTAACCATGTCGTTTCTTCTTAACCTAAATATAAAACGTTTAGGACCTTTCAAACCAAGGTGTGTGATGGAAACATTACGACTGCGTATCTACTGATGAAAATACTACATTTTTCTTACGACGCCAGTTTCTTCGCCTTATAGCTGTACCTGGGATGGACGAATGCTTTAGATTAGTTGGTGAATATGACGGCATCATGTGAATGGTGGAGCAATTTTGTAGAGGCTGAAGATGCGGGAAAGATTTGAGAAAACCTACCACGAACCCTCATTGTCCACTATGAATTCCACATGGATTCACCAGGACCAAGTCTTGGAAGGCGAGCGGTGTGACCACTATAAACAGGTCGCTAATTGATCAAAACAATAACAAAAACGTTAATATGAAGCAAAGGCTGCAAGGAATAGCATGCAGTACAGAGAAAAGGGTGACATACACACGCGCGCACACGAACGAACACAACGGTTGTAAATAGGGAACAAAGCCTGAAGTGCTAAGTAGACGTTAACACCGGGCAGCATCCACAGCGAAGCAGACTTATTACCTCGCAAGTCTCTGTATAGAAAGGGCTGAGAGAAAGAGAGACGCGGAGAGCGAGGAGCGCCTACGAAGCGGGGGCGAAGGAGCCCGAGGACGGAGCGAGGACGCGGGAGGGCGGAGCGGCGCAAGCACCGGGCAGCAACAGCGCGCAAGTAGGCAGGCGCGAGCGCGGAGGGCGGGCCGGCGGGCGGGCGGGCGGACGGACGGAGGCTGCGCCCCGCCGCCGCCGCCGCCGCCGCCGCAAACGAGCGGAATATGTAAATTAATTGCGGTTTAATTTCGTTTCGGGTGCTTAGCCCCCGCAGAAGCGTCCGCGCGCCCGTCCGAAATTCATTTCCATTATTTTTTGCTCTCCGTACAAGGGCTTTATTTTATTTTCGCGCGCCGCGCCGCGCCGGCCGTGAGGAACGCAAGGGCAGCGACGGCTGCAGCAGGTCGGAGCAGCAGTCGGGTCGAGGAGCAAGCGGCACAGGAGCTGCGGGGGAGCGGGAGCGGGCGGGAGGATGAAGAGGGGAGCCCGGGAGGAGCGATGAAAAGAAGATGCGGCCTCTTCAGTCGGTGATTCACTCGGCGGTCATCCTGCGAAATGGCTCTTTAACAGCGCACCGCGTCCTCAAATCAAGCGTTATAGGGTTTCGAGAAACCTACTCATTACACTTGTGGTTTCTCCATCCGAGGTGCAGGGAAGTAGTGGAGTTGGGAGCGTCTTTCCGGTGATGTTTATCACGGTGCATTGTTCTTTCCGTAGTAAATCACCGAGCACGTGAAGGGGAGATGAAAGGGTGGGAATGAGGAAAGGGAACCTAGGGTTCTTCCATTCTCCTCGAACTGGGTTGACGCCCTTCTGAATGAATAATTAAATCCATTGAACACACTCACGAAGGCATTAAATAACTGTACACAAGAAGCCCTTTATTTCCCGTGCCTTTTCTTCTGTAAAGCTTCCTGGGTATTCCTAATAGTGAAGAACCAAATTTCAAGATGAAATTTATTTCCCAATAATAATATCGTCTATAAACGCAGTATATCTGTAGGCAGAAGGGAGTTGGTTGCGAAGTGTCTGATTTTTGTAAGATATATCTTGGATGTGTTCACTTCTTAACAACCATTGTGAAGAACTTCCTTTCATTTCCTATTCTGTACATGATAATATAATATCACTAAGGAGGCTAATATAATATCATTAAGAGATATATCATATGTCACCGCAAATGAACATCTGAAAATCCTGTTAAAACATTTTACTCTCTTCAAATTTCGAACTATATATTCCGTACAACAAAGGCTATCATTTATCGACGTTTTCAGGATTTTCATAAAAAATAAAAGCTTATATATATCATTTGAATGTTTATTTTCGAGACATGACTGTTCAATACTTCTCATGAACAACCTATAAATAAAATTACACAAGGTTAGAAATACACTAATTTGATGCCATATTGTTGACGTAACGAATTGAGGTTCAATTCGTTTGATAGTGTCTGGATGACTCTAGTTCGTCGGCTGATATCATCCTGGCAATTTCGAAAGCTTTCGCAATGATCTGCGAGAGATGTTTGCGGACCACCTAATTTAGGAGAGAATTTACTTGGATCTCACTGGCGTGATGCAGTACAAATATAGAGGAATTACTTCTTCGGACATATTCCTCTGATACCTCATGAAAGAGACGCTGACTGATCATGAAGCAGAAGAGGGAGAAGAGAGGATGGAGGCAGCTGACAGCGTATGTTCGAGGGGATGGAGGCGATGGAGTCGACGGTGGCACGAGTGGCGGCAGCAGTGCAGCAGCACCTCGACCGGCGCCGCGACAGGTTTACGCGCGTCGAGATAAACACGCGCCCGCTCGACAGCTTCGCGCGCCGGCCGCGGCGAGCGCCCCGCGCGCCCACGCGATTTATGGTTCGATGCGAGTCGGTGGTGCCGGCGCTGCCCCCCGCCCTCCCTGGTTTGCCCCCACCCCCGCGATCTCGCTGCGGCAGATACCTTCGCCATCTCTTTACCGCCACGGCCGCCGGCTGGTCGGTTAAGCACCCTACTCATACTCACCCTGCAGTCCGTTGCGTGAAACGGAGCCGCAGGCTCTGCTGTCACCGTCGTGGCCCGTCTGCATTGCACGAAGTATTGCGAGTCATAGATGCATAATGCAGATGCATGATGCAGTTGCAGTCAGCACCTTGCCCGCAATTGCCCTTTGGGTTGCAGTCAGTTCCATGTAATGTGTGCAGTAGGTATTGCTGTTGTCGATACTACCTCTACATAAACAGCAAGGTGCGACAACTAGTATCGGTCTAGGAGTCAGATATTTTCATCGTCATTGAGCGACTTGCGACCGGCAATGAGTAACTCCACCCTTCCACTATTGCTCCGCTGCAATATCCCACAACTCCGTGTGCTCTGGGATCGCTTGAGAGTTTATGCAAGCCTACTTCTTTCTTGTTTCGTTATTTCTTTGCACTAAATATAAGCGACCCATTAAATGTAGCGTCCAATAGTCTTTGCACCGCGCTAAAATGTTATCTGAACTAGTTCGTTACCACGAGATCATTACTTTCACTCGCAATTAAAAAATACTTTAAATATATAGCAAAATAATTTGACACTTTTTGAATTTCTTAGCATAAATATCGATATTAAAAACATTTTTTCCGTAGTTCATGCTTTCAAGTAAAATTTAAAAAATACATTGTCCTTGAAAACAACTGATTTACTGCAAACTCTGACCAACAGCTTCCATTTCAAATTTCTGACGCCATCTTTACACTCATGTTTAACTTCATTATTATGTAAAAACCTTATTTATTTTGTGAGCAGCTTGGAATCCTTTCATTAATTTCAAAGTTTTCCCTTAATATGTATTAATTTTCCAATCGTGTCTTAAAATATGTCCCGAAATTGTATTTAGGGCAGCACTCATTATAAGAGGTAAGTGCGTGGCATGCTCAATTGGAAGAAAATCATTTACCAAAATATCCTCACTTCTGCCAGGTCATAATAAATAATAATAAATGCTATCACTATTTTTAAATGACAATTCCTGTAAGTATTATAGATAAATTCTCTTTTAATTTAAAAAATATTCACAGTTTAGCAACTTTTTCTAAGTACCCTTGTTGAATCGATAGTCCTGGGCTATTTTGTAATCTATTCTTTGCAGAAAACGGAAAACAAAGAAAAGAACAATTTTGTAAATATTGTACATCTTCGGAAATTACATTTCCTTTCTGCCAGTCTCCTCTTTTCGCTAGAAGACAGTCCAGCCACAGCTGCTGCAGCGAGAGGTGAGCAATCTGCAGAGAGCGGGCGGTCAGCAGACGCGGTACACGTTTAATGGGCTCTGAGACTAGCAACGAGAATAAATCCTGCTCGGAGAACTGTAAATATCCTCGCTAAATGAAAACCAGCACTCTGAGTTGCAATACTATTACTTTACAGTGTGTTTCTTTCCAGAGGTAATGTTTCGCTCAAACTTCTCTCTTTTTCAATTACTGCGAATCCGTCGCGGCACACAGAAAGATGCACAAAGCGACAGAGACCGTATCCGAATACATGAGTGCATAAATAAGTTGGTGGAATCGAAAGCCGGAGGTTCGCGACGCTAATAGGTTACGCCTCTGTGTCTCTATAATGCGAATTAACGGTGATAAAGTACATAACACGCGGTACAATGCCACCATCAATGCTATTCACGCGTTTGCCCTAAGGGACCTGGGACTACTATTTCACGGGAGAAAGATTCGCACCGCCCAGTGTTAATTGATTACGTACATTCACTTCAATTGCTTCCAGTTCAATTTAATCGACTGCAGGGATATTGTTTCTCACTCTGCTGACCATTTCAAGTAATTATCAGTAGCAAAAAAGCAAATTAGGGTATTTATTGAAATGATGCTGCCACTGCTCATGCGTATTTGTGAAGATTCACACTCTGGTGAAATAATATTCTTTGAAGCTTTTATTAACGCTCTCGGCATATTCCAAGGTTTTTGCATCTCCATGAATTTTTGAACATTCATACAAATGAAATACCATGAATACTAGCATTTATCGTACAAAACGCTACGTTTCATGGAGGTCTGGCGAATGGATGATGAAACAAAATGAGAGGGAAAATTATTTCCAAGTTGGGAGCGGACGATGGAAGATAGCCTACTTTCACGTTTACTTTCCAAACACTTATTGAAGACATGTAAAATCCTCAGGAACACGGTAGAGCTGTTATCCTGATTTAATACTTTCACCTTTGGAACGTGGTCAACATTCGTTCATCACGACCTTGTTCTTCCCTCCAAATATGAAACCATTTTCTTAATAGGAATCAAGTATCAGGCGACACGATGGTAAAAGGAGTACCTGATGTTGGTATACTTCCCTTTACTTTAAAGAAATTGTTGCTAAATATAATAATTTTTAGACTTCTTTTTAAATGATTCAATAGTTTTAACGCACTTTTATTTATTCACACTGCTTTTTCAATTTACTACATTAGTTCGATGGGTACATATTCTCAGGGGCGGATCCAGTCAATCGTTTTGGAGGGGGCCGTCATAGATTTTTGTTAAATAATTAACCTTTGTTACATTGTATATTATTTTTGTAGTGAAAAAATGATCATATACAATATTATTTTTTAAATAAATAATTATAATATAAATAAATATTTAAATCAAGTTTGCCAAATAAAAGAAGGTAACAAACGAAAACTCTAGGCTTTTTGGGGGAGCCATGGCCTCCAGGATGCGCCACTGCATATTCTGTGAGAAGATATGACGTGGGGGAGGGAATGAAAAGTGTGAGTAGGCGCGCGAGAACGCACGTTTGTAAGTCAATCATTCATTCTTTCACAAAAAATGTTTCAAGTTACTCACTATTAGTCTCTTCCTTTTGCCACTGTTTTCAATATTTTTAAAAGAAAAGCAAGTAGATCAATGCATTCTGGTCCAATCTTCAGAAATATTATATTTGCATTCCATAAATACTACAACTAAACATATTATTTATGTACCTTTGTAATCTACTAGATCATCGCATTGGCACCAACATTTCTCTTTCCTCCTTTATCGCCATACTATTCTTTCAGTATTATTTCTGATATCTCTCTTTTCAGTCTTCCAGCCACCTCTCAATGTGGCAATTATCAATACGCCATGCTGAAATCCTAGGTAACATGATCGCAAACATGTTGAGGTATTTACAGTAACAATGCCATCGGCGAACATAAATCTCGCCAACAGCACTCTGAAGATGGGAAGCAGCGTGGGTTAACAGGGTTACGAAGGACGCCGGTGGGAGGGCAAGCCGCCCGCGGGGCGATGGGGGGCGACTGGCCGATGGCGGCGGCGGCGGTGGGGGTGGCGGTGGCAGTAGTGGCGGTGGCGCAGAGGGCGGAGGCGGAGGCGATGGCGGAGGCGATGGCGGAGGCGATGGCGGAGGCGATGGCGGAGGCGATGGCGGCGGCGGCGGCGGCGGCCGTGGCGGGGAGGAGGCATGGAGTCACCCAGGCCATGTCCGCTCACCGGCCCTCCCCGTCGGCGCGCCCTCCTCCGGCAGGCGCGGCGGCGGGCGAGCGGCGGGCGGGCGGCAGGCGGGCAGGCAGGCGGCGCGCGGCCGTTGCCCGCCGCCGCCGCCGCGGGCGCAGTCTTAACTTTCAATTATGCAGATGCGCAGGCCCCGGGCGGCAGTTTAATTGCGGCGCGGGCGCGCGTATGCTAATGCGGGGCGGGGGCCGAAGGGGCGGCAGCGGGGAGGGGCGGGGCGGGGCGGAGCGGGCGACGGCCAGTGGGCGGCGGGGCGGGCCACTCCGCTCCGGCGGGGACCGCGCCGCCGGGTCGCGGAGGTCGTCGGGTCGCGCGCGGCCCGATGGGAACCGCGGCCGCGCCCCCGACCGGGCTCGAACCCGCGCCGCGCCTTTCACCTTGCGCCCTCAGCCCTTGCCCGGACAGCGGGACAACATGGCGGCGACATGGTGACGACGATGTCGTTTCTCGGAGATCTGCGTTCTAGCTGAAGTATGGAAGAGAAAATCCTCTATTACCCTCTTCTGCTTCTCCCGGCCCTACAGTATAATGTACGAGTAATAGGTATTCATGGGTCAGACCTGTTCTTTGAGGCACTGCCAACTAGGGACACAAGTCAAGTCGTCGGGTTAACTGGTGTCCGGCCCCTAAGCGTTCACGTCAACAAATGAGAGTTGTCTCGTCTGAGGAAATGTGGTGAGTGAAGAACCATACTCTATCGGAGGAAGTTTATTATTTACAGGGAGATGGCATCGGTCATGAGAGGCACTACATGAGGTGGAGGATATAGCTGACATGCTCATACGTCACAGGATGGCTTCGCCTTCCTGAGGGAGGAAGATGAGGATGAACGTGTCTGTTCTAGGAATTCAGAGATGGGTGAAATGATAATGCTCGAACAAAAAGTAAAATAAAAGAGAAAGAAAGTTTAATCCAATGAGCAGAGGGAAAAACAAGAATGTCCATTAAATTGAATGAAGGAATATGAGACGACATACACAACCACAAGAAAGAAAATAAAATGCACTGATTACGTACAAAACAATTTAATATTCAATACTCCCACCAAGTCAGCCATAAGCCCTCACCTTCTTATGAAATTAACTAGAGCCCCTTCATTCAAAGATTCAGAGCAGCTCATGAATGCGAGACCTTCCCGTGGGTGCTAGAAGCATCTGCTCTGCTCTCCTGAATGAGAGTGACTTACGCGAGTTCTCGGAATGGGACCGGTCGAGATGGGAGGTTCCGTGTGCCGTGAAGGGCCGGAAGGGGAGGCGAGGGCCAGGTTTGGGACCAGCGCCGGCGGCGGCGGCGGCGGCGCGAACGGCGCCGGTAGCGCCTCGACGCCGCCTCTGTCTCCGGGAGATGCGCAGATACCGCAGCGGGACATCCGGAATGCTCCGCTCCGCTGCGCGGCGCGCTGGGCTGTGGCGCGGGCGGCGGCGGCGGCGGGAGCGCGCGAGATGGTGACGGCGATGAAGGCGTCAGAGGCGGTCAACCTCACGAGACGGTTACGGACGGGGTTATGAATAGGATAATGAGAGTGACTTGGAGGGAAGATAAAGAGAAATTTTAAAAATTGAAGTAGTGGAAGGCCACTAAAGTGTTGAAAAAAATAGAGGGCTTCTTCAAAGAAAGTAGCTGTGATAAAGGTGACGTACCACACAACTGACTTGATAGATCTTGCGTAAATAGATCTTACGCTGAGGGACAATTTTAAGAGTAAAACTGTATTACATATCCAATTGACTGTGTGCTGTAATGAAACGAACGAGGAAAATAGTAATTATAACCCAAGACTATTCATTAAAAAAAAATAATATTATGAATGCAATTTCAAGAACGATTTCGCGTTATCCCGCATTTAGATTGATGAAATCTACAGGTTGAGATAATAAATAAAATCTACTGGTTGAGATTGTTTTTTGTCATGTTGCCGCGTCTCATTTACACGAAAACTCAACACTAATCTAATGAACTTCATTCTATCATAAAACATATATCGATACTTTTTACGGCGAAAATGGACACGAACAAATTTATAGGCGTTCTGAAAAACATTATTTTTTCGTTTTTCTTTTGTAGTAGTGAAACCGCCCAAATTCCAGAAGCACTTTATGACGGAGAGCAACATAAAATATTTCTGTGCGGCGCGGCGCGGCGTTCAGATTCCGGACTCCCCGGCGCTGCCCGCGCGGGACGTCCCGCCGTGGGATCCAATCTTCCCACTCGGACTCCGCGCCGCGCCGCGCCGCGCCGCCGCCCGGCCGTTCCATCCGGTGGGCCCTCCGCGACGAATCGCGCTTTGTGACGAATCCCAACGGCGCGGCGCGCGCGGCCTGCTTAACGACCGCCATGTTTATGGCGACGCTCCTCGGAAAACTCGCCGCTGGCCACTAACTCCTAAGCGAACGGGCCGTGATGAGCGGAAAGTTTCCGCGATTGCAAGAAATCAACTGGACTTAACGTGAGTCGAAAAACCGCGGAAATTGACAGGAGAAGCGATTGTCGTTTCTGCTATCGTTCACCATTTGGAATGGTCGCAGGGAAGGAGGGCTCATTCTCTATAAATGTAAAAATAATTATTTTTTTTAAATTATGAAAGATGAAGACAGAAAATTATTTAACGATATTTTCAGTCTGCAATCATACGGACAAGACGTTTTACAGGCATAACTAACTTTCTGAGAATATTCAAATAATCCACGCCATTCATGCGGAAGGCCCACGAGCTAAATCGGTAATGAGGAGTAGTTCCTACAACTAGGAAAGTCCTAGTGGAAAGTATGATCTTCCTCAAAATAAAACTGATTTCGACGCTTATGTTTTATTTATATTTTCGGATAGAATGTACTACTAGTATATCGTTAGCACATTTAAGGGATTAAATATGAATGAGGGATTACTTGCGCTCTGCAAGCGAATGTGTTTACTATGTTATTTACGTTTTATTCATAAGAAAATCTATGTTTATTCAGGTCATAAATCGTTCGCTGATTTCTCAAACTGTAGTTAATTTCCAGATGAGCTGGAACGTAAAAAGGATTTACAGAAAGGATGCACGGTGCAGGGAGATGTAAGGTGCAGGGAGATGCACCTTACAGTAGCAAACCCATCCGGACAGCCCAGAGGCCATCGCATCTCTTATATTATGCACTCGAGGACGCTAATTAGCGAGCCTGCTTGTTCATAGACTGCAGGCGGCGCCTCTCGGACTTCGAGGGCGGGCGAGTGGATTCCGGCGGCGGCGGCGCCGCGCCGGAGAGACCGGTCACCTGAGGGCCGGCGGCGGCGAGGGCGGCGGCGGGGGCGGCGGCGGCGGCACGCGCGCCGTGTGGGCCGCCGCAGAAATACGACAGCGCCGGGCAGATGTCACGCGCACGGCCACAAATCTCCCGGCGGGTCGGCGGCGGCTCGAATTTCAGGACGCGGTGCTCGTAAAGAGCACCGAGAGGGGGTAGGGGGGGCGAGCAGCGTCGGCGCCGCGACGGCCGATGTGTCGGCCGAGGCTTTTCCTTCCTTCGGGAGGAGCCGCGCCCTCGCCGCCTGCGCCGCCAGCCCGCGTTCGCTCCGCATCGCCTCGCCTCGCCTCGCCTCGCCTGGCCTCGCCTTGCTCCACGTCGCCGGCGCTGCGATTCTCTTGTACGCTCGTCACCCTTAAATCTCGCCCGCGTCCACCTCCGTCGTCCCGCAAAGCGATGCCGCCGCGCCGCCCTGGTGTCTCAAAAAATACCGTACAACGCCCGCCCAATCAGATCTGGTCTTGCGCGCCGCCGCGCCGCGCCGCTCTGTGTTACCGCGGCGGATGGAAAAGGAAACTTGCTTGTTCCGCTTCGTCCGCGACCAATCACGGATCGCTCGGCTGGCGGCTTGCGCGCGCGCGCGCGCGCGAGGATGAGGGGAAAAGTTGCAAGTTTCCTTTTGCGTCTTCCCGTGACATCACGGGCGAACGTGGAGTGGGTACAGGGTGGACACGTGAGGTGACCCTGGGGCGTCGAGGAATTTCCCCCCGAGCTTCAACGCTCTCGGCGTGCCTTTGACAATGAGTTCCATATTTTATCGTCTTCGCTTTCTCGTTTCGTCTGCATTGTTGCGTCGTAATATATTTTCGGTAGATCCAAGGGACACGAGACGGAGCCACCCGAAAATACGTCTTGCGCTGGTGACAGAAACCGGAGAAGAGATAACGTCGCCCGTGTCCCACCCACTTGTCCATCTACGGTCACTCCATACGATCACGTGGGCAGTGCTGCCCGTCCAGTCCAGGCCGGTGATTACCATACGAATAAATTCACGTTCAACCCCCCTCCCAGGAAACTCGAGAAGGGCTCAGTCGAAGAGGGTGCATTCCGGTACCCGAAGTAACCCGAGCTCAGGGGGCGTCACCCACGTCGACCGGGCACCCAGGGAATCCCCGAGGCGACAGCTGCAGTGCCACGCCTGCCAACAGTCTGGTTCGGAATAGCCCCCTCCCATCTCTCCTTGTGCCCCGCCCTCGCTTCCTGCGTGGGGAGACATAGGAGACGGGTGCTTTTAAATTGGAGCCACGCGGAGAGAATGGATGCTGCGGCGGAGGCGCTCGAGGCAATGGCGTTCGCGCATAACGAGGGGATGCAGCGGCCTCCGCTCCGGTGCACTCGCCCGCCCGCCCACCGGGCACCGCCCACCGCCAGGCGCCCGCGCAAAAAGCGCCCAAAAGCATGAGCCGAGGGCGGATCCGGGAGCGCTCGATAGGCATTGGCACGCACATCGAAGCCAGAGGTGAATGAACACGACTTTCCAGATCACACGTCTCTATTGTTTGGAATTTTTTTCTTTACACTCAAATTAGTAAATCCAACATTTCAAAAGGAAAACGAGAGAGCATATGTTTATAAAAATAATATTAGGTACGTAATATATTCCAATACAAGAAAACATTTTCACTAATGCTTCCTAAATATAAACTAGTGCTGCTGCTATACTACAGCACATACTTTTATTTTTGCATTATTTGTTACATTAACTGTAAATAAGGCCATGAATGATCTTAATACTAATTGTCTTAAAAACACTACTTGCAATGCACTTAATTTGTATGTCGGCGTTTTGAAAGGTGCTAAACAAGCTGGTAAATGTGCATGTAAAACCGAGTATCCTGCACGGTGAGTGATGAGTGTGAGACATTGGAGGCAACTAGCGTCGCCATGCTTCGACTTACCCCCCACCCTACACCTTTAAGGAAGGCAGAGCTAACACAGCGTACATCCTCGCACCGGCCGTCTTAGAAAGGCCTTCTGCTTTATACATTCGAGACGTAATCTCTGAACAGTCGCTCATTTCAATCTTACAGAGAGCTCAAAGGGCGTAGTCTTCGACCGATCCGCGACTCCCTCGTGAGTTTGGGCGCGCCAACAATGGTTCCAGTGGTTGCCGAATGGGTTGTTCCATATGGAGCCCTCTTGGCGCACCTGCCATAACCGCCAATTGACAGGCATCCGACAGATCCGTTGCCCCCGGGTCCAAACGCTGACGAGATGCGCTATGGCGCAAGTACGAGTACAGGTGACTGCCGAAAAGGCCTGCCCGCCAGCCGTCCCGCCAGCCTTCCCGTCAACCGGCCCTCCCGCCTGCTCTCCTGCCTGTCCTGCCGCCTGTCCTGCCGCCTGTCCTGCCGCCTGTCCTGCCGCCTGCCCTCCAGCCTGCCCTCCAGCCTGCCCTCCAGCCTGCCCTCCAGCCTGCCCTCCAGCCTGCCCTCCAGCCTGCCCTCCACCCAGCCCCTCACCTTGCCCTCCAGCCCGCCATCCAGCCTACCCTCCAGCCCGCCCGCCCACCCGTTTGACATTCATGAATGTGCTGAAAATTCCAATTCGGGAAATGCATCTGAAGTTCACTCACTTAGGGCTTGACAGTTGACACTCGCTCCGAAACAAAATTATTTTCTCAAAAACTAAGAAACATAACAAGAAACGGCTTGAAGCATTTAAAAGATAGTAAAGCAGAGCTTACGACCCAATAAAAATTGAAAAACACGAAACTTCACGATTTTTCATCATTCTCAGGTAGACAGCTACCTTAAGACAATCACAATGTAAGCTGAAATTGCAGTACAGCTCAATCTTTCGGGCGACACAGATTCTAGTTTTAAACATCCTGAGCTCTCTTCCTCTCCCCCTCATGTTGCGAGTGGTCATTATGGTAGCTGGCGATGAGCCTTCTTATCGCAAGACCACCTCAACAACGCCGTAAAACATAACCAAATGCATCCTCTCAAGCGCACAAATCCGGATCTCCAAAGAGAATGCGCGTGCGCATTATAGGAGCTGCTAGCGCAGTCGTCGCAGCTCGGAGTCCTTTGCCGCGATCGTATTATTGGGAAGTTGGCGAGGTCGGAAATCAATCCCATTCGCCCATGAACAAATTACGGGATCAAAGGTAACCAGCATTAGCTTTTAGCCGGCGGTCGGCTGTCGGCCAATGAGACGGCGCATTTAGCTATTCGCTCGCTGGAAGTTTTCGAGTGATGAGTTCGTGTAAATGGCTAAATTTACGCGACCACAATATATTAACCATACGCAGCAATGAGTGAATGATATTTCACTGAAACAACCCATTTTGTATCCACTCTCTATTGAGCAATTCATCTAAAATGCCTCTGTGTTGAATGTAATCCCAGTGAATCCGACGGTACACGCGCATTTGGGAAAACATTACACAGGCAGATTGCAATCACTCTGTTAATTAACGATTCTGACAACACCTGTTTTCTATCGAGTCCGAATGCACTTTTATGCTGGATTACCGTCGAAAATAATACCATCGATACACTTTCCAGATGTGTGATTGAAGGCTCAATCATGAATGCATTTGCTAATGCACATCATAACTGACGATGATTAAAAACAGTTCAGGATAGCTGCTACCGGGAATATGTATTTCACTGTTTTACAAGTAGGTCTGCTTAGAATTAGCCTGAAATTCAAATGCGTTACTCTTAATCAGTAGAAAAGAAACTAAAAATTATTCAAATTCAGCAGTTTAGAAGGAATTTACTACTTTCTATTAATTTTCTTCTGTATCGAATAAATGGGCCGTATCCATTCTAGTTGAAAGCAACTAATATTTGTTAATAAACAAGTATTTTGACTATTATATTTCTACGTCTTTTTCTTAGGTAGCTCATTGTTTTTTCTTTTTTACTTTCTCGCCTTTTTGTATTTTTTTCCGAGAAGTCTTACAGAAGCACGCAAAAGTTCAATCAAACTGCAAAGCTACATGTTTAGTTTATATTTGGCCATACAACTGACCAATAACTTAAACACGACTTTAGCCACTCCCTTCAAGCGAACTTCGAAAATACGCTTTGTCGTGCCGAACAAGCAGTCCAAGGCGCAGGCTTATCTTACGCATCAGGAGCCTTGCGGCCGGTGAGGCGGCGGCGGCGGCGGCTGTGGCGGCGGCGGCCGCACGGCACCCCGCATGCATACATGCATGGCGGCAGGAAGGAAACGACCGCGGGAACCGCTACAGGTATTATTTATCCTTGTAGCGCGGGCTGCTCCGATCAACCGACGTTAATACGAACGCTATGAGGTCCTGCCTTCTCCCCTCGGACGCTTATTCATTTATTCAGGGACTCGGCGCCACTGACAGCCGCGATCCTTCATCTTGACGCAATAATAAACTTCCCCGGGTCGCTGCGACTCTAAGGAAGTCGGCCTCTTTAAATATAAACTGGAGACATGCCAACTACATACCGCCACCGTCTGGAAACGAAGCGCCCCGCAACATCTGTTCCGGAGAGCTCTTTGCGGCACGGAGACGTCAGGGGCGCCCGTGTGACTGGCTCTGCCATGCGCTACACGAAACTCCGTCACATGAATAACGCCTCGCATTGTCCCGCACGTCAGTAATTCGTCAGATGTGTGACAGCGACCAGGGGAAAAGATAGCCGGAGATAGTTTGTACATTAACATGATGTACGACACATACAAATGCGCGGGCCACGGTTTTCTCCGTCCAATGTTTCTCCGCTAACCGTTTTGACAGTGCCCATTGTCCGGCCCAGCTCGGCCGTGGTGTTCGTATTGATTTAGCCTCACCAGGGGGAACTAGTAGGTACAAAAACATCACCACCTCCTATTCAAACAAAGCTGGCAGCGAGTGATTACCGAGCGGACCCCCGAACCGCGCGCCGCGCCTCCCCCGCCCCGCGACCCCTGACCTCCCGCCCGCTGCGAGCGCCCGCGCCGGGAGGCGCTGCCGAGGAGAAGGCGGCGGCGCAGTTGGAGGCAGAAGTGACGGTTGAGTGGCAGGAACCTTGGTGACAACGCAGCGATGACACAGGATCAACAGAGGTTGTTTGGGAGCGTGAAAAGCGCGGCGGAGATAATGGCAGTTGTAATTAGCATAAAGGGATAGGGGACGATTAAGGCCAAAATAGAGGTGATGATCCTGAATATATTAGGCAAATGACCGCAGAGATAGCCGCAAGCCGCGATAGCGGGAGGAAACACCTTCGCGGCAGCCGAAATAGCTGTGGGCCGTGAAGAGGCGATGGCAGAAAAGAGTGGTTGCCCGGCCGCGCCAACTCGAGCAGAAGGTCGAAGGACACGGGAAGAAGCGCGCATTCCTTCACGGCAAGTAATTACGGGCAGGGTTGGCCAGCGGCGTGCGACGGGGCGCCGCCGCAATAGACGCGGCTGATTGTTCCTCCGTTGTCTCCGCTATCAATACCCGAATACTATCAATTACACAACTATCCCGATATAACCTAGGCAAGCACCCAAAAACGCCACCAGAATAAAAAATAGATTTCCTAATCATGTGTTTTGCATATAATTTGCAAATTTACATGATTCTTTGTCAGTTGCTCAGTGGGTTTCCTCTCCCTAAGAAATAGTGTAAGAAGTAATAGTTAAGTTTTTTAATGTAGATAATAAGTAGAGACCGGAAAAATATGTAGTATTAAACGACAAAATATGTACATAAATATGTAATGAAAACAATGAGAATACGTAATAAATACGTAAAATACGATGTAATATGTAATATTAAAATTCTCTAATTAAAAACCATTTACATGGAAACAAATTACGTTTAGAAAAACGGCTCACTTTACATCATACAACTTTCTCGTTAGTAGTAAAAGCTTCATCTATTGTAATCCAAGACTGTAGTTTAGCAGCCGGACTAATCGCAGTAGAAGCCATCACACAAACTGGTGAGAACTGCGGCCAGCAAACATACACAGTAGCATCTTCATCGAAGAATTACGTGGGCGATCGTAAATTTTTCTCGTAAATTAAGGTTACAGATCACAAAACGCGGTATCAATAATATTTTGGACACATAGATATCCCCAATAATTTAGGGAAAATGCTGAAAAAAAATCTTTTCACAAAAAAATATGAAATTAAATTGAAGAAAATTAATGAAATAAAATATATTGTGAAAACAGCAAAATATATAAAATATGTAATATAGTACTAAATATGTAGAAATATGTAACGAAAAAACTGATATTGTGTTAGGAGGGCAATGATTTGTCAAGATTGCAATTTTGAGAACGGTAAGTAGAAAGACAAAAAATATGTAATTACATAAAAATCCGGTCTCTAATAATAAGCATCAAAAACATGTGAAAAAGTTTGTATTGTTAAACTGAACCATGTATCCTTCTCAAAATAATAAAAATTATTGAGAAAAAAAACAACACGAAATGCTCAACTCCCTACTACTGGCATGGGCGGTATTTTTGAAAATATAAAGCGCCTGGTCGGGCAAATCAAAAGATTTGTGATACTTTTGAATTTTTTTCTTTTATGATATGCTTTTTATTCTTCAGAAATCTTGCAGGAGTCTACAATTAACCCTAGAAAGGTACCATAAAGGTAAACGCCGGTACTGAAAAGAAAGTGCAAGACGAATAACATGCTAAAGACGAACCGTAGCTTCGAAGGAGAATACACAACACTTCACTTTAGCTCTTTTTCATTTGCTAAACTGCAAACGAAAAACAAAAGACTGGGATAACATATTACCCCTGTATCGTTTCTACAGTTTATTAAATTTACCTTCTACAAATAACTAATATTACCTTTTAGGATCACATTTCTGAGCTAATGAAACCGCTTCCAGCGTTAGGTTGGGAAACTGATGTCTAATGATGTCAATGGGCAAATCAAAATGGAAATACATATGAATATGAAAATTAAATAATCCATCCAGAAATCAATATCCTTATATTAATTTTAAACTCTAACGGATTTCGACGGGCTCAATCCTTTATAACGTAATAAGTTAGTTTTTCACTTAAACGCATCTTATTTTCATTAAAACACACAATTTGAACGACGAGAGTAATTCATACCAATATAAAGCTGTGGAGGGTGGAAAATAAATACAATCTTAGTTCGAATACGCAAATAAAACGAATGATAAAAATTTGTAAATTTTATTTGAAGTTAATGCGAAATTTATTTGGGTTCACCATTTGCCATTAACAATTGGAATTTTATGACGCGCGCTCAAGAACAAATCAATTCTTGTCATCAAAACTTCTTCCAAAATGTATTTATTCATCCCGTTACTAAGATGTTCCATCACGAGCCGCCGCACGAATCCCTCTTTTGTCGCTGTTATCGCCGGAGCAACGACAGAACAATCACCGCAGCGTCACCGGGCAATTTCCATTGAACGATCGAGCACCCAGGGCCGCCGTCAGCGACTGTCGCGTTCCTCGCTTCAGGATAAGCCCCGCGATGCATCTAAAAAACCGCACACACAAAAAAAGGGCTCGGGCAAAAAGCGAGAGCTTTATGTAGCATTGTGCGCGGCTCGCTCGTGCCTCTAGAACAAAACGCAAGCAGCTCTGCGTTGCGCGGCGCGGAGGGCGCGGCCCTCGCCTGCGGAGGAGCGAGGGCGTGCGGCGGGGGACCTCCAACGACGGCGCGGGCGGGGCGGGGCGCCCGGCGCCGGCCGCATGCACGGGGTCCGCGGGCGCGGGCCGCGAACCCGGGCCTTGCCCGTGACAGCCGCCGCCAGCGCCGCCGCGGCATGCCTAATGAACGCCAGCCGGCGCTGCGGAGCGGCGGCAACCTTGAGGGGCGCGCGCGCCCGCGAACACCGCAGCGGGCGAGGATCACGGCGCCGGCTGGTCAGCAGGCCACGTTCCCCTAGCGCCCTCCATGCGAACGCCTGTTGCCATGTTGGGCTCTAGCAATACAGGTTGGAACTTGATTCAGATTCAGAAAACATGTACACGTCCTTCAGAAATCTTGTACACATTCGGAACACTGCGAAGGAAATATTAGGTATACTATTTAGTTATTTAAATAAAAACTATGAGGTTACTTTGACAATTTTTTTTCTTTCTCAGCCTTATGGAATATATTCCTGTAATCTACTTAATGTGCGTAAATTCATATCAATTGTAGCAGTTAAGTATACAGGTAATTATACTTGATGGTACCAGGAGCATATCAATGTAATACAACATTTAATTATAGAAAATATTTCATGAAGTTCTATGTTCTCTGTTATACGTCCAATGATTGGTGTCAGTGAACTCACGAAATTAAACTATTTTAGCATTCCATTTCCAGCTTCGTGATTGTGGAAGTGAGAACTTTCACATACATATACATGAAGTTTGAATTTTCCTAACACACGAACTGACCCATTTAACCCTTTGAAATGCAATCGTCCAGTAAATATAATGTTAGTGAGTAAGTGAACTTCCCAAAATATATTCAGAATGTCTGAAAATAAATGTTACGAACTTCTAGGGCTTGCAGAAGGATAAAAAATGATCACTTTTTTACCAATAAACATACAATGGAATATTGCATATAACCGAATTATGTGTATACATAAAAGTGACATTTTCACTTGATTTTTAGGAAACACCGTAGGCACAGATGTTCGGAGAAATACAAAATCTTCTTGACTGCGTCAGAACGTGACCTGCCCAACATTTTTTCATAAGAAATTGCCTAAAACTCAGGGGCAAATGCCACTTCTATAAATGCATATAACTCCTTTATATTCAATTTCCCACTGTATGTTCATTGGCAAAAGCTTATTATTGTTGATCCCTGTACATACTCTAGAAGATTGTAACATTTATTTTGAGACATGCTATATACATTTTAGAAAGGTTAATTACGAACATATAAGTCCTGAAGCAACATTCTCAATTTGTTATATCCATTCATTTTCTTGATACGTCAGAACAGCGTTTAAAGAACCATACGCCAATGTTAAACTGGAATTTAATATTTCTTCCGTAACCTATCTGGAGACCGCATGCAAACCGCAGAATAAAGCCCGGCCAGATGCTCCCCAAAGGCAAGCACTTCGCAAAGCGTCACAGGGGCTGCGCAGCGCTGCTCCAGCGACGCGGCGCCGGCGCAAAAAGCTGCGCCGTGGCATCGAGGAAGCCCGCGGCGCCGCCTCCGCCGCCTCCGCCACCGTCGTCCCCGCCGTCGCCGTCGCCGCCACCGCCGTCCCCGCCGTCGCTGTCGCCGCCTCCGCCGTCACCGCCGCCGCCACCGCCGTCACCGCCGCCGCCTCCGCCCCCGCCGTCACCGCCGCCGCCTCCGCCGCCGCTGTCACCGCCACCGCCACCGCCGCCGTCGTCGCCGCCGTCGTCGCCGCCGTCGTCGCCGCCGTCGTCGCCGCCGCCGTCGTCGCCGCCACCGCCGCCGCCCCTACCACCGCCGCCGCCGCAGCCGACCGCAGGCAGCCTTGCGAGGCCCTCGCGCGGGCAAAAATAGCGGCGACGGGAGGACGAAGCGGCGCGGCGGCAGCCACCTCCGCAGCCCGCGCGCCGGCGCTGCGCGACCGGTCACAGCCCTCTCTTCGCGAGACCTGTTCCGCGGAGCAGCCCTAATTGCGAGCCATAACAATAAAACCCCTGTCCGTCCCCCCGCTCTCGAACCGACGACCCGCGGTCACGCGAGCGCCTTTGCGTGGGCGGGTCCCCGAGCGCAGACTCCACCCGCTCGCCCGCTCTCGCTCGACTACTCGCCCTCCGTCGCCCCTCGCGCCCGCGCTGGCCGTGTTCCGGTACCGGTTCGCGAGGCTCCGTGTTTGCAGCCCGCTCTGCTGATCTGCAAGATCGCGGAAGCTCTGCTTGCTATGTTGGCGTGGCTTTGTTTGATGACAGGTTTCGTGGTTTCTCTGATTGTTGTAAGCAATACTTTAGAAGTTCGTGATCTCACAACCATGACCAAAAAGATTGCTTTCTGCAATCTAAAAACCGAAAATTCCCTTCAGATTTATAATTCATCAGATCCAGTATAATTCAAATAATCAAGTCGTCGAAGATCATTTAACCCCTAAAATTTTGCAAGAAAGTAATCCTCTAATAACTCTGACCACTGCATTTGGCATTATAAAAATTGTCTAATGTGTATGATCAAATAGAGCTGATATTTCTAAACAGACGTGATCACAATGGATTGCCTCATTAATATGAATTGCAACTGAGAACCTCACAAACAAATGTTTAAGAACGTTAATTTGTGATGATATTCAATGTGATGATAAAATACTTAAAAATATGTAAGAGGTCCCAAAAGCTTATATCGTCCGAAGATTTACGTCATTTTCGTTAATTGAGGACGTTTCTTATAGGGAATGATGCGATTTCTGTGCAGGCATGTTGTTTCATACAAAGAAATGATATTTCAGGGCCGCATGTATTTGAGTTCTATCAATAGGCATAAGACAACGAACTTGCGTATCCTCACCTGGACGTCGAGCATTGAAGTCTCCCTTAAGAAACACCTTACTTTTCTGAGAGCGTAGCTCTGATCCAGACCCCTTTATTTATACTCCTTCTATTCGGCGCTTATAAATATACAGTTCGGAAATCCGGAGCTTCCCGAAGACGTATAAAAAACACTAAACGCGAAGTTCGAAAGAAGCCGCGTTCGCTGAACTCTCGGATCGCGGCAGCTGCTCCCTTTTAAAGGCAGCTCGTCGCTGGGTGCCCGTTGAGGTCGGCGTCTTCTGGATAGTCCGTAGCTACAGTGAGCACCAGAAGTGTGTAGTACATTCATTTCCATTCTCTAATATGTGGTACTTGTCTAAGAATTTGACAATTCTGGTTTTTAGACATAGCTGCTAAATACGCTCGTAGTTCATAAACAATTTTATCTTATATTAGTCGTGTCTGCTCACCTATTTATTTTATTTAATAACTCATTTATCAATGAGTCTTGAAATAAGTGCATTCGTATCGCATGAGTTGTGAATGAATTAAGCACACATTTGCATTGTATTGTCACATTGTATATTTTTATAAAATTATATTTGCAAAATTGATTCAATCTCTGTAAGTTTTCCCAACCAAGCTCACCTGAAGTCGAATAAAATTTCGGGTACTGTTTGTAGTTCTACACTGCAATAATAAATCATTTTTATAAGGCACAAACAGGGCAAGAGCGGTGAACATTCTTCAGTTGGCAATATCCAAAAACCTGTTCCAATATAATCACACCCGCACATAACACAACTGCAATGTTTCAGAGAGTTGTTCACCTGTTCGAATCAAGCTCGTCGACTCGCGGCTTACCATCAATTCCTCTCAACACACCGTCTGCTTCCACCAGCATCACATCAAATCCTACAGCACATACAGCTTCGCAGAATGAGATCAAAGGTGCTCCATTTGAGAACACTCATTACCGGTCGGTTTCTGGGGGAAGGGCGCCGCGGAGCCATTGTGCTCGCCAGCAATCGGCGGCCGTCAGCCCGGTGGAGGGCCATTGTGCGGCGAGAGGCAGAGGGCCCGGCTACCGGGCACGCGTCTGGCGCGCCCGTTCGGGTCCGGCCCGGCCCAGCCCGCGCCGCGCCGCGCCGCGCCGCGATTAGGTGCCGAGGCGCGCGCTGAGTGACGGCCCCCGTCCCGAACTGGTCCGAGCTTCAGTGGGGCCGCGCGCCGAACGGGGCCTCGGAGCGCGTGCCCGACTGACAGGATGTCGAATGCGCGATTCTGCACGCTCATCGCGGGATTCGACACACGGTGGTTTCTAGGACCTAGTTTGGGGTTCGGGGATACGGGATGAGGAGGAGCTTTCACTGAGGCAACAAAAGCTTTTTTTAATTTCTGTCAGACTTTTTACTGTATTCACGTAAGTGCATTGTGATGTATTGATCGTAAACATAAATAAGCAAGCGTCTTATCTAATTAAATTTCTTCTTTGTGGAACAGACATTCTACATATGGTATAATTTACTATAAGTTTTGCGTGATTTCATTATTACTATTTATTCAACATTATTTAAAGGAACGCACACCATAAAAATTAGACATACAAGATAATATCCCCAACATTTGTTCAATAAAGTAAAATATTTACACGTAGGGGTAGAAACAGGAAGGTTAGATTAAAATCGCAGAATTAACTCAGTGCCTACATTGCTAACAATTCATCCTAAATAGACTAACTAATCTTATTTAAACATCTGATTTAACTACATAAATATTTTATTCATTCGTGTTTCAAGGAACTTCATGAACTTTTCTGTTCAAAATAAATCAGACGCGGTAAAAATAAAGTTGCTCTTCCCTTCAACTTTCTTTAAGACGTGCGGATATATTCCTTACGTGCTTTCGTGCTTTCACATTGCTCTCCTGTCCGCCTCTTCGTAGGTCTTCGTCACAGAACGCAAAGAAATTTCAAACCTGTGTCGAGGGGACCTGCATAATGCAAATTTCACGGAACTGTTGTTCTCGCACGGCCACACACGTTCTGAATGAACCGGCTGCACCCACGAGGCGCAGACGGTCGGGCAAGTATGGGAAAATGGCGCGCGCGCTTTCTGCAGCGTGCCCGAGCACCAAGGTCAGCTCTCAGCGGGTCACTCGCCTCAGCCTCCGCCGCCGCCTCCCGTCCGCCTGTCCGTCTCGTCCTTTCGACGCCCTCTTGGGAGCGACGTAGTCGGAACCAGGGCGCCGAATGACAGGGATTGTCTCCCATACACAGCCGGATGACCACTATCGGTTTAGTGGTGCGGTATTATTGGCATTCCTAATATTCTAATTATCATCATCTAATGTCAACGTAATCTGTATTTAATGGCATTTAATGTCAACGTAATCTGTTGGATATCCGCTAACGCTCCCTGCCCTCAGTTAATACCACTGGCTTTTTACACAGTAGACTACCTTCCCTCTAGCCTTCATTCCATAACTCCCATGTGACTCGTAAGCCCATTGCGACCAAGCACTTACTCCTGCCGCCTGTAGTTCATAAGTCCGTGGTGGCGCTTGAACCCTATTGTAAGATGGGAGGTTTGGTGGCGGGCAGGTGGCGTTCATGTCGCGACCCTTAAGCCCATTAAGAGGCTTTCTCCCTCTGGTATCCACGCGGTCACATTCATGCTTCAGCATTCATACACCTTTCGGGCGGGGAGAAGTTTGGGTCGTCATGGGATATTCATGGTGTTTGGGATGAGTTCCACCGTGTCAAAACTCTAAAGCAAATATCCATGCCCAAGGCAGGATTCGAACCCGCAGATCACGCTGCTCACGGATGCCGTCGTAACCACTACGCCAAGGGAACCTCCAAATATTTTAATATAAGTTAATACAAATATTTTGTAATGACCACTTGTCTCTTTCAGGGACATAATTAACACATATATAAGTACCTAATTTATGATTTCCACACTTAGAAATGTTCAAATCAAAGAAAATTGAAAAAAAAAAAAAAAAAAGGTTTCTCCAAGATTTGTTCAGACAGTAATGCGTGAGCGAAAATAGTCTTCGTTTCGCTCCCTAATATGTCGATTGACCCTCCCCCTGGGATATCTAAACGCCCCATTTGGAGGAAATTGCCAATTCCCTCCATTACCGAACTCTGGAGATCTCGTGCTGGAGCTGCACCCAGCTTGCGACGCCCAACCTGCCTACGCGAAAGCTGCCATCGCTCACACCCAATTCCGTTCTCAATTTGGTTCTAGGGATTCACCTCTTCGACACCCACTCAGCTATCTTATGAATCCCAGTTCATTGTTACACCTCCAATTGATTCCCTCGTGCATTCCAGCTGTTTCGGAACCTTTAGAATATTCCCTTTGACACACTATCTTTCGGAATCCCATACTCATTCAGACTGCGGAAAATGTTTACTGCAGTCTTTTTAATTTTTTTATTGTTGATCTACACAATCTGTTTTCAATATTAGTACCGTTACAACAATTTTAATTACATGTTTTTACACTCGGTCACTTCTACCATCATCTTTGTTTCCGTTTCTTTTAAATCCTGCACAGATGTTTGATGCATCCAAAACTATTGCTTTTTATAACTTTCTAAACTTGCATTGTGGGAGTCACCCTTATTAAAGATACCAATTTCCGAGCACACTCTTCCTGCACTCTCCTCTGGGTTATACGCTTTTCACTTCCAGCGCTCCGTATTAGGTACTATTTGTCCCTTTCGCCAATTCACGGCCTTCAGCATTGCCTGCCCCTCGGCCGATGGTCGGCTCGCCGCCATCGCGCAGCGGGCGCGTGTTCGCCCGCGCAGGGAATTATGGGAACGCACTCATAATTCCCGGCGGCGACGGCTGCGGCAGCGGAGTTGCGACGAGATGCGCGCCGTATTTGGCCAGCGGATGCGGCAGCGGGTTGGGCGGCGTGGGCGGCGTGGGCGGCGTGGGCGGACGAGCCCGCGGCGGCGGCGCCAGGGCGGGGCGACCGACAGGTGGCAGCGCTGCGCACCGCACAGACAGCTCCACTGGACGCGCGGCTGGCTGCGCGCCTGTGCGCTGAGGTCACATGCAAATTATACACCGCTCAACACGTATGATTTTCCCCCTTTCCTTAATGTGCTTAATCAATTAACCATGTTTTGCTATTAATTTGGAAAGATACGTATGTTTCATACTATTTTCGGAATGCATTTCAAAAGAATGCCATGTAATAAAACCTTCAAGTATGTTATCTTCTCTTTTAACATCTATTGAAGAAATCCATTGGCTCTGTTCACATACTTTTATAAAGAAGCAAAGATCCAGACATTGACTGAACAACAAACATTTACATTATCAATTCACGTGTTTTCTAAGGTGTACGTCGTACCATCGTTAGAAAGTATGCTTTCTTACATTCCGCGAGTGCGTTATGAAACAAATGTATAAAAGAAGTGCTTGATAATCACAGCGAAAAAGAAAAGGCACACCACAATGTAGTGGTTTAATCTTCTTACTTGCCAGCTACTATATGTTAATCAGCGAAGTAGCGTAAGGAAATAAAACTTTATAAAGAGATACACTATAAAAGCTGTCTTAATTTCCATGACCACTGACAAGGCAAGTACTGATGGCTACAGCTCCTAAGAGGATTTAAGAAATTTAGTGAAATTTGAGTCATTTATCACGGCATGTAGGAAGCTTCAAGTGAATCTTATTCAAACAGTTGAATCATAGCCGACCTTTTCAGCCGACCGGTAAAGATGTAGTACATCACGCGGAAGATGGAAGACGCTTTCCCTCCACCCAGAGAAATCTCAGTAATCACAAAGAACACCTCTTCGCGACGTGTCGCATCCCATCCAAAAGCATCGTGCCGGATCGCGTCGCATCACATCACAACTCAACACAGAGTTGCATCACATTTCATCACAACGCATGTTGCAACATTATTGCATCGCTGCATATCGTGTCGAATCGCAACGCATCGTATGGAATCGCGTCGAATCGCAACGAATCTTATGGAATCGCGTTGCATCGAGTCGCAACGCAGCGCGTTGGATCGCAACACCATATAACAAGTTGCATCGCATCGCATCATGACGCACTGCGTCGTTAAGCGTCGTAAATCGTCGCATCGCAACGTATCGTATAACGTGGCCTCGCATCGCGTTACATCGCGCGGCGTCGCCCCTCTGCGGCCGTCTGCGGCGGAGCGTCGGAACCGCGCTCCTTTGCGCTTCGCGGCGCGGCGTCTCCGGGATGCAAGACGCGGCGCGCGCGGGACCAGTTACCGACAGCGTAATTTACAGGGTCGGCGCGGCGCGGCACAATACACACCCGGAATACTTTATGACTTCCCCGGGGGCGGGGGAGGGGAAGAAAGTCGCCGTGACCAAGGTGAACCGCGCGGACAGCGCGTCTGGCAGCGACGGCGGCGGCGGCGGCGGTGGGGGCGATGCGGGATAAGCCGCGTGTCCGCAGACCAGTCCTGTCCGCCGGCTGGACAGGGACCACAGGAGAGTTATGACGCCGCCGCCGCTCAGACGGACCCGCCGCCGCCGCCGCCACCGCCGCTCCATATTTGAGCGGCAGGCTGCGCGCGTTCGGGTCGCAAAGACTAGTGACGGGTGCGGGTGGTGGCAGTGATGCAAGAGGCAATGGCACGTGCGATGGGAATGACTCGAGTGACGCTGCAGAAGATGATAATCTCCATTCAGATATGTGGTTTTTAAATAGCGAACACTCCTAGAGAAGCGAATGCTGATTATGCAAATGTCGTGCAAATGCGAGAAGAAATTGACATGATATCGGGAATGTAAAACGAGATAGACAGGATGAGAAAAGGAAGAGAAAGAAGAAAACAAGATAGGAATGTAAAAAATCAAAAAGAGAAAAGTGGAAGCGGAGGTCACGTTAGAGGACGAGCCATGAATGCTTTTTGGATTAGTGAATGAAGAACTGGAGAATATTTAAGGATTATTAGAAAGTCGTGTAGTCTTACGTGCAGTGAAGTCATGGGTAGTTACAGGACACTGCCGAAGTCGAGGCCGGCCTGAGGCGGCGCGGGTGGAGTCTGAGGCAGCGGCGGCATGACGTCGCCTCCCTGACGGCGGCATCTCCGGGACACGCCATTCGAGTGATTAATTCGCCCCGTAAAAAAAAATCTTGACCGAAATGCCAATGGTCACGCCCGAGCTAGTTTGGCAAGCTCGACCTCCGATGCGGCCCGAACCGTCTCGAAGGCCGGCAGTAGGCATAAAACCTGACGCGTCACGCCGAGCAATATACGGCGAAAATATTTTTATGGGAGCTGGATTTAATCGAGAATATGCGATCTCTGAAGCTTCAAACTCGCGAGTCGCTGTTTTTAATGGACGGCTCGTGACGTTAATGAAACGACGCGCGTGGGAATAACAGGCTGGGATCGTCACTGCCTATAAGGCTCAGGCCGGCGACCTGATGTCCGAGAGTTAATTAAAAGAGTCCTGTCTCGGGAGGAGTCTGCGACACGCGGACTTCGCGAGAGCTTGACGAGAGGCTCCTACATTGACACGTGCCCCTGGAGTAATGGATTGGCGCAAAGAGCACCCGAGACATTGGAGCGGTGACCCAGTGAACAGGAGTTAATTAAGAGCGCCCCGTTGTCTTGTAAGGGAGATCTTGGAGGAGGTTGTACATAACACCAGGCCATTTTAGGACTTGCGGGAGGATCAAAAGACATTCAATTCTCGCATGCCTTGAAGCGAGCTGAATAGCAGACAAAATAAAATTGAAATATATTTTAATTTAATAAGTAACATTAGGAAGCATATGAAAGCAGGAGCGTAAGGAGCATAAGAACATACGAAGAATACGACCGATCGTACGAGGATCGTAAAATGAAACGTACAAGTAGCCTAAGGAATTATTCACATGTGTGATGCACATTGTTTTTGAAGCTAAGTGTGAACGAAATTAGCGAACCATGGAAATTTGAGTTGTGAGAATCAATTCGTTTCCGTTTGCTTACACCACGTTGGCAATGCACACAACTTCCAATTATAAGAGTAAATAATATCATATGGAATATATATATATATATATATATATATATATATATATATATATATATATATATATTTTCTTCAATTTGAATATGCCGCGCTTCCCATGCTTAGCGCTTTATTTAGACAGACGAAGTACGATCATTAGACATACACGAGAGTACGGAGAGAAAGTTTATTGTATATATATATATATATAATTAAAATAAGTAGTGAAGCGGTAGAAGTAAGCTTGAATTGTTGTTTCTCTGTTTACAGGTCCGAGTGAAGTATTGTAAATAGTCCAGAATAAATCCGAGAAAAAATATTAAAGCCATTAAATTTGAAGCCATTTTTTAGAAAGTTTTGAAAATGTTGAGGATTTGTATAAATCACCCTCAAAATCAAAATTGTCGGTTTCTGTTCGGGTCGAAGGGTCGGCTGTTCGGGATTATCGGTTTTGGAGAAAATCGATTGAACGGAGTTGGTGTTGACCACAGACAGTTCCATCAATCGATTTTTCAGTGCCTAGGACCTACAAAATATGACTTCTGACTACACAACGTATTATTGGAAGTAATTTACTGCAAGTAGGGACCACAAAAGAAAATTTTAGGACGAAAAATCGCCACTTTACACTACGGCATTACTGTATTTTTGTCTCGCCATGTGAGAACCTAGTAGGCGAGTATTATTACATGTTAAGTCCTAAAATTAGGAACAGCAAAACTGAACAGCTTGATGAATAGTAACAATATTAAAGAAAAGAAATACTTTCCTTACGAGTTCTAAAGGTTCCGCAGTATATAATATAATATAATCACAATATAACTAGAGACCGTAATATGTCTAAGAGAAACATACCGTTCGATATACAGAAAACAAGGAAGAACTGAAATAACCAAATTCAGTTATATGCACGTTACTTGTTAATAACAAAATATTCTTCAATGATTACGCTCTTCCGTGGCGCAAAAAGAAAGTACCGTAAGCAAATATTTACATTTAGGTGCAGATATAAAGTATCTTAGAAAATACAATAATTTATGTTTTGTATCCAGTCTTATAATGACACAAATGGATGACCGCTATCAAGCATTTCCTTGATTTCTTCGATTTTTATACAGAATTCCTGGAAGAAGAAATTTCCATAAGGACTTCCTGCAAGAAACTTGAAATAAAATCGATATCATCGAGAATTTGAATCATTTAAGAGTAGGGTCTCTTAAAATACCGAAAATCATTAACATCGACTGTAAAAAGTGCAAAAGTCATTAATATGGAGAGAGCAAAACCGAGAATATCATTAAAATGGAGTAGGCGCCACAGAATAATGACAACATGTATTGAAATTCAATAAAAGAGCAAAAGACTTTCAGGATTCACAAGAAACACCCAAAGAAGAAAATTTCCGATAGATGCGCACAGTTGTGAACAGTGGCTCTGGTCCACTGCACACGAACAGATCTCCGAGAGGAAATACGTTCCTCTTCGAAATTGTGGAACGTGAACCAGTCATGGCCTCTGAACATAGAGCTTGCAAGACGCTATTCTTCTGTACTCATTACAGGAGTCTAAATATATTCGGTTCTAAAAACCGTTTAGTTTTTATAGCTCAGAGAGATGTATAGCTCGAGTTAGTCAGCCATCTATACTAAATCCCGAAGACGTCCAACAGCGCATACGGGGTTAATGAACTTGAAGAATGAGTTAAATACTACATAATTTTTAAATGAATGAAATGATACGAAATGAATACTTGATTTAATCATTTATAATAACAATAGAACGATCTCAAATTTAATGCACAATTTTTAGTGTAAATAAAATTTTAAATCATAAAATACGCAGGAACTAGCTCACTTGTCGACTCGAGATTATTGTCAAAAAACCTTCCAGAAATATCCGGGGAAAATGTTAAAATGCATCACCAATAGACCAGGATACATTGAATGGCCCCTCAATTAACCAGAATGGTGGACCAAAGAGATCTCACCTTAAGTAGAGAACAGACTGACACAAGAAGGTTTTACGATTTCTACACGTGGAATATCTTCATGTACTTGAATACTTGAGGTCATTTTAAATTACTAAATTGAGGCAACTGCTGATATCTTCAAATTTCTTACCTTCACAGATTTCTTAAAACCCCATTACTTTCTTTAGCTGGAATTTTTGTTTTTATTTTTATGAAAATTGCAGATTTATGTTCTCAAGCAGGGGCTGTATTTACGAGAGTTTCAGCACAGACCAACATTTAACACTGATCTATTCAATCACGCAATTACCACCTACCAAATGAAGTGCAATCAAGGCATCACCACAATACAACTGCCACAACTGTGACCGCGACCGTAACTGAGAAATATGACCCAGCACGCTCAGCGAGAATGACAGTGAATGAGGGCGAGCACGTTTTCTCTTCGTTAAGGCTCTTGTGTTCGCCCCTCCACGCGGGTCCCTCTTCCGCTGAAACCGCATCCCCGCCCTTTATTTCCGTCGCCCACTCCGTCTGTGCGGCTCGCCACCTCCGCCTCCGGAAAACTCCCCGACTCCCAATTACGCGTGATTCTGGCGCAGGCGCGCGGGGTCGTTATGCGTCCGCGAGCTGCACATTTATGACCGACGCGGCGGGCGCGGGGGCGGCCCTCGCTACCCGCGTGCCCGCATCGCAAGATAATGACTGTCATCTTCGCATCATTAGGGTTCCGTTACCGCCCGGATGGCGGCGATCCTCGACCGATAAGGGAACAAGACTGCTCCTGCATGCCAGTGCAGCGAGATGAAATCGGATTGCGAATGGATTCCCGATGTAGAGGCCCCTTGTGCTAACAGGTAGCTCTCACGTCGAGATATGTGTCAAGCGATCGTTTGGACTTCATTGCCCTTCGTCTCCAACGAACCGTGCAAAGGAGCCTGCGACCGGTCGCCTCTTTTTCCATGTGCTCTTTTGCGGTTGGGTGCTTCGGCGATCGGTTACAAAATAGGCTGGAAAGCCGATGTAAGAACCGCCCAACGCCCATCGTCCCACCTGCTGCCTCCTACCGCGCACCGCCCATTCTGTTGGGACAACAGCAAAATTAGTTGTAGTCAAACACGAACAAATCGCAATTAACGACCGGTCGATTGACGATTTAACGGTTACGGCGGACCTTGACCAAATCCAATTTCGGAAACGGCCCCGCGGGGAACCCGAGACGCAATCAAGTGCCTCTTGGGTTCGACTCCCTGAGGGGTGGGAGACTGCGACGATGGCGCGCCCTGCGGTCGCCGCCGGCGCTGTTCCCAGAGAGAGCGATCAAGCGTGACGCCCAGAGGCTACAACCAGAAAGCTGCACTCCCACGTCAGCAATGGAATTTAAATATTGGTTTCTGACGGGAGCAGACTATAAAGCGTAGTTACAACCCTTACTGCCGAGACATTTTTCGGACCCTGTCTATACTATGCATACAGAACAGTGAATGCATTACGTGTAAGTTTACTGACTACATTCTTCTGCTACCTTTCAATTTCCTGCTTCTGTAACTGAATATACATGTTTATGAGATATTTCCATTCCCTTTGAAATTATTTGTTTAAATGAATGCTGAAATTCTTGAGTTGATAACCTGTTCAACATTATACGTAAATGTATTCTGAAACAATCCATTAATAATATTAAGGAATTCTTACATTCTATACAAAGAACACAAAATACTTGTATCCAGTGTAATTTCGTCGCAGAGAAAATACTTTACGTAATGCAATACAGAGATGTGAACTGTTTACATTAAGAGATACTTTGAGTGTGCATTCAGACAGATCGATATATATATATATATATATATATATATATATATATATATATATATATATATATATCGATAACTTTCTGAATTGCATTGCACATGTAACATGCATTATTGTTTACAGAAATAATTCCAATAAAAACATTAAATGAAAAAAGTAATTAGCAAAGACATCACATGAAACAAAGTGCCCCTATGAATGGAGCGGAATAACCAAAGACAATCCTCTAGTTCGCATTGAAGATAAAATCGCCACATTCAGGCCGAAGTGAATCATAGAGGTATTACGTGCTTGAGGTTGCTCGAGATGGAGCAATCGATGTGCAATCATGCCTGTATACGTACCAGAAGTGGGTTGGACATATTCTGAACATACGTTTGGCTGGATGAACCGTATAATTTGTGCGTGACCGTAAAGTATCTTAAACGTTCTAGAAATGTACATTATAAATTAAAAATGCTGAAATCAATTCTATTTTTCTCCTACAGAGATGGTTAGGTATAATAAATTATACCACCAAAGATTTGAAGAATCATTTCGAAGACAAAAACTCGAGTAAATAGAACATAAACAATTTCGTTTCACAAACTTTTACATTATTGATGCCAACATTTATTCACCTCGCAAACTGAAAAAAATACATCGGACAATTTCATATTCTTGATTTATTACTAACTTACTAACAATGTAAGATGCAGAGAGGTTGGAATAAAGGATTTTTCACCTTTATAAAATGTGAAAGAAAAAATGTTCAAAGCGCTTTATATTTTTTGTTCGTACATTATTTATGCTGCTACGCTCTTAAGTTATCTCATACACGCAAGAGCTTCGCGCTACCCTCTCCACGCACTTCTTTTAAAAGGGGCAACGAACTTCGTACTAAAGGCGCCTGCCTACCGCGGCCCAGATTTAGTTCTCTGCGTCATTGATGGCGACATCTTGATATTCAGTGCCTCCTTTTGGCGAATTTTTAGCGTTCCCGTTTTCCCGGAACGGAATAGACCCGCGGGGGTTCTTTTTTTGCGTCCCTCAAAGGAGAGGCCTCTCCTTTGTCGTCGCGTGCCGGAGAAATATGCGCGTGCGGCTTCTATGCGTCCGTTGACGGAGCCTCCGCGCTCCCTCTGCCCTGCTCCTCCTCTTATACCTTGGCCTTTCCTGCTTCCGCACACCCTGTTATTCGTCCACGCGGCTGTCCTCCAGGTCAGAGTTCTCTCTTTGCCAGATACTCGTGCAGGTATCTGCGGCGCCTTCGGACACTAGTAGAGGTACCGATTTTAAATAGGTAGTGATTCATGCCGTACACGGACGAATTGAATAGGTGGTAATATGGTGACATGTCGCGATTTGTTAGAGACCAAATTGATAAGGTTAGAACAAATAGAAATTAATATTAATAATTTACAACTATAAGAATTGTAAATAAGTGCTACTGGTAGTATGGGAAAACAGTAGCAATCTTTGGAATCCTACCTCCCTCACCCCTATGTTGCCCATCGCGTCGTCGCAAGTTAATACAGTTGCAAATTTCCCGACATTGTCGTAGAGTCCTGATTCTTATATGTTTACATATTTTTTGTGTATGCTCAGTGCTTGAATTTGTGATCCTGGCAAACCATGACAGTCCTTACTCAACTATTTTGACCCCCCTCCCAACACAAATATGTTTACACGTTTTGTACTATATGACATACTTTAGATATTTTGGTTCCATTTTATATATCTTGTAAAGAAAATATTATTCTACAAATTTTCTTTAAATTTATTTGGCAAAAATATTTAATTTTCAAAACTAGTTTTTCTTTCAGAAATCGGTATATTTTTTCTTAAATCGGAATTTCATGCTGACGAAGGGAGATGCTCCACGTGAAGATGCAGCCAGCTGCACGCTGTTAGCATTTACCTGCATGCCACACATTGCGACAACTGCAAGTGAGGATTGAGAATATTGCCTTTAGATGTGGAAAGTGACAGTGACATGGCTTTTCTTGATGTTTAAACCCAATATCTACGAAATGTTGGAAGTTGCAGACATGTATCACTAAGAAGCCAATGGTGCAGTGATTTTTTGCCGATCATTGAGTTCGTACTATTAAAACAGTCTGTTAATCCAGTAAGCCAAGAAATATTTATTTTGAAAAATAGTTACACTTATTTCAAACTGTGCACATTTTCTTTTATTGTAAATTTTATATCAATTTCATGTTACCTATATCTCTTCTTCATACTTGTTACATATTCTCATCGTTTTCTTTATTTATATTGACGTGCATATGTTGCAATTTCATACTATTTTTCCGGGCTGTGGTCGAGGACGCAGCAGCCTCTTCGCCCCGCGGCTGTCAGCGCACGCGACTGCGGTCTCCGCGGAAGCCCCGGGGTTTCTTTGCCCCATAGCCAAGGTCGTCCGCGCGGCGCAAGGCGATCGTTCAACGCACTCCACAACGCGGCACGTCGCGCTCGACGCCTGCGGCACGGCAGCCGCGACCGCGGCCGAGGCGGAGACGTCCCGACGCTTCGAGGAAGAAGTCACGTGCTGCGCGGGGCGTTTCGCGAGCCGAAGAAAAGAAACCGCGTGCGGGGTAGTTCCGTTGAATTATGGCGACGGACGAGAAGGACGGAGAGAGGAAATAGCGACGCTCCGCAGTAATCGAGGTTGCGATGTAAAAAACCACTAACGATGCAGACGAGTCGCTTACAGACAGCATCGCCCGAATGGTCAGGAGTAAATGTGTGGACGATGACGTTTCAAGTTTGGTGCCGAAGGCGGAAAAGAGACGTCTGTTTAAAAGAAGTCACTCAAATAATACAACAAAACCCTGTTAACCGCCCTTTCATCAGTTTGAAAGCTTCTTTTAGTGAAAACAATATTCAAAGGATTGTAATAAGTGGATGAAACGGGATAATGTTGCAAAGGATCGTTTATTATCTTGTACAAATGCACCAAACATCAGGAAAAGTTAAAACATTTTTCTGCAATTACAACAATACGGAGTGTTTCTCATACAAGGCCCGATCTGGCTGGGAGGCATAGGATGCATTCAAATGTTTCATTTTCTCATAATTCACGAAATTTAAAACTGGCGGCGTGAGTTAGGACACACAAAATAATATTATGTAACGTGAATTCAGCAGAAGCTCTAGAAATTTTCAAATTAAGACACTTCAAATGATTTGTACAGTAACTTATTTCGTTAGTAAGTTAAATTCCACTTTGTAATTTTTTCGTTTTCCAGTGCGACAATTTCGAACATTTCATGTTACAATTTCGATTTTAGATTCTTAAATAGTTCATACATTTTTAATCACTATGAAGAGAGTAAATTACGCATCACCCTCATATTCCATAAAAACGAGTTTCTTGGCCTTGCGGTATTACTTTGTCCGAAACCAAAATATCCGCACTGCGTACCACAAGCTGATTGCTCCTGGGCGTATACAACTGGCGATTCCTCGACGCCTCACCACAACTGAAACAAGCCACCTTCTGTGTAATTATATTAAACACCACAAAGTTTGGGACAGAGAAACCCGCATTTGTGAAAAAGAAATCCCTTTTTACTGTACACAATTTTTATTTAAAATTGGTCATCAGTATATAATATTAAGTCGTTTCGCTTTTTGTAAGGATTTTTGTGGGATTTAAAAAAGTAAATAAAGCGAATAGGTTGTTTAATAATGGAAGGATTATTTGAAAACAGTCTTTAAAAAAAATTGTAAATTAAGTTTACATGAAATAAAAAACTACATATTGAAAAATTTTAAAAGTTGTGAAAATACATCTGAGCTTTTTATTTTTCTATGTTCACCCAAACATTATTCTCTCAAATTGCTTAAAAGTCACTTTCTGTTCAGCCCGTGACAATAAAACACACCATTCATACGCAGGTTAAAGAAAACACTGAGAGAAGAATAATCAAGCAAATTAATCCGTCTGAAAACTCGTAACCGTGTACGAAACCTGTTAATCAGGATTAGGTTTTCTCCCAGTTCTCGCCTTGCACCTCCCCGTCAAACGCTCCCCTTGGGCTCGTGAAAAACAGCGAAGCGCCGAGCAGGGGGCCCCTCAGCCGGGCGATTGAAGTGCGCGCAACAAAGCACACTCTCGGGCCGCGGGGCGCAGCCGGCAGGCGCGTTCCCCTTGGGCGCCCGCCGCCGCACCTGGGGCCTCTCGCCCGCCCGCCCGGCGCCCGGCGGGTCAGCGCCGGCCTGCCCCCGCGCCCGCGCCCGGATAATGCAAAATAAATAACAGACGCACATTCGCCATTGTGCGGCCACTCGGAGAGAGACTCCCCCGATATTGACTGCTGCGACGTCGCGACGGAGTGCGGCGGGTGGGGCGGGGCGGGGCGCCCTGGGGAGCAACGCGGCGGAACGGGAGGGGCGCGCGGCCGCTTTCAGGGAACAAGTGGGCTAAGATGCGCGCGGACGCGTGGTGCGGGGTCGGGGTGGGGTCGCTCCGAGGACGGCATTCGGCGCGCGGCCGGGCGGGCGGTTGGGCAGCCGCGCACAAAAGGCGCTGGGTGGATGGATGGATGGCGGGAGGAAGCAAGGCGACGGGTGAAGAGCGACTGTGCGGAAGATACGGAGGCTTTGGATGTGGGGAATGGAGAAGCGACGTAGAGTCTAGTGATGATGAGAAGGGTAACAGTCATGATACTGGATAAGTCGGGACTGTAGCGTCGAAGAGGGTAGCGGAGTTGACGGGGAAGTTATTCCCCTTATATAAATGAGACACAGCAGGTCTTACATAATTGGTTATGTATTCTACATTCAAATAACAAACTTTTACCGTGGTACATATATTTTCACACTGGCTAAAAGAAATGGACCATTATCCGCACACCCGATCACAACAGCATCTCTTTCATAAAAACGACTTTTCTATTTATTTTATACTGTGATAATGTTAACTATATCTAATTTTAACTATATTAACTGTAATAACTATTAATTCCACTTTGTTGACTGCTGTTCAATATATACTCCGTTCCCATTACTCTGGGTTGGAAATATTAATGTTTAAACAAATTACTTTCATGAACTACATACAATACATAAGTTCAAAATCCGGGAACAAACCAAACATATTTTGAAAGACTGAAGACGTACTTTTGGAAAAGATGTATTGTGAAAATACAATTTTACAACAGTTTCTACGTTGTTAGCCAGACACATATTTCTTAATACAGTTTTGGTAACGTGATGGCATATCTTTCAAGCACCGCCTTTGATTACGCTATTGGATCTTAGGCGCTCTGACAGGCCTAACACGCGAGATGGACGTCTAGACGGCGGCGGTGCGTCCGTGCGGTACCTGCACAGGGCGTCAGTGTGTGTCCGCGTAGTGGGTCGAGATGGGTCCGAGAGCGGCGAGGCGGCCGGTGCCGTAGTGGCTGCATTGGCGCGTGTCCGGCGCGGGGTGGGGCGGGGCGGGGCAGGGGCGGCGAGGCGTCGTGCGGAGTTAATTCTCGCTCGCTCCCGACCAGAAAGCGGACGCCTCTCTCGGCGGGGGGTCCGCCCCCGCGCATAATGCGATTTGGCGCCCCGCCGCTCGCGCGCCGCCCGCTCGTCCGCCGTCCCCCCCCCCGCGTCCGCCTCGTCCGGCCGTCCAGGGAGATGGACGGCGGCGGCTCTTCCGCGCCACCTGGCGTCCGCGCGCGAGGGACTGTGTCCCCGTGCGCCGCTCGTCTGGGGAGGCTCGGCGCTGCGATCGTAAATTAACGCTTAGCGGAGAGGCCTTCCCGAATGTAATACTCGCGCAGTTCCGCAACTGCGACCCGCCTCTCATGTTACGAACCCAGGCGGCGTTTCCGCTGTCGAGGAACTGCTATTTCATTTCCATTATGGAGAACAAGATCCTGATATGTGCTCAACAAACTACAGTTGAGATAAGTTAGCCAAATGAATTATATTTCGTATTTCTGGATAATATTAACTTTATTTCCATGTTTTAAGGGCAATGTACTATACTTTGAGCATAGATAAGACCCACAATTGTTTAATAATGAAGTAGGTGTCGGTTCCAAATAAGCCCAGACAAATTACTTGTTTCTGAACTCACCAACATTGAGCACGGAATAGTCATCTCACCTGGAACAAAAAAAGAAAAAAAGATAATTAACTTTATGTTTTCCATGGAACACAATTTTAAATTTGAAATAAAAATGAAGTTGAAAAGACTAATAGAATAGGAACAAATAGTTGGCATTTTGGTCATACTGACAAATATTACAACTATTTATTTCCACGACTACATTTAGAAACAATAACTATTTAACATGAGCAAAAAAAAAGTTTTTATCTAAGAAACCACTGCAACGGAGACGTAACGGACCACGGAGAGAACAAGAGCTTGGCGTGAAAGTTCGGAAAGAAAAAGCGCCGCTCGGCGCGGCCGAAGCCTCTTCCTTCGATCAGGCGCGCCGCGCCGCCCGGCGCTGTCGCGACGCGTGTGCAGCAGGCCGCGGCCGCGTCGCAGGCGTCTGGGAGTAGCGAGCCAGATTCCCGGCCGCGAGCGCTTCCCGGAATACTAAGCAGCAGTGTACAGGCCGCCGCACGAGTTGTGACGCGCCCCGCGACCGATTCCTCTCGGCGAGCGCTGGCGCGGCGCTCTTGGGGAGCGGCGGTGCCGCCCGCGGCGCTCTTGGGGACTGAACGGCTGTTGCCCAGAGGCAGAACGCTAAATGAACCACGTGGCGATAAAGAAAATGGCGATGAGTTGGCGACGGAGGCTGTGGTAGTGATTACGACGGCGGTATTGAAGAGAATGAAGGTGGAAAAGGCTGTCAAATCCAGCAGATTCTAAAGAATTCGTTATCTTTATGGATCGATGGAATCATCTGACGCCGATCCAAATGTCATGTTGGAGCTTACCGATTGTTCTTACGTTATTTAAGTGACTAGACTGCCATTTTCATTGCCATGTAAGAAAGAGAAATGATTTTTCTTGTGGCTTTCTTAGAAGTGTACCGCCTGAGGCAGTGGCCTCTACCCTTCCTCCTCTCCCCCGCCACTGCACTTGGCGCATGTTCGAATGACTGCGGTAACTGCCTTCGGGAAACGTCGTGTACGCGGTGTGTGCAGCGACAGGCATAGCCTCCCTCCGACGGGCGGGCCTGGGCTCGCCTAAAGTATCGAACCTCGCCGCTCCTCAATAGGCTGCATTTGCATAAATGAGTATAAATGGGTACAATCGCATATTTGTTCCGTGGGTAGTAATGGTTTGCAGTGCGCCTGTACCATTAGGTTGGGGCACACCCAGTAACAACAGTCCGCGGGATCGAGATCGGCGGACTTGGAGATACGCCCTTGCCCTCCACGTGCGGAGCAATGGCCGCGCAGCCTCTCTACAATGCGCTTTAACATACTCTGGCAAGGGGGAAGAAGTACAGTAAACCATGCGTTTGGACCATACTCGTGGTTTATTCATACCATATTCAATTTGTCATAATGCTATTTTTCGTGATAGATCTCTCTCAATTCGTCAGACATAACATAAGTCTTGCAGTCAGAAATCGGTTTAAAAAAGGGAGATGCAAACTCGAAAAGCATTAAACCTCATTTCTGAAAAGAAGCGGATACTCGTTATAAAAGCCTTCAACAAATTACTTTCTTGTATTGGTCATTAATTTTAATTATTTTATTTACTATAGTAATTTGAACTCTTTGCACATCAATGAGTTTAACGACCTCATGAAACGTTTCTTGTGGTGAAGATAAATGATCTGTCTCAAGTTCTCTTTTGCAGTATACTCTTGTGAAATAATAGTTTTATGACTCCAGCTGTTTTAGAGTTCCTGAAAAATATTATCTTCACGTAAGAACTACTAACACTTTATGAAATGGCGTAAAATATTTCTAAGGTTTGCATTTATGACGAGAATGATAGCCACTCTTCATTTAAAAGTTGCTTCACACGTAGTTACAAAATATGAAGCTTTGTGATGAATAAGCTATGTTTAATGAATATGGTAGTTATATGGCTTCTACTAACGAATTATATTCCTGGGCAAATTCCAATTTTTACGATATTCTCTTCACCTTTAAAGTCATGACAATGGTAGGGGGATTGTGCAACACAGTGTTGAGAATTGTAGAACCTATCAACGTATCAAGTATCTAAGACGATTACTAGCCTGTTCGGTAGATAATTCCTTAATGTTGGTTTCTCAGATAGAAGATGAGTAACAACTATATTTCCATATTTTCATGAGCCCTATGATAATGAAATCTTCAAGTCATAAGGGTATGAACATGTCTGCAGACAATTTCCGCTTTTATTGTTGTGAATGTTGCATCCTTTATGATTCTACTAAAACAAACGTTAATTCACTAAAATAAGATTTATTATGAAAGATTACAACCCACGTACACATATTGGTAAACTTGAAAATGAATACATCCCCTTTTTATGCAACTCTTTAATCCTTCAACGCGGTCGCAAAGTGGTAGAGACTAATTCGAGAAGGCCTCCTTTAAACAAGACGCGAGAGGCCGCTGCCAGTCGCAGGTCTTCGTGCGGCGGCCAGCGAGGCCCAACCGGGCACACGGAGGATCAGACGTGTTATCTGTTCGGACAGCAAAACCCTCTGTGGAAATGGCGACGGGAGCTGCGGCAGCACTGGCGGAGGAAGAGGAGGCAGAGTAACAGAATGCGGAGGCTACGCAAGCAGAAGGGGTGCAGAGGAATGGGCGCAGGGATGCGACATTACCAGCAAAACATTGATGCTCAAAATTAAAACAACGATGTTAATAAAACTGGATTAGTATCTGTATAAGTACATGCGGTAACATTTAATTTGAAGGTGGTCGCGTTTATTAATTTTTAATCGAGTTTCAACTGACAATAAACAGTCAAAAATTGTCAGCACAATTCATTTTATTAACAATGTTTTTTTCAGATTCGATAATTCAAACGTAATATATAATCTTTATTTACGAAAACTCGATTTTATTTATTTTCCACCCTTGATCACTTGCGTCTGAATAATAATCAATTTATAGATATCTGAAAATAATTGTAGAAATTTCTAATGGTAGTTCTCTTTTCATTTGAAAATATATCAAACACGTCAAATATGGAATACAAAATATCGATGTTAAATAACATGGACTTAAAAATCGAAGTTAAATACATCGACGATTTTATAAAAGAACAGCGAGTTTTGAAAACCTTGACATCCACCGGACGGGATGTCCGAGGTGGCGAGGGCAGACGGGACGGGGGCGGTGGAGGGCAGCGTCGGTGGCGGGAAGAGGGGTAGCGGGCAAAGCGGCGTGAAGATGGGAGGGGAGGCTGGGGGTGGGCTGCCGGGTGGGGATGGGGGTGACGGGAGGGGCGCAGGCGTCCAGAGCGGCGTGGCCGGCGCGGAGGTATTAAGGGCCGTCACCTGCAGACGGAGGGCGCACGACGCCGCCGGCGGCAGCGGAGGCAGCGCGCCAGTTTTACAGCCCGGTCGGCGCCGATAAGCAACACGTCACACGCCAGGCGACAGCGACAGCGCGAGGCGGAAGTGGATGGGAAGGGCCAGGTGTTCGGGGGAGATTGTGCTATTGCTACCTCTGTTACACGTTAGGATGAACTGCTATTGTTTTCTAGAGTATTCTTTCTTTCTTATGGATTCAAAGGTTAGATGATAACTGCATTTAACACAAGCATACGAACAATAGCAATTACAGCAATTACAAGAAATGAAGGGAATACAGGAAAATAGACCAATTTTCCACTCACAATTTTCTTACGAAATACAAAAACGAAGAATAAGTGAAAAATATTTTTAATCAAAATCCTACAGATATATTTTGTAATTATTCTTGGCATTATCTATATTCGGTGTACGTAGGTAAATTCATTAATCTGAAAAATAAAAATACACAGTATACTACAAAGGTTTGATTATCAATCTTTTTTAATACGTACAGAATTCTATTCCGAAGTTGTACAAAACTGTGAAAGTTTCCACACCGCTTACTCAAGAGCCATATTGAAGGAAACAGACACAACACACTAAAACCAAACAGTAGATTGCTCACGTAATTTCTTGGCCCTCTGCGCGTCGAGGCGTTTTCCTCCAGAAATTATTTCCGAGTCATCCAGCGACATTCCACACTTACAACACTTCAATACTAGCAAATTTCACAAGAAAGCACAGACATAACAGAGAAACAATATTTTACATTCTCTATATCATCAGGAAATCGTTTGTTCGTGTTTTTAAAACAACATTCAAGGAAAATATTAAGACAAGTTTACAGCACATGCAATGCATTCGCGATTTACTGTCACCGTGCCGCGGGTCGTCTGGGCACTGCAATTCAAAGATGCACAGTGGAACGAAACATTTAATGCTACAATACTGGCTTATGCTTTGTTTGCAAATATTTTTGCAGAAAAGTCTCATTATCGTAGAGGTTTTGGATCTCATATATGATTGGTCAAAAACCGGTACTGTAATCGAGCTGTATCATAATGAATATCATTATAAAAGAAACTGCAGTCATCTAGTAATATAATGCATCTGAAGGAGAAAAAAGTATACATTACACAACGAGTTTAGTGATGTAAGAGGATGCATGAATTCACAAGTTTGAAGCTCCTGAAGCTATTTCTGACTTCGATGCTGAAGCGCGCCTCACCCGTCGCACCACCCGCGCCGCCGAGGCCGTGGGAGTGGCTGCCCGATACGGGAGCACCGCCGCGTCGCCCTCGCTGCAAACCTGCTGGCGCGCTGCGAGCAAGTACTTGCGCCCGATGCCGCGTTGCGCCGCACCGCATAACTCGCCGCGCTGCTGCTCGTTTTGCTCCGCCATCGCCACCACCACCGCCACCCTCACCTCGGCCGCCGCCGCCACCACCTCATCCACCCGCCCCCGTCTCCGCCACAGCTTCCGCCATCGCCTCCGCCTCCTTGTGCGCCACCGCCTCTACCACCCCCTCCGCTACGCCACCGCCATCGCCATCGCCTCCGCCTCCGCCTTCGCCTCCGCTTCGCCACCTCTCCGCCACCGCCTCCGCCACCCCCTCCGCCACGCCACCGCCACCGCCACAGCCTCCGCCTCCGCCACCGCCTTCGCCATCACCTTCGCCTCCGCCTCCGGACTTCGCCATCGCCTTCGCCTCCGCCACAATCACAACCACCGCCACCGCCTTCGCGTCGGGTATCGCAGCCTGACTCGTCCCGTCCGGTCCCGTCCCGGCCCGGCCCGCCTCGTCCATCGAGCGGAATGCTGAAGCGCCTCCAAGGTCAGAGCTTCCCGTCAGCGCGAGACGCGGAGGTGCGCCGTTGGATCAATCCCAAGCCGCGCGAGGGCGGCGCGGCGCGGCGCGGCGCGGCGCGACCGCTGCCCAGACGCCGCCGCCGCCCCGTCACGTCCGAGATGGCGATCGGCTTCCCGACCCTCGCCACCGCCTCGCGCGCCGCCCCCTTGCAGCGGGCGGGAGACTTGCTGCAAAAATGCTTCGAGTATCTGACGTTCGCTCTTTTTGTAGTTCAATTAAACTGAGTTAGGCAGACATCTGACAGCACGAGATATGGGTATTTAAAATTCAATGGTCGGGTGCCTGTGATACTGGTTATCCATAAGATCTCAGGCACATGCAGCGTGTTTTTTCTGAATTCTTCGCATTATTTCTCAGTATTCTCGAACAAATTTGCAATGTCATCGTTCTTGTTATTCTCTGGAAAACACATTCACCTCCTGTCTTAAGGACAGAAGGAAGTGAACTCATTTTATATGCTTGCAGTTCCTCTCCTACTCACATTCCAATTAAAAACCTTATTTTGACAGTTACACGGAAGTTAATTGCAGATACTCATCCATGCCTATAATGATTAATCATAATCACACCTCCATCAGATTCCTCTTTTTATTTAAAGATTAGTGTGGTCGCTGTTCCTTCGGTGTTATCCTAGTTTTTCCTCCCTCATGTGGTCCACAAACACGCTTCATTATACAATCCGCCATTAAAAACGCCACAGTCACTCTGCTTCTGCTGGTGATCGACACCTATTTCAACACCTCTACCCTTCTTCAGGCTCTCGTCGCCACCAACGTCGTCGTCGACGCAATTTTTGTCGTCAATGCCACCTCCACTCTGACTGGGCTCTTCGCCAAAGACAAAAGGAACAATCGCATTGCTCGCTGATTGACGAAAGAACAATGGAAGTGTCTCCCGGAGGTCTCCTTACGGAGTCAAGTGTCTTCATTGCGTCGTTGTTTGGAGAACAATGTTCCGACACAACACTGCAATGGGGGCGTTCACCACGACGAAAGGCCAAACGCACACGTGCGATATCGCCGCTGGTGGTCTATTGGAACCGTGAAGGAGCAGGTAAACCGAGGCCGTGAGTTCAAGGTTGATTTCTCTCCCACATCCGGTGGGAGAAGTCTTGTTTGAAGTAAATTCATTGTAAACTTTCTTTCTAAACGTACAATTAAACTGTCAGTGGTACACCCAAGGGAGGTTATGGACTTCGGCTCCCCCCCTCAAAAAGCGAACTCTACGTAGTCAAAAATATAATTTCTATAATTTTATAAACTATAATAATATAATCTTATAAACCAATTATCATTAATTATATCAATTGTTAATGTTATAAATATTGCCTTTCAATCGACAATAAGAAATGAACGGAAAAATTACTGTTGTCACAGTTATATGATGATATTCAATGGCTGAAAACGAAAGGATTAAGAACCTAAGAATACTTATATTTGAAATTGTGAGATTCCTCCAATTACAGCCCTCACAAAATACGTGTCACCACTCACCAATACCTTTCAAATATAGTATATTTTGTTACATCAGAATATATTACAATTAAAATAATGTTACAGAAAAATATTTGTAGAAGAAAAGAAAATGTCAAAGAAAAAGGGCCCAGCACACGCAAATTGAAGAGGATAAACACAAAATCGTACTAAGTAACCGAACACTGAAGGTCAAGACGGCTGAGCCTTTCCTAATTACCACTTTTCAAAACCCTTAATTAGTGGCGGATCCAGGGGGCCATGGGGCCATGACCCTCCCCACCCAAACACCTAGTTTTCGTTTGTTTCCTACCTCTCTTTGGCAAAACTGATTTAAATATTTATGTTAGAATTATGTAATTAATTAAAATATAAGATTGTATAGTATCATATATACACTACAAAATGAATATACAATGTAATAAATATGTTTATTATTTAATAAAAATCAATCATCTCCTCTCAAAATGATCGGCTGAATCCGCCCCTGCCCTTAATAATAAATAGTAATTCCTTGAGAAGCGGAGACATATTGTACAAAGAAATTTTCCCAGTAGTATCTAACGACAGAAAACGGTACAGTACATATCTTTCACTACGAGTTCCGTAGGTTTGGGCAGAACAACACTGAATCAAAATCGACGAGTGAAAAGGCGCAAATCCTCTTGAAGCGTTCGCGACTCAACTGCTATTTGGGTTGTGGGGCGGGCGAGGCGCAGCGCGCGAGTGGGCGGGGCGGACGCGGATGCGGTCTTTCACGCCATCTGCGAGCGATCGAAGCGCGCAGCCACGAGACTCGAGATCTGCCAAGAATTTTAAAGCGGCAAGCGAAAGAGTTGTCGCGGTTTCTGAGGGCGGGCACAGACGAGAGCTGCTGGGGAAGGAGACGGGGGGGGGGGGGCGGAGGGTGAGACAGGAACACTGTGCGACCGCTCTCAGCGTCCCCGTCGGCGCCGCTCCCAATCCGATTGGAAATCGTTGCGAGACGGTTGGGAGCCCGCGGCGACAAGCGGTTGCTGCCGTTCGCCACTCTCCGATCCCTTCGGGATTCGATCTCTTTTGAATCTGCTGCTTTCAATACTAGAACTATATTATGCTCCCAGTTCACCTGCAGCGGGATGTTCTATCCTTTAGCTATACATTCTTGATAGATTTTATCATTTAGTTCTTCTTGTTTTAGTTTGGAGTCCTATGTGAATAAGATCATGAAAGTACCGTACGTTCCTGAAACGATATATCTCTTAATAACGCTTGTAAGGGAATGGTTATGGTGGTTATAAGTGGATAAGTTATGGTAAAATGGTTCTTGGTAAAATGTTCAACCGTTTTCCGTTTGTTTTTGATTCAAGACGTCTTTATATTTTCCCCATGACTTTTACTCATGATTTCTCCTCGAACTTTAAGGATATTTTTAATGTTACAATCTTCTTAAATATATTATTAGAATACGGATGTCAACATGAAATGCAAGAGAAAGATTTACAGGGTAGTAGAATTATTTACATAAGTAAATAAATAAAATGTATATTTGTACCTATCTGCGAGGCCATTCCTTCGTCCAATATTTCTTCGAGCGCCTAATTCACGGACCCTTCAAATCTCCCCAGGCGGACCGATCTCTCGCACCACATGTTCCCGTGCGTCTCCTGCATCCGCCTCACGTTGTGGCCTGCGCGCCCTACCAATACGTCCTCCGCATCCGCTCGGTCCGTCCTCCCCGCCCTGCGCGCCCTCTCTTCCGCCCTCGCTCGCTCCGCCCCGCCTTCTCCGCGTCCCCGACACACCCTCCCCGCGCCCGCCCGCCCGCTCGGCATCCGTCGCCTCGCCCCGCTCCTCTCCGCGCCTGCCCCGCCCACACCGCTCCCGCCGCCGTGCCTCGCCCCTCCCCGCGCCCGCCCCGCCCGGCCCCTCGCTTGCCTGCCCGCGCGCCGCCGCCAGCAGTCGCCGTTCAATTTCCGGGCGGCCGCCGATACCGGCTGTCGCGGGGGCCGGGGCACGCGCGAGGCTAATTTCCTGGGCGACAACTGCGGAGGGCCCGGCCGCCGGCCGCGACGGAGCGGCTGGTGAGCGACGCGTCGCGTGTAAGCGCAGGCGTTGACAGCTCTTGTCGCCCGACGCCGATCTCGGCTGTCATCAGAGATCATTCCTTACTACTGTCCATGTCAACCTTGCATGCTTCATGATTGAAGTGATCATCACAGTCGAAACTGTGCGGAACGTGGTTGTTGATGTCTTAGATTATCTTAAAAATATGCAATGTGTATTAGTGCACAGTGAATGCAATTGTTGGATAGTTGTAAGGATATGAACCATCTAATTCCTTATGTCCCTTTTATGTCAAATTAGGACCACTTTTAGTCCACTGGCGCGAATCCAAAAAGTATTGATAACAGAAATCAACTGAAGAGAAATTCTCGCACCTATCGACGAACGGTGATAAATCTCTAACGCATCATGACTCATCCCTTTCGCGTCTTTCTTTTTTTAGCACGACGCCGAATACATACAAGTACCATTACAAGTCACATCTACAGCAAGGAGAAGATTCACAAAAAGACTTGCACTAGATAAGTAGTCTGTCGAGGCGGGACTAGCCCCTCGGCTGTCTCCCACGCCTCGCCCCCGACCGCAGCGCCGCGAGCGTCGTCCCCACGTCCGTCCTAGGCGGCGCGCTCGCGGTCGCGTGCCGCGGGGCCCCGCCCCAGCGTCACCTCCGCCGGCTATCGCCCGCTGGATCGGCCGCGAAAGAAGGAACAGGTTCCTCTCGCCACCGCTGCCGCTCCTCCCCGCCTTCCCTTCCTCGCTACGCCGCCGATATGGGGGGAACGGGTTTATTTACGCCCGCACAACATACAATTTTCAGAGAGCTTACGACTGCTCGGCACGATAGGTTTATTCAAAATTATGCTTAGCCGCCTCTACAACATTCTGGAGTTTCTATTAAACCTTGTCTCGAGGCGTGGAACTGCAAAAATAATCGTAAATTTCGTTGTTCGTGGTTTTACAAATCGCCTTTTCATTTACCCAACGCTAAATTCTCGCGACGATTAAGTGGAGGAGGGAGGTCCTGCCGGTGGAAAAGGAATCCGAAAGCGGTTTGAACTGACCGCTCACGTCGCGAGAATCTCAGGAAGTCATTAACCGGCCGAAGATAAAATAGGACGCCCTTCGATAAAACAACGCCCACAGAAACGTATGCCGATGGTTTCCTAACGATTCTTCGAAAGCATTCTTCGCGTGTGAGCGGAGAAGATATTCCGGGGTCGCTGAAGATTTGAGAGGTGACCAGGAGGCGAAGGAGGCTGGTCGGGTCCACAAATTTTCGCCCGAGTGGTGGTGGTGGCGGCGGCGGCGGCGGCGGCGGCGGCGGCGGCGGCGGCGGCGGCGGCGGCGGCGGCGGCGACGACGACGACGACGACGACGACGACGATAGGGCGGCGATGGGAAGGCGGCAGGCGCGGCCGGTTTTTCTGGGAGCAATCTGGAAGCTCGCGCCCGCCACGAGGTTTTGCGCTCGCGCGGGGAACACGGCGCGGCGCCTTGTCGCGGAATGGTAAACGGCGGCGGTTCGGAGAAGCGCGCGGACGCAAATAACGAGGAGGCTGGCCAACGGGCCGGCCGCGGGGCCAGTGGACTCGCTCGAGTAAAATAGTACTAGGCGAGGGGAAAACAAGAGGACGGAAACGTTTTCACAGCGTGGAAATTGTGTTGGCAGAATAAATAGTAAGGTAATAGGAAGAAGAAAGTTGGAGTAGATGGTAGAAACAGAGCTGGTCGAGACATTTTTGTAGAAGAGTAAGGAAAGTTATAAAACATCATTCATAGAGCCAGAGAATTCGCATCGTTGCTACATGATGGCTGGTTGCTACATGATAGACTTCGAACGGGACGAGTGATAAAAATGAGACTTATGTTAATGGAAATATTTGGCAGAGCAAAAGTTCAGGAAAATACATTATTCAAAAAGTTTAACATAGATTTGAATGTTATCGATTGGAAATTAACTAATCTAAGCATAAAGGTGAAAACTGACTAGTTAGAAGAAATCTCAGACTGTAAACAATTGAAAGTATTTATTTTCAGTCGCATTAGATAATAGCTTTCTTCAAATCTAGTTTAAATCAGAAATTAGGAGTATGAGTAAGCCACTGCAAACGACGAAAGTCCACGACGTATCATTCTCTATTTGCTGGGCTAACTTCAGACCGGAATGGTTGTGCACATACTGCAGTGGAGAAATTTCGACAAACATGATTAGGGCCCGCCAGTTCTGAGAATTTGAGTAACTGATGTGAGATATTCGTGTAGAAAGAGTAAACTCAGGCAGTCATGAATACGTACGATATTTCAGTGAAAACTTTACTCGTAAAGAGTATTTATAATTTAAATAGTGTTTACATCTTACATTCACCTTATCAGCACATATTTTTATCGACAATTAATGTATGTGTGTGTATATTTATCGATATTACGCTGAATCGAAAGTTAGACTAACAGAAATTAACAATAATTCACAAATTTCAAGCAAAATTAATTTCAAAATAAACTTGCTACATTCAAATACTACTATAGAATTCAATAAAGAAGAAATGACGGTTTAGTTCGAATAGAAGTCGTCATTATTGAATTCAGCTAGCATAATAGGAGTCGGATTGGTATTGTGAACATCGTGAAAGAATGAGGACAGGATATTGAACCGATAACCAATAAAGAAGCTGGAGAATGTGCTGTATAGAGGCACAGGTCGCTTTGAGTGCACGTGAACTCACGTTTCAGACAACGTGAAATAGCGCCAATTCACGGTACATGGAGGCATTTAATGACCGTGCAAAAGAGAGTGTCAAACAAATAATGTGTCTTTTGATGTGGTTTGGTTTATACCAAGAAACAATGGGTGACACAACATCGCTTTTACGATCATACTCGTCAAAAAACCTATGAAACAACGAATAAAGAAGAACTAACGAATATTCTCTGAAACGGAGTGAAGATTAGGATGAGGAAAGACAATACACTGAAAATTTAGATAGAAAAAACGTAATTTTTCAAAAGAACAAAGACAATGAAAGGAGGGACGAAATATGCGAAAATAATCTTGAAGCATTTAATGAACTGGTGACTAGAAAAATGGATGCCTAAACAACACCAAAAGAACTCCGAGTTTGCGTCTGAAAAGTTGCCTGACGACCGAGCAAGAAGGAGAGTCTGAAAATAACAAAACGTGCAATTGCAGGAGGACAGATGCACGAAGGGCGGTCTACAGAAAAAGGAGACACGGGAGGCGCGTCGCTTGCAGCGGGGGAGGAGGGAGTGGAGAGCGGGGAGCGGGGAGCGGCAGCAGTTGTGGCGGGGACGCGCCGTGTCGAGCGTCGCCGAGGACCCAAAAAGCGGCGGCGTGCCTTGCGCGCCGAGGCGGGGGTTCCCCGGCGCTTCTTGCGCCCGCCGCCAGGCGGCGACACGTCCGCCAGCCCCCGCGACGACGCAGACGCATACGTCATGCTGTCACGGGGAATCGAACCCGCGCGCTCCGCGTCGCGCCGCTTGTTACGCCGCGACACCGGCGTTTGTCTCCTGCGGTCCCGCTTTTTGTTTTTGCTGAAAGACGCATCGTAGGGAATTACGTCGTTGACAACGTCGCTGCCGAGGGCTGTTTTTCACGGTCGGCTCCCGAAACGCCCTTTTTATCTCCGTGTTTTTCAGGAAGGCTTTACGAACAATAATGCCAATTAAAATGGCTTGTAAATTAAGAATCTCTCCTAAGCGTTCGTGGTCTTCTGAGAATGAAGTTCGAATATGTCACATTCAAATGTTCTTGGAGACATCTTCAATATATTTTTACCAAGAAATTTGTGAGATGAATTGACAACCACGAAAACTGATTTGATTGACCCTGGCCTGGTCTCTTTGGGTTTCACAACAATGCAATGTGTTACAATTACAGAGGTTCATTCCAGTGGTCTTAACTTTTCGAGAATTTTTTTCCACCGAGGAATTACAGGGAACCTCTGGGTGAAGTACCGAGAGCCGAAATTTTGCGGTAATGTGACACATGCTCATTAGTCATTCAAATATTCAGTATGCCAGGAACTCTGGCGATGATTTAAGAAATACTATAGGAATTCACCACACATAACGAATTCACCATTCATAGCGAAGAATGTAACCGAAGCGAGCACACTTACTCGTACAACAAAAATAAAATATAACACGAAAATGCGTTAAACAGCAATAAATGAAGATTTCTTTACGTATTTCAATTACTGTTTTATGTTGATTTTCCACTCTTGATAACACACACACTCTCACACTTTTACACAATACTTTTATCCCAGACTTTCAAACAATAATAGACTTGCCTTGAAGAGAGAAGCACTGATCCATAAATCGCTACACGCTGCCACCAACAAATTAATAACCTCCAGCACGAGCATTACTCATCACCTAAGAGCGCGCAGCAATGAAGAGGCGATCGGCAGGGTCGGGCACGAGAGCGAGCGCTAACCGTTGCGAAGTCGCCGGCGGGAAAGTGAAGGCCACACGATTTCTTTCACTTCTTTTTTTTTATCGTGCGCCGGTTGCCCACGCACCCATTGGCGCCCGCAAGGGTGTAATCATATCTCCACTTTCAAACCGCTAGAGCACAATTTCCTGCGGTAGCAGACGTTCCGAGCTGCTTTTTCACACCGCGGCGCGGCGTTGGACGAGCGCAGTGCTGGGCGCTGCTGGGTGAGGCGGCCTTCGGGTGGTGCCAGCCCCCGGCCTCGCCCGCCCGCCCGCCGCCACAGCCCGAACGAGTCACTGGGTCTGTCGGGTCGGGGCAACCGCCGAGCGCTACTGGATTCCGGAGCAGTCTCACACTCAGATTGAGGCTGTGGAGGTCGCAGTGGTGCAGATGGAAATGATGACAACGAGTTTAGTTCAAAAGAATGCAATGACAAGGAAGAACTAGATGGAGGGGAAATTAAAAAGAGAAAATGTGCGATGGAATGAAAGAAATACACCAAGACCGTACAAGAAAAAAAACATAGATAGGAGGGGAAAAAATCGGTTCCAGAAGCAAGAACTGACATGGAGAAAATGGAAAAACCGAACTGAACTGAAATGCAACTCTCGAATAATTGGAAAGAGCAACGATCTAGCAGAATGAAAGAATATTTTTGTCTTCTCGTTGTTGGCATGTTATGAAAACAAAAATGTTAGGAAATATGTTAGCTTCTGATTGCAAACGAAGAATGAGAAGTAACAAATTGAAGTGTACAGCCACAGGGAGGATTGCCCAGGAAAAAACTAAAGATTAGGTCAAGGACAACCAACTATGGCAACTGAAAACAAGCATTGAGGCGTTATAAAAATTCACTGGCTGAAGACGCAAATAGACGTGGACGCGGGCAGAATCACGAACAATGAATATAGAAACCGCGACCGCCGAGATACCACGAGGGGCGACGAAGGAAACGACAGCGGTAGACGCACACGCGGCGGTGGTGGCAGCTGGCGTGCTAATCGGTGTCGGATCGAAGCCCGCGGGCCGTTCGGCGGCGGCTCCAGCTGCGGAGGCGGCGGCAGCGGCGGTGGAGGAGGAGAGGGCGGGCGGGCGGGCGGGCGGGCGGGCGGCAACGGAACGCAGAGAATGCGGTGGGGTCGGCGACCGCGGCCCACTGACCGCAGTCCCTTCCCCTCCCCCGCGCCACGCCGCCCGGGCTCCCACCTTCACGCCGCGCCGCGCCGCCGCCGCCCCGACGACCATCTACGCGCACGCAGCAGCCGCCGCCGCCGCCAGCCGCTATCGCGCCCACGTCGCCGAGCACGCACCCGCACGCCTACGCAATACGCACAACCGCCGACGTAGCCAAGGCAAGGGAACCAGAAGATCAGACCTTTGTGGCTAAACTTCCCCGACAGCGCCAAGGAGAAAAAACCGACTCGGAACAAAGAACACCGCCAAGAGTAGCTTTTAGTTACTTCGTAATATTTCATGAAATTTCTAAAACATTCATTTACCCGCTCATTCCATTTATATATTTTAGTAATTTACATTTGACAGGATGACGATTATACGTTGAGAGCCATTCTCAGTTTTCGAGCTTAGACCTTGAGGGCTAGTCGCTTCCTTGGCAGGTAATCGACGATAGTTTGCCAATGCCTTCCCCAGGATAGATGATGGTAGAGATCGTGAGTCATGTTAAAATATGACTGAAAGCGGATAGGATGGTGGTTGAGATGAAATATATGGTGGTAAGGGGAACTAACAATTGGTGAAACACACCCAAGTCTATACAGGTCTCAAGCCTTCTATCCGCGTACTTGGTGATTCTTCCAAATCCCTCCGCCGAGGGAAGCGCATATGTTTGCATAATAATATTAGTGTATGTTGTATATTCACATAATTTTGGGACAGTATAGAAAAAATTCGTGTTTAATATCCTTTGATTTCGTTTTGTTAAGTTGGTAGCCCCAAGACCGTCCCGAACGGCATAAGTACGCCTGATCACCGCCTATGTCAGGCCGCCAAGGGCTTTCGTGTTCCAGGAACGCCGCTGAGACCGGGGATATGCGAAGGACACCCCGCAGAAAGAAAGCGAGAGTGTGTGCAAATGCGTTCGGTACCGGAGTGAAAAGACCTCTATAAGCACACTTTGAATGAACGTGAAATGTGGAAAGAAATCGTTACCTTACCTTAGACACGGACTCTTCTACTTTAGAAGTATTGCAAATACTAGTATGATGCTCAATGAAATAATGTATATATTATTTTAAGGATGATAATATAATTAAATATACAACCTACTTTGTATTTGACTTCCTACATGAGACCTACGAAATTATGAGTAATTATTCCACTATTAGAGTTGAACAAATGATGCTCATTTCTAAAATTTCTTTGTTGTCCAGGGTAATTTTTTTAAATTTTTTATAATATCCACATGCGCGAGAAAGTACTCTAAATCAAGCTGAAGATTTTCTCGATAACGATCATGGTCGGCAATATCGTGTGGTTTAATACGTATGTTCCTGCAAGTTGTTGCGAGAGAACATCTCCACAAATCAGCTTTGTTTGAAAATCTTCAATTTAAGGCGGGAAAGCGTAAGGAAACGAGTGACACTTCAAGATGCAGAACCGGTATGACTTTCGCTAACTTGAAACCGGTGGGAACGGGAGAAATCTTTAGAGGAGGTGAAGGGGATCACGCATCTTCGGAAGCTAGAGAAAGGAGCTGTTGTATTTAGAGGACAGCGTAGAGTCACTTAGTGGATGCTGTGCGAATACTCATCCCGGAAAAATACTTCTTTCCTTAACCATTAACTATATGTTTACTGGTTATTAACACGCCATCTCAGCTTTCCTTCGGCAAGTGTCACAAACGTAAATTAAGATTATTTTCTGAAACATTCAAAACGCCTGTGCCACTGGTTTTGGAAATATTTCATTAGCATGATTTCTAATTCTGGCATGAAAGACCATTCCTCAGTTTCTCGCCATTCTTACAAAAAGGCGGAATGTCTACAAACAATGTGTTTTATAATAAGTTACATAATTTGGAGTTAATAATTTGCTCCATTAGTACAAAGATTACCTTAAACATTAGCCTACGTCTCCAATAATGCAAATGTCTATCTCCACTACGACTCAGATCCCGCCGACTCCTGAGAACTACAATTTCCCCTGTGCTTTACATTCCAACAGTCCGCACTTTACGAGTCCCAACATTACGAGAAGACGTAACCGAGTGCTCACGCGATACTAAATACAGATATCCCCAGACAAAGTTACACATCTCCTGTAGCGAAGCGAGCACCGCCCTTTTATGAGCGGCCGCCGCGCCACCCCGCCCCTCCCCGTCCCGTCCCTCCATCGCCTCAGCCGCGATTGTTCCACGACCTGCCCGCCCGTCGTCGCCACATCGGGGCATCTGCCACGCAAGCGGAGCAGGTCACGCCGCGGGGCGGTGCAAGCGCTGCGGGGCTACGGGGCGCGACCGGCAGGCGCTGCAGCCGCCGCCGCCCGCAGGGGAAAGTCGTGGAGGCTGCCCGGCGGCTTTCGCCTCTCGCGTGAGTGCCGGCGCCTTGCGTCAGAGGCCGCCGCCGCCGCCGCCCCCGCGGGGCAAGGGCCATCGGCACGGCGCCGCTCCGCGTGGGAGGCTGGGAGCACTGGCTGGGGCGCCGGCGAGACTCGAAGCCCAGGCCGTCGGGAACTGAACGCTCTTTTTACGGTTTAACGAGTTTGCGATTAATAACCTAAGAAGCTACGAGATCACACCTAAAAAATTACGTTAAGTTTGTTTTATATTTTTTTAAATGATGGGATATTGTAAGTTCACTGAATCCCTTATGGGCAGGAGTCTCCTGCTTTTCAGATGGATGATTACATCACAAAAGTTCTTCTTGAGTTGGTGATCTGAGAAAGTTTCCAAACTGTACATCACATCATTTACAAAATATGCATGTAATAATGGCACTTCTCTCTCCCGTGGAACTCGACATTACTCTGACCTTACATCCCCTTGATTTATTCGTTGTCAGTATGTTTTTTGAATAAACTATTTTAAAGGAAAGGTTTTATGCAATTATGTTCGCAAATAAATTGTACGTACGCTTTACAATACTTATGAATAGAGACCGGATCTTTATGTAATTACATATTTTTTGTCTTTCTATTTACCCTTCTCAAAATTGTAATCTTGGCGTATCATAGCCCTCCTAACACAACATCGAATTTTTTCGTTACATATTTTTACATATTTAGTACTATATTACATATTTTACATATTTTGCTGTTTTCACAGTTTATTTTCTTATTTTATCAATTTTCTTCTATTTACTCCATATATTTTTAAGAAAAGATGTATTTTTTTAATTATCAGCATTTTCCCTACATTATTGGGGAAATCTAGGTGTCTAAAGTATCATTGACATCGCATGTTGTGATCTGTAACCTTAATTTGGAAAAAAAGAAAAATTGCGGTCACTGACGTGTAACACTTCGATGATGATGCTACAGTTTATGTTTGCTGGTCGTATATCTCGCCAGTTTGTGCGATGGCTTCTATTGGGATTAGTCTGGCTGCTAAACTACGGTCCTGGATTACAATAGATGAAGCTTTTATTACTGACGAGAAAGTTGTTTGATGTGAAGTGAGCAGTTTTTATAAATCTAATTTCGTATTACGTAAATATTATTTTATTATTAGTGTATTTCAACATTACATATTATATCTGATTTTACATATTTATTACATATTCTTACTATTTTCATTACATATTTATGTACATATTTTGACGTTTTATACTACATATTTTTCCGGACTCTACTTATGAATCTCAACGAATTTACTCTAAACAACAAATATTTAGGCAATATTGGTTATTCACATTCTTAATTTACAACTCTGATTATACAAAAAGTATTACAAATATATTAAAATATCATTTAGTTACTTTTGAAAAAAGGTACCTGCTCATGAACTACATAATTGACATTCCATTGTAGAAATAATTGTCTTCAATTTAATGTGTTTTTTTTTTCGTTCGTAAATAATTATTTACAATTCATTGCCAGTCCAGTTTCGTTCAAAGTACTGTCTGATAAGTTTTACGGGACTATGGGACTAGTTTTGTCTTTTAATAACCTCAGCTATCTACACTGGGATCTCGCAGCACATAAGTTATTCAATAAGGATACGGGAGCGTTTACGACACTGTAACTGGCTATTATTGGAAAGCGCTGGGGCTCTTATCCTTAACGACAGTGCTCACTAGGAGCTCGAAGGTGATCCAGGCCGTGCCCGTGAATGGGAGGCAGTGGGCTTCGGAGGGCGACGGTGGGCGAGGGCGGGCGGCAGCGGCGCCGCGCCGCGCCGTGGCGAGCGTAGCCGGCAGCGAGCTGCTAACGGGACGGCCAACAGCTCGGCCGCGGCCGCTTCGTCGCCGCGCGCACCGGGGGCGGAGTACCGCAAGGCAACGCGCTGCGCCCCACTCCCGTCCCCGTCCCACCGCCCATCCTCTCTCCCGCCCCCGCACCACTCCCCACACATCGCATAATCTCCCGGCCCTGCTCCCGCTACACTCCAATCCCGCACCCCGCACCCCCTCTCGCTCCATCTTCCGTCCTCGTTCCCACTCTGCTTCTGCAGCCTGCCCTGCTTCCGCTGTCGCAGCAATCATTTCCCCACGCGTCTTCGACACCTTCTCCTACCATCTCCCACCCTCTCCAGCTCTTCGCCTCTCGCTTCTGCCACCAGCCCTGTTCGCGCCACCGCCTGAAGCCAGCCTCCAGTGAAGGTGTCTGCGGTGGCGCCATGTAGGTAAGTGAGGGCGAATACGAAGGCAATCTCACTCCTATTATGCCAGCTTACTAAGTTCATGTGATAAGAAAGATATGTTAACAATAGAATTTCAGTCAGTTATCATGCTTGCTAAAGCAGGTGTTTTTTTCTTTTCGTTTGCTCATAATGGTTATTCCATGGTGACCTTAGAAAGTCCTGACAGCTTACTTGGAGACTCGACGATTATTAAGCCTATCAAGAGCTTGTCGGTCACGTATTGCTATGTATGTCGAGTGGAAAATGTGTCAAGTCTGTGAGACTTTACTACATTTTAGAGCTCCACTTCCCTCAATATAACCGCGACCACAGAAGAAATATTACTCATTCATTTCTATTAACTTTTTCATCTTTGTAATAGAGGAGATTTTACAAATGAAAGAACATTTTATTTCTTTTACAACCTTTTTCAAGAATTCATTCACTGTTGCAATTAAATCGAACTGCGACAACGAATTACTTTCAGACAATAAGCTGCCATTGATTAAAGGTGTGATTACAATACGTGCACTTTAATGGCAACATGGGACATTGGGACCAAACTGCAGATTCATTTTTTTTAAATCGTAAGTATGGTTCTGGAGTTATTGTTACACACGACGGTATGAATAACAAACGGACGAACAAACAATAAAAAGCTTCTGAAAAATACTAAAAGAGAAAAAAGTCACCTTTAACAGTGACCTCCAAAGACAGCATTTTTGGTCAAACAGTCGAATTCAAATATTGGCAAGATTCAATTTCTTTCCCTACACAATTTTTTTTAGAGGAGGTTAATTCTAAACAATAAAAATTTAAAATAATCATGAACATGAAAATCATGAAAATGTTAATGAATGAATGAATGAATGAATGATCTGAATTTCAATATTAATCAAGGGAGTAAATAAGAGTTAAATAATCAATGTTTATATACCTCAAATGTATTTAGTATCATTAAAATGTTTCTTTAAATTTTCGGGATAAATTATCATCCCAAGTATTAAAACTAAACATTTGAAGATGAAATGAAAATCTTTCAAATTGTAGTTTGTTTCTGTAATTTTGGTAAGTAGTTTACTTCTACTGTAATAGACCATATTAGCTGAGGAGCACAATTTTATGACTTTTGCAACCCAACAAGTCAAGTGAACAAGCAAGTCGTTTGGCAAAATTCAGAGGACGTCTACAATCGCCACGCACTCCAGAAATTTTAGATGCTAAAAAAGCTGTTGACTGCATTGTGCTGTGATCGCAGCGACAAAAAAGGACTCGGTGCCACCCGGCAGACTGCCGGGTGTCTTGAACCATAAAGTAGTCCCCAAACGGGTTGAGTACACCAGTTTTTTCAGTAATGTTGCCCAAGAGCAAATAACGACTCAGATTAAATAGGTCGTAAAAAATGAAACTAGTACTGCGGTAACTTAAATATGCCTCTACTACCAACCTCTTTGAAGACGGGTTTGTCTTTAACCGAAGATTATGCCCCGAAATGCTATTACTGGTGACTGATGTAAATTACCTCTGTCGCGTTTCTTTTGTCTCTCCGCTCGCCCATTACAGACTAACACAAAAGTCACCTTAAAAGTGGTAAAGAAGAAACCTACAAAAATGTGAATGTGTTAAATGAATTGCCGAATCATACATGACGCGCGTATTAATGTATATATCATGTTTGGTTTTGCCATAAGCTCTTATTCTGAAATGATAACGGTTTTCATGTACATGACAATAATTTTAGTTCAACCTACCAATTGTGTTAAGGAACAGTAACATCCACCTACATCATAATTCTTCCTCCTAATGATAATCGGAAATCCGCGAAGTCAACTATTTCTGACCTCAACGAAAGTTCATGGCTGAGAAAGGAGAGAGATCAGACGCAGATTCTCATCCAGGATTCCACTGATACGAGATGTAATTCCGCAACGATTTCGTCCTTCACTACAAAGATTTATTTCATTTCGAAACACGTAGAAGAGCACTCACTTGTGCCTCTCTAACTGCACGCCGTGCCCTTTCGCATAGGCGGCCCGCCCTTATCGGGGATCACCGCCATCGCTGTTAAGCGCGGATGGGAGCGGGATCGAGGTCAGGGGCGGCGGCGGCCAGGTGCGCTGCTGCGCGCGCGTCGCAGTCCCACTGACCGGGGTGCGCGCCGCGGACCTTCCCGGAGGTCGCACATGCTCCTCCGACGACACGTGTTCTTGCAGACCGGTCGGGAACGCACTGGCTTGTTGGAGTGAATGTTGACCTACATTTTCATTGGAGAAATGACGTGGTCTCACTTGAGTGAATGAACTGGGTAAATAATGTATGTTGGTTGTGCGCAGCCTAAAGGGAGAGGGGAGACAACTATATTTCAGGGTCCCCTTCTGGAATTTTTTATTTATATATGGCATCTTTCAGTAGTCCAAAAATAAATATACTAACAGAATGAAATTAAAACATGGAGTATACAATTAGTAAATACCATTTTCCACGGACTTCTACTCTCTCGGATCTCTGACTTCGGTATCCCGAATACTCCATTGCCCAACTGTCCAATTATTAACATTTGCTTCGCAGTATACGCATTAGTGAGTATTTGTATGTAGTCGAAGACTGCCGGAGACGCCGTCTCAGAGCAGAAGGAACGTAGTTTATGTATAGACAGTCTTTAAGAGAACACAGTAAACTCTATTTTTCAAGAGATCGGAAAAGAAAAGCGGGGGACGGAAAATATCACATACGATCAGTGCAACTCTAACTTTATAGGTCCGAGGACACTATCAATGTAGCCGATATTAGGAATTATCTTTCGGAAAGTCTTCTTACTCGCCCCCGTCATCTTCATGGTATTGAAATTCCTCCCCTTACGCGAGTGTAATTTACAGAACCCTAATTCTTTATTTGTGAACAAAATCACATACAGCAAAGAATTTTGTTATTATGAACTTCGCATCTTGTCCGCATTTGCTAGTGATCCGTAACTGCTGACGTTATACAGTAAAATATAAACATTGACGGAAACATGAAGCTGAAATATGTAAAAGTGGCACGAATACATTACATGTAGTTCTCATTGCTTAAGCAGTTTACCAATATTTCAGGACATGGAGTCAAGAAAAAGGAGGTCTATTAACATTTCCATTCATACCTTAAAACATTCTGCTGGGTGTCTTCGTGGTACATAAGGAAAACGTTCGACGTGGAAAAAGCACTTCATATTTGTATGTATTTAAATTGCACATTAATTCCGCATTGGATCGAGAATACCAGAACTCCTCTCTCTCTCTCTCTTGACGATTGAGATAAGACACGCTAAGCTTCCTTTCATCAATACGATTACGCACGTAAACCACACGAAATGCACACGTCCATTAAAAATAATGCCTCACGTCAAGAAGCATAACAAATACGCCAGCCGTCGCCGGCGGAGAGGGGGGCGGGGCCGGTCGAGGGGCGGGCGCAGTGTCCGGCCGCCCGCGCGCCCACCGCATTGTGGCGCGCCTGGTCTCCGGCCGACGACCGCTTTTTGTCGGGGCCCGCGGCTCCTTTGCGAGGTAATGAGCGGACTGGGTTTGCTCACAGCGCCGCCATCATCATTACTCCCTCCGTCCTCGAGAGGGCGGAGAGGACGTTGGGGACGAAGACGGTGCCGAGAATAGCGGGGACAACGAACGTGGCGAGGGTGGCGGAGGTGGCGGTGGCGGCAGGGGTGGTGGTGGTGGTGGTGGTGGTGGTGGTGGTGGTGGTGGTGGAGATGGTGGAGGTGGTGGAAGAGGAGGTGGTGGAGGCGGTAGTGGTGGTGGTGGTGGTGGTGATGGTAGTGGTGGCGATGGTGGTGGTGGTGGTGGTGGTGGTGGTGATGGCGGTGGTGGCGGCGGCGGTGGTGGTGGTGATGGCGGTGGCGGTGGTGGTGGCGTTGGTGGCGGTGGCAGTGGCGATGGCAGTGGCTGGAGAAGGGCCAGGGGGGACGGGGGCGACGGGAATGGGGACGGCGGTAGTGGTGGCGGTGGCGGAGTCAACGGAGATGGCAGGGACGGGTATGGGAATGGGGATGGGGTGGTAAAACTAAGGTGGCGGAAAGGTGGAGGAAACAGCCGCTGGACCACGAAGGGGCGACCTCGGAGGCCGCGCGGGAGCTAAGAAAACCTCCGAGTTTCTCGGAATCGCGGCCGAGGCGCATTACCGGTGCGGGTCGATAAGAAGCGAACGTGCAGTGCGCCCGCTCTGGGCGTTCTTCCGGAACGAATCGGAGATTCTTCTGCCGAAGGTAAAGCGCTGAGTGCTAAGACGTGGGAATTTTCAGGAAGTTCCTTTTCGCGAAGATGTTGGAATTTTTGTAGTTCGCAAGGTACAGGATTTAGAAAACTTGACGAAGAAGTCTTCAAATTTTAAATTGCCACTTTTCTAATTATACACTTAATGATGGTAAATATCTGAAAAAAATCTGAAGAATAAAAAACCATTAAATTTTTATGTGCTTATTAAAATTAAGATGTGCTTATTAAATAACTTCTGACTAATGCTTTTATTCTGCATTGTGACACAGAAGAAATTTGATCCGTTTAACTCTCCTTAATCTCCGCTTAAAAAAATAAAAATATGACTAGTGAACAAATATGCACATCACAAAACCAAATCCCAAATCGTGCACTGTTTTATTAATGATATTCAACCTCCCAATATCCATCTCGAAACTACACTTGTTTTTTATGTGCTTTTCAAGATAATTCCTTCATAAATCTTTTACAATCGCTGCATATGAAGATTAAACTTTTGTCCGAACTACTCCAAACACAAAACACACACAAAGCTCATCGACAGAAGTCGAGAGCTCAGCGATTCCAGAAAATGTTCCAAGATTAATGTTCCCGAATTCCTGGGGAATATGCGCACCCCTGGAGCCGCTGCCTCCGGAGGGCCTGGGAGGGAGGGCGAAACCGGTTGCAGCGCCGCGCGGCCGGCGGACGGACACGAGAGGCGCACGGGACAGCACACGATTCGCTTGTTGCAGCGCTGCCCTTTGGTACCTGCAGTCGTGAAGGAGACGTTCGTGCTCTCCTGCCGGCCGCACCGCGCCGACCGCCTACCGGAGGAGTAGCCACCGTCGAGGTCCGGGCGGCAGTAGCTGTAGTAGCTACAGTAGGGAGTTTTACCGCCACGTTTAAGGTAGCGACGTTATGTAGTAAGAGTCACGTGACAGACCTTGAAGTTATAACGCTTAGGTCTCATAGGCCTAAGGCGTGACTTTATTCCTTCATAAAGAGTGTACGTGTATAGGAGCCTCTATTTGCACCTTAAACACGGCAAAATGGCAGCCTAAAACAGGAAAGGTTGCGTCCATCCAACTCTTATAAACTGATTGCTGTATGTGAGGTAGTGACAATTAATCCTCACTACAATCCACAACTCTGGCAAGAATTAACGGAGAATGTTGGAAAGGTGACAGGAAAAAATCGCGTCACAAGAAACTGAAATTGTAAATTCGTGATAGGTTTGTCTTTTGTTTATAGCGAACGCTGTTAGTCCCTATATTCCTAAGAAAAGCCTATTCAAAATCCCAGACTGCGTTCTCAATGCGCAGGGCCAAAAAATTGCATCGTGGAGATTTGTTTACTCTTTACTCGTTACATGGTTAAAATTTCTTACTAATTGTCTGCAATTTGATACAGTATTATGAAACTTCTTTGTCCAACATTTGAAATGCTTGTCTAGTTGCAATGAATAACGCAACGTCGCAATTGATAAGCACATCTGAACGTTTTTCCTTTACAACCGTATAACGTCGTTAGTCACATGTTAGAGTCTTAATGTCTTCTTACGCCAGGCGCAAAAATTTCCTAGACCACGCAAAGTCAGAAATAGCTCCATGGTTCAGCGCGAGTTAAAATGCAGCTAAGTGGTTGCGATTATCAAATTGATGATGCACGAAACGCTTATAGAAGAACGATGATAGGGCTGGATGATAATGACAGGAGATGTGATACTGGGGTTGCGGACTGAGTTGGAGGTGGCGATGACTGTGTATTGGGTTATCTAGGATGTGGCTATCAATTTTTATTGATAAAGGTTTTTAAATTCCTGACAGGGGGATAAGACTGAGCGGAGGTTGACGAGGGAAGGTGAAGGAGAACTAGGGAAGGTGGTGAGGAGAGGGAACAGAAGGGAAAGTGGAGAGGAGAGGAAATAGAAAGGAAGGCGCAGATGAGAGGAAAGGAAAAAGGAAGGCGGAGAGTGAGAAGAGAAGGTAAGGTGGAGAGGAGAGAAAAGAGAAGGAAAAGTGTAGAGACAAGAGTAACGGAGAGGGAAGGCAGAGAAACAGAAGACAGACAAAGCGGCGTGGGATACAGTACAAGAACAACATTTGGTCAGAGAATCACTCTGAAAAAAAGAAAAAGAAGGAAAGAAAAAAAAACTTTACTGCCTTCAGGTAGGAAACTCATCGCACTAGAATTGAAAGGTCGAGAAGCCAACAAGTTTCTCCCAGCAATAACGGCAGCATCCGCAGCGGAAGTCATCACGAACTCTCCTCACTCTTTATACCTATTCTTACTGTTTAACTGATTTAGTACCTTTAGCTACACAAGATGAGATATAATGCTTCTCAAGTAATCTCAATATTTTAACACGGAGATACCAAACCCAAACAATATGAACTAGTAATAGTGGGACACAAGAAGACGAAGCAATATGAAAAATAAATATCCACTATTTAAAATTAATTTGTATTTTTCATTTAACCAAGATTGAAATTAAGTTACTTTTCACTGTATTTCTTTACATTCTCACATCTTCTCTGCAATAAGAATACTATGTGGAAGGTGTTGAGTGGTTCATTATTTCAGACCACATTTTTCATAGTATTCCTTAATTTGTTTAATCAATTTATTGGTTGTTAAAATGCTATATATTCAAATGCTTTACTGTTTAATTTTAACATTGAATAAAATTGAACAAAAATTAACGATTGTTTAAAAAAATAATTTAAATCATGACACTAATAAATTATCATATAATAGATTAATATGATTACCATAGACGGAACTTTTGAAACATCAGGACAGAATAGAAATATTTAAAATTACAACAGAGTTGTCAAATGGCCATGAATTGAATTCGAACTTCCCTTAAGTATGTATATTTCCGTTCGAATTTTAAGTGACACAAATAATGACGAATTTGGTCATGAACAATTTTGAATGATATGATATATATATATATATATATATATATATATATTGAAACGAATTGTTATCATCTCAGTGATAACAATGCGTTTCGGCCCAATTCGTAGGTTTAAACTGCGCGGCACAGGCTGGCCAGCCGGCGGAGTCGGGGGGGGCCGGAGCCGGCTCAGCGGAGGAACCGAGTGCCGCGAACCGAGCACGGGCCAAGAGGCCAGGGTGGCGAGAGAGAAGCGCCCAGACATGGCGGAGGTCAGATGGTAGAGCGATGTAATATCTGAAATCAGCGAAAGTGTGGTGTGAAAAAAGTAGAAGAATCGTGTGAGTAGACGCTTGAGTGATACAGGCAACTGTGGTAAAGCGGAGTTAAAAGATGTGTGTGTAATGTGAAAGAACAGAGATGCTACAGATAATGTCGGTAGTAAGTGGTAAACACGTGGACATGGACGAGTGCAGCAACTAATAGAGCCGTTGAGTAAACGTAGGATAGTAACAATTGTGGTTGTGAGGACTGTGCAGTAACACCAAGTTACAACCTGGGAAAAAGGGGGCGGAAGGGGATAATTGAGACTTGTACTATTATATTTACACGAGCGAGTGCAGTAACCAGGCGTCGTTCACACGCTGGTGAGTGTACGGAGAAAGATTAATCGTGAAACTAATGCTCCCGTTGCGTGAGAGACACGAGTGTTCGAGCACGCCGAATGAATTTCGTCTGCCAGTACTGTGAAGAACGAAGATTTGGGAAACGGCGTGGCGTCGCTCGCGAGCATTGCTGGAGAAGGCGGCGGGCGCGGTGGCGACACGGCGGCGACGCGGGCGACCCGAACAGACCCGAGCAATCCCGAGGATAGCGCCGAGGTGGAGTCACGCGTCAGAGCTACAAGAGGCATACAGCATAAGTACCTGATATTCAGTAACCAGGGTAATCAGAGAATGGATGTCAGGGGAGGGGAATGTGGTGCGAATAGTAGCAAACCATTGAATGATATAATTTACAAGAGATTGGTGTAGGGAATACAGATCACATGGCAGCAAAGTGTATGTTAAGTCCAGTTGCTTGTAATGATCATGGTTCTTTTTTTTTTGTAATAAACCATTGTCAATTTCCATTGTATGTATGATCAGACCCGGAACCCATTCCTGAGAAAGAATCCCTGTCCCCCTATCTTTTATTTAATTTGTGTGAGTTAATTAACAACTCGTTTCACTGGCGCCCGCACAGGTTGGACTCGGTAAACTAAGTAATGTTGGCTCCGGTAAAATCATGCAAGCAATGGAAATCAATAGTGCGGGCATAAATAAGATAAGAGAATATAAATAGTAGTACTGCATTTGGAGCATATTAAGGTATTTTGATATTGAACAAGCAGTTATAACAATAACCTTGAAATGTGTAAGAAGCATGTTATAATTACAACTTGCTTTGAATTGATTCAGTGCACAAATGTAATTAACAACTCGTTTCACTGGCGCCCGCACAGGCTGGACTCGGTAAACTAAGTAATGTGGCTCCGGTGAAATCATGCAAGCAATGGGAATTAATAGTGTGGGTATTATTGAGATAATAAAATAAACAGTAGTATTGCAGTTGAAATATATTGAATCAGGGTGACATTAACAAGCAGTTATTATAATTACTTTGGAAAACAAAAAGTGTGTGATGAATACAAGTTGTTTTGAAGTGATCCAGTGCATAGATGTAATTTGTTAGCCAGGAAAATAGTTGCCAGGCAATAGTAATAACTTAAATTTGATTTGTCATTCATGTTTATGTTTGAGGTGGTGGGTTTCTGGAGAGGATCAAGTATAGGCATAATAATGCAAAAGTGTTTTTTAAGTGAAATTTTTCTTAATTGATGCCAGTGTTTTCTGAATAAGTTTGTATATTATTGTTTGTATGTTTAATGAGAATAAGAGGGCACATTAAGTAATACAGTACTCGGTGGTAGTTGAAAAACAAAGCATTCTCAAGTGATTGAAAGAATTTTGTTCAATGAAGTAATCATTAATAGTGTTCTAAGGGTGCATCATAAATGTTATTTTCTTGTGCAAGATAATGGGTGCATTAAAATAAGTGAGGTATTAACATTGTCATTTTGGAAACAAAAAGGGAGTTTTGCAGCAGAATAACAAATGATACTAGTAATAGGTAATAAGTTTGTAGATTGGTGAATTCATGTAATTTTGGATCGGGCATTGACAATAGTGTTTAATAATTTGTTTATTTTGTGGTTCAGATTGTAAGATTAAAATCATACTAACAGCAGTGGGTAATAATTTTATTGGGGGATTCAGATTATATGAAGGCAGTGTTACAGTGTTACTTGTATTATGAAAATCTATTTGCAGGAATTTATATTAATAGCAGTATTTATGTGGTGATTGAGATCATATGAAGGTTGTTGCTAATAGTGTTATATGTATTATGAAAGTTTATTGGCAGGAATTTATACTAATAGTAGTGTTCAATAATTTGCTTATGTGGTGATTTAGATTGTATGAAGGATATTGCTGGTAGTGTTATATGTACTATGAGGTTGCTGGTAGTATTACATGTATTACAAGTGTTTCACAACTTGTTTATTGGTGGTTCAGAGTGTATGAAGGTGGTGTTTACAGTATTATGGGTACTATGAGGATTTACTTGCAGAAATTGTATTAACGGTAGTGTTAATAATTTGTTCATTTGTGATTTAGATGGTATGGAGATTGTTGTTTGCAGTATTATGAGCATTATGAAAAATTATTTGTAAGAATTTGTGAAGGTGTTACCGTGAAGTTAATGATTATTTTTAAAGTAATGGTGTTCAAATAGAGTGTAATCATAAAGTGTGAAAGGGGGTAGGTTATCTTGTACTCCACTGCATTCGATTTTGTGTTATTGGGTGATACAAGTGTGTAAATCGAATTGGTGAAATGAAGGTTATTAATAGGGTCTATGATATATGTGAGAGTTTGTACAGGTTAATGAGAATAATTATGTGTACGGTCAATTAATAGTGAATATTGATATACGATTGGTAAAGAGCATTGTTGTGGGGCAAAACATAATTAGCTATAGAAATAATAACAAGATCACTGTGAATGTAGGTGGACGGAGGAAATAGGCAGAAGTTTAGAAATAGAAATATTACTAGGTTGATTGGTAGGTAGTGGGAATATACGAATTAGGTTAGGGAACGAGATCATTAAATAGCAAGATGGCAGCCCAACAGAGGGAATCGGTGCAACCAGAGAGGAAGGGGAGGATGGAGGATAGCGATGAAGGAATAGGTGGGAGCACTTTACTGAGAGGTGAAGATGTAGGGAATGGTAGTGGATGGAGGGAGGAAACGGGAGAAGACTTGAGCCATGAATTCAAAATTACATCAACACCGATCAACCAGACTGAAGCAGGAACATGGAATCGAGAGATGCAAGCAAGTACTCAACCGGACATAATCCAGATGATGAGTAAGTTTATGGATGAACAGAACAGGATAGCGGAAGAACAGAGTAAGTTTATGGAAGAACTGTACAAGAAACGGGAGGAACGAATGAGGGAGTTTGTTAAGGAGTTAGCAGAAGAACAGAACAAGAGAGAGGAAGAATGGGATAAGAGAGAGGAGGAACGGACGAGGGAACTAGCTAATCAAATAAGTCAAGTAGTGGCACGATTTGAGAGGCAGGACAGAAAACCAGAAACACTAGCAAACAAGATGGAAGAGGAAAGGGAGACTCGTTTGCAAGAACAAATCAACGACCATCTTGGGACACAAGACAACAATATGGGAGAGATGGAAGTCAGGTGTCAAGAAGACGTCAAAGCAAATGAAAACAAGATTGAGGAATACCAGATGGAGATACCGGATAAACTTCGCGAGGTGGAAGACAAAGTAGTACCATTGGAGTCGAGGGAAGAAAACATGAAACTAGAAGAATCTGTGGTGAAGAGAGACCCCATTACCGACGAGACAAGGGAAATGTCAAACGCGGTCCCCATTAACACCATCCAAACGGTGACCTACAACGACCAGCCGTGGCAGAGGCGAAAGAGCTCAGACGTTCGAATAAGAAAATGCCCCACGATTAGATTGATGTGTGAAGGGATGAGTACTGGAGCGTTAGTGGATACAGGTTGCACGATTACGGTGGTGTCGGAGAAATTTGATGAGGAGTTGTTGGCGGAAGGCAAGAAAATGAGGTGTTTGCCCATGAATGGGGCGTACGTAATAGGAGCAACCCAGAAGAGGTCCAGCCCCATTACAAAACAGATCATGATAAATGTGGAAATCGGCAACCAAAGGTATGAAGTAGTAGCGCTGGTACTGAAGAACTTATTACGTCCAATAATCCTGGGGACAGAATTCTTGTTGGAATGCAGGGTTGCGATCGATCTCGACCGGAAACTGGCGGAACTAGGAGACCAGAAAGCTGAAATGGACCAAGGATTGGAAGAAGGTTACGAGGCATGCTCGGGTAATGTAGTGGAGGAATCAGAAGAAAAACTATGGGAACAAGTCAAGCAAATAGGGATATTAGGCAACAGGCAAGTGTTTAGTAAGAATCAAGCCCCAATTAAAGATTACAAAGTTAAATGTTTTAAAGAGGGCCGGATCCAGGAGGACGACCCGGACATCGCGGCATTAAGGAGAAAACGGGATCGATGGAAAATTGTGGATGGCGTGGTATTGGTCAAGATTCAAGATAGACAAGAAATAGTAGGATGTTATAATTTTTACAACTTGCGACCATGCCCTATAGAAGGGGGCGACCTCGAAGACCCCACTCAATACTTGGGCGGATTTTGTGTGAAAAATCCGGAAAAAGGGGAGGAGGGGGTGATGAAACGAATTGTTATCATCTCAGTGATAACAATGCGTTTCGGCCCAATTCGTAGGTTTAAACTGCGCGGCACAGGCTGGCCAGCCGGCGGAGTCGGGGGGGGGCCGGAGCCGGCTCAGCGGAGGAACCGAGTGCCGCGAACCGAGCACGGGCCAAGAGGCCAGGGTGGCGAGAGAGAAGCGCCCAGACATGGCGGAGGTCAGATGGTAGAGCGATGTAATATCTGAAATCAGCGAAAGTGTGGTGTGAAAAAAGTAGAAGAATCGTGTGAGTAGACGCTTGAGTGATACAGGCAACTGTGGTAAAGCGGAGTTAAAAGATGTGTGTGTAATGTGAAAGAACAGAGATGCTACAGATAATGTCGGTAGTAAGTGGTAAACACGTGGACATGGACGAGTGCAGCAACTAATAGAGCCGTTGAGTAAACGTAGGATAGTAACAATTGTGGTTGTGAGGACTGTGCAGTAACACCAAAGTTACAACCTGGGAAAAAGGGGGCGGAAGGGGGATAATTGAGACTTGTACTATTATATTTACACGAGCGAGTGCAGTAACCAGGCGTCGTTCACACGCTGGTGAGTTGTACGGAGAAAGATTAATCGTGAAACTAATGCTCCCGTTGCGTGAGAGACACGAGTGTTCGAGCACGCCGAATGAATTTCGTCTGCCAGTACTGTGAAGAACGAAGATTTGGGAAACGGCGTGGCGTGCTCGCGAGCATTGCTGGAGAAGGCGGCGGGCGCGGTGGCGACACGGCGGCGACGCGGGCGACCGAACAGACCCGAGCAATCCCGAGGATAGCGCCGAGGTGGAGTCACGCGTCAGAGCTACAAGAGGCATACAGCATAAGTACCTGATATTCAGTAACCAGGGTAATCAGAGAATGGATGTCAGGGGAGGGGAATGTGGTGCGAATAGTAGCAAACCATTGAATGATATAATTTACAAGAGATTGGTGTAGGGAATACAGATCACATGGCAGCAAGTGTATGTTAAGTCCAGTTGCTTGTAATGATCATGGTTCTTTTTTTTTTGTAATAAACCATTGTCAATTTCCATTGTATGTATGATCAGACCCGGAACCCATTCCTGAGAAAGAATCCCTGTCCCCCTATCTTTTATTTAATTTGTGTGAGTTAATTAACAACTCGTTTCAATATATATATATATATGAGGATAAAGCCGGTTATTTTTTTAAAATAAAATTGTTTTTATTTCTAAAATGATAAATATCTATAATTACTTTTAATTTTGTAATTAGGTGAATATTTTATCTTTACCATTGTGATACAGATTGTTCGCAGTTAAGTTTGTTCAGTTCCTTTGGTACTAAGTGTATTGCATCCTCTGCAGGACACAAATGTATTTGAATGCAGGAAACAACACAACTGCCCACTAGTCAACAGCAGAAGTAAGTTTCAGGAAGTCGTTACGAAATCCACAGTTCGATGCACTAAAGAGCCTATTATAGACAGGACATGGACAAACCTCTCAACGCAGCTGCTTTAGGCCTCGGCTGACTTTTTGTGAAGACTTTCAGCTCGACGGGGCCCGTAAGTTCCTTTAATTGCTGGGGTTTCAGGTGTATAAAATCCGTTGCTTTTTAGGACTCGCGCAATGGGTCTTTATTGCCTATCAACTCTAGAACGACTAATGAATGCACAAATTCAGGTCACGGTTTGGGAACATTGCAGGTCCGTCTTTGCAAGTGAGTTCTCGAGGCAAGAATAAGTTCACACACTTACATCAGTTCATATTTCCTGCAGAATGACACATTGATTCATTGCAGAAAGTTTCCGATTTGGGGTGTTCATTTTAATGTTGATGCACAAAATGAAAAATATATCCTGAAATATGAATATACATTACAAATAATTTTTTTGCAGTGCTGTCAGTCTATAGCAAGACATTTTTGGCACCCCCCTCCACAAGAGCTTTAGTACACCTTAATTCAGAATTTTGCGCACTCCACGTACTAATCTAATTTTAAAGACTACTCCACATTCTCCGGGACGCAAGAGGGTAATATACAAAACTACATATCATGAAATTTTCTCAATATTATTAAGAAGCAGTTGTTCTTATCATTGCTTGAACACAACTTTGCTGTTTTTAACATATGGAACAAATATTTCCAATGTAAATTAAATTTTTTCATTAAGTATTTATTCCCGCAGTAAGGTCTCAGTAAAATGCATTACAACCTTAATGTATTCTCAACACTTTAACTACATGTTAAACTATGATGTGGTTGTGTCTTTTCTGGCCGACTAGAAAGAGCGAGCAGCAGAGCCAGAGAGTTAATGAAATACAGCGCTTGTAAATACCCGTTTTGCCGCGTACTCAGCCATCGTCTGGGGCGATGTGCAGGTCTTTCATATTCATCAGTTTCCACGTCGAACAATCGACGAACGCGTCCAGCGGGATCATCGACGGCCTCGCTCGGCCGGGGGCGGTCTCCGGGACCCCGTCGCGCAGCCGCGCCGGCTCGCCAGCTGGCTTGCTTTGCGTTCGAGCGAGAGTTAATTACTCGGCAGAAATAATTGGAACACTTTTTTTTTTTTGCGGCGGTGCTCATTGCGCATGCTCCGCAATGCGCGTTGTCGCCGTCGGCGCAGAGGCCGCCGTCGCGTCGACGAGGGCTGACGGCCGGCTTCCGGAGCGGGATAACATCTCTTCTGCCGCCGCCCTCGCTCTCGCATCCGCCCGCGCCGCGCCGCCTTCTGCTGTCAGCGCCCTCGCCCAAGGCGGCTCCCGCTCTGCTTTGCCCTGCCGCGCCGTGCCTCTTCGTCTCACTCCGATGCTGTCTCCTCGAGTTATTTTGACTGTTCCAACACTTTTTTCTTATCTTTGTAGTGGTACATTTTTTCCTCGCTTGCGTTCGTGTGGTCGTCTGTTCAATCATCATCGTAGCCGCCGTCGTGTTTTGAATATTTTTAAAATTTTGGCATAAAATACTATCGTATTTAGTACTAGTATTTAGCGTTTTCTTTTTCATTCTAATTGGATCACATTATTTTCTATATGAATGTGACGTTGTTCTTGCAACTGTTTTTATTTCTCTATTCTCAGATCCGTGCGTCTAATTTATTTTCCACTTTTCGTTTTGTGAATTTCATATTCTGCAATTATTTAAATTTATTCTAATTGGTAACATTCTAGCTTGCGTAATAATAATTTCCAACATTTTTTCTTTTATCCATAATTTCCGTTACATTAATGTGTAGCGATTCCTGGTATAAACCTACACTGTAATATATTATTCAGATTTTTTTCGCATTCACGAGGTTTCAACATGAGCAAATTACAAGTACCAGCCCATGGACCATTAACTTCATTATATTCCCAAGTTCCCTTTCCGAGGATTTAATTTTCTGTGCAGAACTTTTGTTGTCAACGTCTCTGGCCATCATCTCGGTTGTAGCAAGTTTGTTATCGTCTCATTCTTCTCTAACCTCTTTTTACTGACGTGCTCACACATATGGAGAACTAAGAACCATAGTGGCATATGTTTCCTGTAAAGCTTTTTATTTCTTGTCCTACAAAACTTGAAACCTTGTTTCTTGGAAAGTATTGAGTCAATTTTGTTGACAGTTGCACATAAAGCACAAACAACAGTTTAAAACAATATAAGGTGAAACCTGAAAAGAGCGGTGTATCTGACTGTCAGTATGAACCTGCTTCTCTATACATCTTATACCTCTACTTTCAAGGAATATTATGCTTTTGGACAACTTTTATGATTTTATCCCCCAGAAATGAAATTCATGTGATTTTATACAAGTTGCCTTCTTACATGATACAATATTTAACTGAAATTTTATTTTCCATTCCCCTCCTCCCAACAGCCTTTACTTTTTCCTTCTGTGCTTCCGCTTCTGGCCGGCCTAGTCCGCCCGCATAGCAGGGGCACACGCGGCCACATAATTGCGTTTGTTAGCAGTGGCGGGCTGCGGGGCGGTGACGGGGGGCGGGGCCGGACGCCGACGGCGGCTGGCTGCGCAGCGGGCTTAATAGAATTCCTCGCGCGGGAGGGCGACCGTCCGCGCCAGTGCAGCGGCGGCCCTCCCGCGTCGCTCCCGCTCGGTGCATCGCCCTGCCTCGCAATTAAGGAGAACGGTTCGCGCAGCAAGAGCAAGTCGCGTAGCAGGCGATGTCAAAAAACTTTCAATATTTGTTCCCTTCAGGCCTTTGTAAAAATATCTTGAAAATATAATTAAAATTACATTTAAATATGAATAGAAATAATCCTACTATTCTTGAATTGGAAGGTTAAGTAGATGGACACTTCCATTATTCACAAGGCAAAGTTTTCGAAATATCGGTACACTAAAATGCGAAGTCTTCTTTGCCTAATTAAGTGCGTTTTAAATTATAAGACTACAATGAAAGATATCTTTAAAGTAATATATTAATCAATTAGGAGTGTTTACTGGCAGCCAATGCAATGTTGCTTGGCGTATTCGCACACTGATATACGCCTTTACATTCCTTATTCCTTCAATTTTATGAAAATATTTTAATGCTTTCCTCACGAATAAGATAGAATAAGAAAATGAATGGAGATTAGATTGGAGGCCCAATTACTCCACACTAAGAAATATTTTATGAAGTACAATGTGGTCACCAAGGCGTGCGCAGGGATAGGGATTGGGGCAGAGGGCCGCGGCTTCACTGAAAATTTTGAAAGGGGGGACAGTAGCCTTACGTAATAAATCAATATCACTCGGTTTATATGTTCACTATTCCCTCTCACATTCCCCTCTTTATAACCTGACAATTTGGAAAATTATCAATTCAAGATTGGTGAGACTTTTCCTCTGGCAACCTTCTAAATGATACAACGCAAAATACATTGTATTTATTTATTATATAGTTAGTTATAATTTTATTCTCTTTCTAGAATGTTTTACTTATTTACTAGCAAAATGTCATAAATGAATATAAAAAAGTCTAATCGAAAAAGGGAGGCAGAAACGTACATAGGTGCCCCGCTTCTTGTTTCAGGCTGCGCACGTACATGTGTGCATCTGTGGTCATAAAATGTACGGAGATGCACACCAAAATTTGGTTCAGCACAATAAGGGTTCTGACTAGAAAAACACATAAGAGTAAAAATAACTGCCCTTATTGTAAAAAGGTCTAAGGACTCTGAAAAGCTTGTCGAAAGAAAATACAATGGTCATATATTACGGACACGTTTCCCCTCTCGATGGAATTTTTTAGTGCAGTTATCCTTGATGCATCGAGCAAATACTGAGAGTGCTGATCCCTTTGTATAGTTCTGGTGACTGAGTAGACTTTTTCCCGTTCTTCACCACATCGCACACAATTTTGCACATATTTTCACGTTAAATATACACAGGAAAACGCATTATTTTTCTTCTTGATAATTAATCGCGGTATTATGAAAGGAAAATCTTAAATACTAGTGATACATTTTCATTGCACATATGAGCAAACATTGAAGCTTGTGTTTAGCTCTAAAACACGTATTTACGATTCATAAGATAAGTGGGAACTTGGCAAGGATAAAGACAATGGTACTCGAATATACTATGTACACATTGTCCAGCCTACTAACGTTGACGCAATTCGCCACAAGATGGAAACAAGCGGCTTCTTGGAGAACTGCCCTTGGAGACCGTGAGAGGGCAGAGGTTCCCGAACTCGAAATGGAGGAGCCCCCTTCCACGGAGGAATTTCCCATCGCCCCGCGCGGTGCGGCGCGGCGCAGCGCCGCGTGGCGCCAAAGCATGCCAGCGCCGCGGGCGGGCGACGGCGGGAGCCACCTGCCGCCCGGCCCCGCTCGGCGCGCGCAGCACCTGCCCCCGCCGACGCGCACTGCGCCAGCATCGCCTCGCCCCACGGCCGGAGCTACAGAGGCCCAGGGCTTAGGGAATTTGATGGAGCCCTCAGCCGGCAGAAACTGCGATAAAATTCAAACGTTCCTGGATATCTTTATAATCCAGAAGATACTAGGTTGTAGAGATTTACTACTTTCAGTCAGATTTGGGGAGAAAATATGAACACGTAAATACAGGATGTCCGGGGAGGAAACGTTGGAACTTCGAAAATAAGCTCTTAAGACAATTCTAAGCATATTTTCTCTAATAAACTACGTGGATATTCCGAATGGTTGGGCCGCTATTAGCACTCAAAAGTTGGTTTGAAAAAACAATTTTTAGGCAAAAATATGCATTATGGAAGTATAGAAACACTCCAGAAACATGTAAATTGTTTATAATTTACAAAAGAAATGAATATATTTGTTCATAAAGAACAATTAAGCGAGAAATAAAAGAGCACCCAATATACACAATTCGACTGCTTTTTTTATTTCTCGCTTAGTTTTTCTGTCTAAGCAAATATATTCATTTCTTTTGTAAATAATAAACAATTTACATGCTTCTGGAGTGTTTCTATGCTTCCATAATGCATATTTTTGCCTAAAAATCGTTTTTTCAAACCAACTTTGGTTGAAAAAACAACTTTGAGCTTGTTTTCGTAACCCTGTATATGCGTAATGTGATATTGCATAATGCATCTCACTATTTTCTATTTCCCTCTCACTTCAACTCACTGCAATAAAGCTAACGATTTCCAACACCATTCGTCTACGAAACGTCTACATCGTCTATTCGACTATGAAACTCCTCCTAAATCTCCAGTTCGCTCTTGAAAGACACGCCTGTCAGAACTGTCGCAACTGTCTTTTCTATCACTGTCTTCGTCTCCGGCGCCGCCTCCCCACCTCAAGATATCTCGTCGACGCCACCCTCTCACCTCGTCGCCGGTCCCACTTTCACCCGCGTCATCACGTCTGTAAACTTCATCGCCCTCGTCACTGTTGCCGGCATTGCGTCCACCGCCCACGCCGCTGCTCTCGCCGCTCCGCGGTTCCGACAATTCACCTTCACAGCCACCTCCGCCTCGCCGCACGCGGTCCAGCGCCCGCCGCCGAGACAAAGGGCGGTGAGGGGCAGCGGCGCGGCGCGAGGCGCCCACCGAACAGCTGGCGGAGACCCGAGCCCTCTCGCGCTGGGTACAGTCTGGTCGGGCGAGCGCTGTGGCAGTGGAACAGGGGCTTCCAGGGCTCCAGAGGTACCTTGGAGGTTTCCCATTTATCAGGAAAGCAAGTGGCATAAAAATTGCGACAACAGTTGCAGAATCGACATACTTATAATTATAATTTCTCATATTACATTCTATTGTATTGTATAATCGTGTTATTTCGCTAAATTCCGAATTGAACATCGCGAATACTAGAAGGCACCACTAATTAGGACACAGATGAAAACATAACAGAACATAAAACATTATTATTTATTGGGGTGTAAGGACTCTTCAACGGCTGTTATCATTGACGCCCACCACTGAGGAAATAACGAGGAGATAATAGCGATAATTATGAAGTGGATGTTGATGGACTGACGGTAGAATGAGAGGATGGGAAACGAGAGAACTCCAAGAGAACCTGCTACCTTTGCCCACCTCAAACTCCACACGTCGAATCGAAAACATAACAGAGGGGTGGAAGGCGTGTGTGCTATTTATTACGACACGAGCGCCTCCCCCTAATACAATGTGTCCGAAAGAAAGCTTACAATTCAACGAACAAAGATTACAAAAACGTTCAGTGTGAATTTGTGTCAGTAAATTCCTCTTCATCAGATACAAATGAGCTGAGGAAGGCAGCTATTTACACCCTGAGCGCTGCTGCAGATGCAGCAGAAGTGCGAAGGCGGCATGAATTCCACTCTGCGCGTCTGCAGTAAGTGCACCGCCCACGGACACTCGACGGCCCGGGCGAGAGAGGAATGCTGTTGGTTGCATCGAGAGGTGCGAGACTGGAAAATATGACTGGGCTCTCGCGAAGCGGAGTCGGGATTCATTCTATCGAAACGGTGTTGCGAGGTGAGCCAATATTCTATACAAGAGGATTGCGTCATCGAGGCACGTAACGTTAAGATGTGGTAATTCCAGAATTATTTTTGGCGTTCTTAAGCGAGCTAGCAGCATTTTAGAACGATTTTCATTTTGGGTGTGTAGCTGAATTCGAAGTGAGTCATATCCTCCCTACACAACATATTTATAGATACATACTACATAAAACAATGCAAACGAAAGCGATGCTAATTTGAAAAAAATACGCAAAAGGTTAACGAATAGTGTTATAAATATTGTTTTATCGTAACCCGATTGTACATATCTTCCTTCACATGACTGTACGATGACACTTCAAAAACTTTATTCATGTCATTGATGTTTACACCAGACCTGATATAATTAAGCACGATATTTCGACCACCCACATTGTGACCAGAAGAACAAGTATTCCTTTCGCATACCAGACAATTTTCTCACCAGGGTATTCACACCTACAAGCATGTATGATTCAGATGTTCCTAACAGTATACTGGTATCCTGCTCTTAAAGAGAGCGGTCTCTCACGCCTCGAACAATGCTGAGAAGCGTGCAAGTTCACACAGACTCCGAGCCAAAGCAGAGCACGTTCTACTGCGAACGTGAAAGGCGCGCCGGAGATGAAATTTATGTCTGCAAGGTGCAGCCCGACGGGGTTGGGCTGAAGCCAATAGCACCATGTTGCAACGCCGTCACGTCCGGGAGGAGTCTGGGAGCCCACCCGCCCGAAGGGACTCGGGAAGTTGCAACGAGCGTTTTTAACGGGACAGATAATCTTGGTGGAGTCGCGGACTCCCACAATTTCGCCTGTTGTGCTCACACTAAATGCTCTAAAGGCGCTCAAATGTTAAAGTAATGACTGTAAAACCACGACTCAATTTTTGGTAAAATGTTCGCGAAATTGCTCCTCATTTGGTAGGCCATGTAGTGGAAAGGAAAATACCTTGAAGGCGATCGTACGGTTAAATTTTTTTCTTGACACCTTTTAAACTCTTACTGAAATTCTAAAAGATGCAAAGTTTTTCGTTTTTAACCTATGAATTGTTGGGTTATTTTCATTTGATCATAGTTATTTAATATTCATAATTGGTGCATTGACCATAATCACCATAATCAGACTATATTGAGACCACTAAAGACCATATTGACTTTCATGAAAAGAATAGGAGCAGCTCTGTTTAATAATACATAACAACCTATTAAACACATTGATATTTTACTTATATTCAACTGTTATTGTTGAAATATTGTGTCAAGTATTACTTGATTAATACTAGACAGTATGCAGAGAAAAGTTCGGATAGTTACAATTTAAGAAAGGATTTGAAGATAGCAATTCAGTTGGGCAACTACTTTGCAAATACATTTTCTACATAATTCTGTTGCAAATACGAATATATGAAAAGAACGTTGTATAAACAAAATTAATAACGTCACCACGTGCTTGTATTGTCACAAACTCTTGTTTTCAGAGGTCAACCGATAGTCCAAAACTGAAATCAGATGTTCCGCAACACGCGACCCGCACAGGAAATCAACACGATCACTCGACAGCTCGGAATTAGTAACAGCGCGTCATAAGAGACAACATAAGGTCACTCAAAGCAAATAAGACATTTTGAACTGAAGGGGTCTCCAGAGGGTTCACAACTTCTCGGGGCCGAACCAATTCCCCATTACAGCGGCGCTGAGTCAACCACACGCGCGCTTAACTGCACACGACGTTGCGCCATAAGCCACTTTCACGCGCCACGTATGAGTTATGTGTTACCCGGCGAGCAAGACCTGTCCAGGAAGGCAGCGACGTCGGTTCCGCCGCCCAGGCACGTGGAACGCAGGGGGAGAAAGAGGGGAAGCGCTGCGGGAATTGGGGGGGGGGGACGAGCGCGTCTTCCGGTGCGGGAGACTTCAACGCACGGCATCCGAGAACGACGCCAAGTTGAACATCATACCTAACGTTCAGAGTCGCGAGGGTTTTATTGGCATCTGTTTTTCAATATTATCCATTATTAACTAATAATGAGCAATTACAAATTTTTCAGAGAAGGGACATTTTTGCTCACAACTGATGAAAGAGTATCATATGCATTTATTTCCTGGCAGCTTATAACTTACGTCCGATAGTTTACCAGACGAAAAAAGTGTTATTTTCAAATAAATGTTCTGTTATAACCGAAATATAATGTAATTAAAGTTCTCCAAAATACAGATAAGAGAGTTATAATTAGTGCTGGAGTACCCAAATGACACGTCATGAAGTTTTAAAATTATGAACTCACCATTTAAGAATTACGGTAAAACGAAGCACTTAGAATTAAGTATCCTGAAAGCATTTAATATTAAAAACATTACGACTGCAGTGAATGTACGCCTACTTTATAAATTAATTATATATTTATAAAACAGTTATTTGATTTTAGTTTAGTAAAACTCAATTTTGTTGATTTTAGTTTAATAAAACTTATAATTTTAATTTATATTCCAAACAAATCTCCATTCACAAGCATTGTAAAAATTGTAAAAGAACCTCAAGAACTCATTGTATCTTAATCCCAGCAGACGCTTTGAAAAGCCCAAGAGCTTCTTCCGGTGCCGGGGACTTGAACGTGTGAGCAGAAAGCCGGCGCGAAACCCCGCCGCCCCGAGGCGACGTCGCGACACCGACGCGTCGGTGGTGACGCAGACTTAGTTGTACAAACACGCGGCGCGGGCATTGTGCGTGCCGTGAGCTCTGCGGGGGTGGTGGTGACACGGCCGCTTTGTGGCACGGGGGCAGGTAGTGCGGCCCGGAGGCCCCGATTCATTCACGCCGGCGCGCCGGCCGACCGAGCAGCGCCTGGCTGCCGCCCGCGCAGCACCGCGCTCGACCGCGGCGCGCGGCCTTGTGCGCTGGAATGCCGAGCGCGAACAGGCAGCGGCGCCGCCGCCGCCGCCACCGCGGCCGCCGGCAGGCGCGGATGTACAAGGACCCTCAAAAGTTTGGACACGCACGAAAGAGAGGAGGCCGGTAGTGCGGGAGAGCGGTCCGAAATTCTCTTTCCGCCGTCGCAGTGTTTTTATAGCTTGAACAACGTCATAAAGGGAACGCTGGGTTACCAAAAAAAATCAATTGGTACGAAAACGTGTAAAGTAATTGGCGGGAATAGTGCGTGCAAAGAGTTATGTAGATGGGAAACTAAACAGAAACTACTTCCTTGGCTTGAAGAATCACGTACACAAAAATGGGAAGATCAAACACCGCACGATTTTAATGCACGTTTACTTACGTACATCAATAGAGAGAATGTTGGGATACGCTGGAATCCCTTTGATATATTTTATGAAGCACATGTTTTACATGAATGTCAATATTGACACGCGCTTTTATAACTTCACAATTCAACGTATTCGTATATTTCACTATGGAGTACACAAGCATGGAACGCACAAACGGCGGCGTCATTGTAGGTTCTCAAGCCAGCTTGACAACCGTTGAGAGCTCTGGTGGACATCGAAGCCATATAACAACACGATGAGACACCCACCTGCAGTCGCTGGGTGCGCCCACAGTGACAGCAGCAGTACGACAAGTAGTCCGGGAATGCAGGCACGAAGTCCAAGGCGTCCTTACTGGTCCCGTACTCGTCTACAAGCTTCCGATAGTGCACGGAGCGGAAGAGAGGCCGGCCGGCAGATCCGGCGTTGCCGCCCCCGCCGCCTCCGCCGCCGCCGCCGCCCCCGCCGCCGGCGCGGCCGGGCGCCGCCGCCCTCAGCCTCCCCATGGCCCTCGGGAGGCGCAGGCCGCGGCGGCGCGCCAGCGCTCTCGCAGCCTTGGCGTCACGCGCGCGCCGCCACCACCATGCGACGACGCCGCGCACCACGCCGCGCACCCCGCCCCCGCGCGACGACGGACGCTCCACCGTCGGCGTCGCGGCGCTCACTGCTGCATCACCTCCGCGCGCGCCACGCAGCGCGCGCGCGCCCTCGCGACACGGACCGCCCGCCACCGCACACACGCACCGCGCCCTCCGCAGCTGGGCAGACACCGTCGCGGCGACGGCGCGAGCTCGACTGACGAGGCGCGGCGGCCGCGGTCGCGCCGGCCGCCTGCCGAGGCGAGGCGAGGCGGGCGCGCCGCAGAGGCGGTGGAGCGGGGGGGCCTGGCCCCCTCCACCCGGCCCCCGCCGCCCGCGAGCAGCTGGCGCGCGGTGCGGCGCGGCGATGCCGGCCCGGTACGGCCCCGCCCCCGGCCGCCCGCCCCCTCGAACCCCCGCCGCCCGGCCCGCCGCAGGATGGAATGCTGCACGTCTTGTTCTTACAGATCCACCGCTGCGCCGCCACCGCCTTCACTGCTGCCCGTCGCCGCCACCGCCGCCTCCTCCTCCTCCGCCGCCGCCGCCACTGCAGAGGCCTGCGGCTGCCGGATGGGCCGGTTACGAAGAGCGCCGGGGCCTCCGTTCTCCCGGAGAAGTGCACTGCTCGGGATGCGCTCCCAGGACTCTCTCGAGAATCGTCGTCCCCGAAGTGGGCGGTCTTCCAACTCGTGTAGAGGGTCCTTTGGGGATGCCACTTCACGACGGTATTCGCTGCGCTTCCACCGGTAGTGATAGAGCTCCTCCAGATTGAATTCCGTCGTATATTGGCCCTAAACTTCACTGCTTAGAGATTATCTCCAGCTATATGTCTTGTATTTTATTGGCCACGTCGCAGCCGTCTACGTTCAGTCTTGCGTAAGATACTGTTTCAAACAAATTATCCTCTCCTTCCCGAATGGGTAACCTCTGTCACAGAGGCATAAACTAATCGACTCCTCTTAATGAAGTCTGGGATAAGCAGATACATTAACGCAAGGCGTATATCAAACGACCCTGGCCGAGGCCACAAAGTAAGCTCTTATCTGCCGTAAATAACAACAAAAATGCCAATTATGGAACAACGATAACGAGCAAATATACCCGGGGCATAAAGAAGCAGTTGCGATATCCCATCTCGGGGGAGAAGCATTGTTCGTCGCCTTCCGTGTTCCGCCGCGCCCGGGGGCGGGGCGAGTTCTTATCCGCGACCGCAGGGCGTGCTGCACCGCCGCCCTCGGCCGTCGCTCGGGGAGATTGTGTCGAATCGCTGATAAGCGCGAAGCGGGCGCGGCGCAGAGCGGCGGCTGGGCTCAGCGCGGGGCGACGTGGCGCGGAGCAGCGTGGCGCGGCGCGCCCTGACAGCCGCGGTGCTCGAATGCACACCTGCGCGGAAGACAGCCGGCGGGCGAACGGGACACGGAAACGGGAGAGTGAACTTGAGTCGGGGGCGAGCGGAAAGATGAGCTCGGGAAGGAAGGAGGAGGAATGGAACGCATACGATTAGGATGCTGGTCGCTTCGGTGCAGGGGAAGAGACAAACGCGACCCAAATAGAAACAGGGGATCTAGAGATAAAACGGAAATTTGGAAGTGGGGAAAAAACGAGCAAAAGATAGTATCACACTAACGTCTCCGATTATAACAGTCAGCGTTTCATTTATGTATTCTCGTGATATTCTCTCTGCTCGTAGTGTTATTGTATGGAACTAAAACGTGCATATTTCAAACATTAATCTCTGGGGCTTTAGTAGTTACAAGATTTAATAAATTTCAATGGCATGATAACACCTACATCGTACATATAGGTGCACATACAATTTACATTTTCAGATGTATTTTCGGAAGACGACGGTATATTCACGATAGAGGATAAGGTAGCCGAGTAATGTTGAACATATTTGTAATTTTAAATGAGAGGTGAATAACATTCTAGATGAGAGATAAATGAGGTAGACAAGAAAAATGATGCTTCAGGTACTAATAAATGTAGAATTTCCAGGTGAAAAATGTAATAGGTACAAGGAACATAATATTTAAATTGAAGTTGGTGGGGTGGAGAAATATTGAGAGAAATAATTATTAATAATATCCATTCCATACTTCATTTCATTAATCTTTTGTTATTTCTAACTTTTCAATAAATATAAATATCCATCATTCTTCTTTATTACTTAATCACAAGATACACTTTTGGGTATGTTCGGGAAGAGAGAATATCCAAGAAATAATATCATGGGAGTTAAATATTTGGATAATTATTGCATAATAATTGGTTAATTATTTCGAAAGTTGCGTATAAAGTATGCGTATATGGATTTTAAAAATTCCAGAAAAGACTATTCTAGCAATGTGAAAAACACACCATAAATTGAAAGAAGTAAAAAAAGAGACCAAATGTTTTTTTCGTGCCGCAAGAACCCTGAGGGGAATAAAGGATTAAGTGGAATCACGGAAAGTTAAAGGAAAACCAAGTCAAATGTTGGAACGCGTTAGCGCAAAGAAACATTTGCTTTCAGATACATCGTAGTGTGGGAATTCATTAGTTATTAGTTAACAATGTAAAGCGCATCATCAGATTGTTAATAAAAAATTCGATACTTTTAAAGTCCAGGCGAATATGTTAAGGATGCATCCTTAAGGAGCAAGCTTGCAGCAAGCGACTAGAAGACTTCAGTATTACAAAAAATTCATGAATACATGCATTGGTCCAAAAGAGCTCTCATAAAACTTGGACAAAACCATGATCTTGACTAAATTAAAGTGGACTGAAACTGTGATGTTTTAGAGTAAGAATGAAAAACATTATTTTTAATTTTCATTGCATTTTAAGTTTTAAGGTAGTCAATTAATTATTTTTTACTGAGTAGTGTCAGTTGTAAATATGACAGTGTTTAGATATAAAAAAAGTCACATAGACAGATGAAGAAATATGCAAAAAAAGTAAATTTTTCATTTTTACCGAAACACTATAGACAGAGAACTTGAATAGTATGATGGCACAATTTGTCATGAAAACAACTAATGATGGAATATTAGTTATTTTGAATTAATATTAATTTTGAGTTTAATCCACTCAAAATTTAAAAGCCTGATGAGAAATATATATAATTTTTTACGGAAATTGTGAAATTGTTTGTTAGTTTTTCTTCTTTATCGACTGCTAGTGTGCCTAAAAGTTATATAGGCGATGAATAATGGCCACCAGAAGACTAATTTTTGTAAATAAAGGTACGAGGTTGGAATCGATACAGTATCCCGCCCGCATAAGATACTGTTCTATCACAACACACCAAAAACAAATTTGCTTAGTCATTAGAATAAAATTGTGGAAAATAAAATTAATCACGCTTAGATAAACAATAAACATTTATGTATGTTTGGATTTTAAAGTTCATAAAACCACTTACAGAGCTTAAAATATATCGATATATCGATAGATACCACTTAGATTAAAACCACTCCAATATCTTCGATTTCCGCGCAACGTCGTTACGATTTGCGGCGATCGCTATCTGCGAGTCCCACGCAGGTGTCCACGTGTACGACTCGCACCAGGTCGCGGACCGCAGGCATCGGTGCGTGCGCGACGGAGCGGAGGGGGGGGGCGCAGGATGGTGGGAGGGGGGGAGGGGGAGGAATTGGGTCGCGAGATGCTTCCCGGAGGCGGCCATTGTGCGGCGGCGGCCGCTCGCTCGCGCGGGGACAATGGCTAACTGTCCGCGAGCGGCGCGGTCGCCGTACGTGCCTCGGTTATCTGCTACCCCGAGCGGCACGTCGCGGCGCGGCGCGGCGCGGCGCGGCATGGGACGGCGGACGCGGCGACGCGCGCGTGCATACATTCAGCTTCCCACCGCGGGAAGCGATCGAGGAAGACCGGGGAAAATACGAGGGCGATCGGAGCGCTCGCTGTAATTGTTTCCGTTCTTTAACCGCAGGAAAATAAGAGCGTGCATTGAAGAGATTCGCTGCGGGATACCTCAACGCGTTCACGATGCTACCGTGTGGGCGAGAGGTTAACATTCTCTCACAGGCTTCCGCTCAATAAACGAAATCTCGGTATTGGTGCTCACGTTTAGAAGATGAGATAGAGAGTAAATGCATTCCGACATGCATAATGGGAACCTATGGTCGTCTTTTAAACATTTGTCATGTACACAGAAATATGAACTACAAGAACCACTGTTCATTGGTGGTTTCATTTCTTCGTTTTAAAAGGTAATGTCTTTCATATCTGGAGGTAACTATTCTTATGCCTACATCACAATAATCATTCAGGTTGCTAAAACATTTTCTTATTCATAAATAATATAAAAGTGAAGGAACATTGTTCACACCAAAATTTGCAACTTTAATATTGTACTAGGTTTGCCTTGTTTTCCAGAACTCAAAGAAGCTGTGAGTATTTCTCCATTATTGGAGTTGGATAACTCTCTTCGAAATACGTTCCATTCGTCTTAACCTCAACGACAGCTGTTGGCTTAGGTAAGAGTTTCAAAGGCCCGGTAGCTAATTTTAGGGTTAGTTTACCACAGGAGCCGTGAGTGGCAGGGCGCCGCTCAATTTAGGGGCCCCGCTGCCTTCTCCCGGCCGCTCCAGAGTAATTCCTCCTCCCTCCCAATCCACGAGATCGAGCCGGCGGCGGCGCGGCGGCAGGGGGTGGAAGGACTTGAGAAAGAGGGCGCCAGTGATAGGCAGTAAAAGAGGAGGGACGGGTGCTGGAAAAGGGTGGTGAGTTTGAAAATAGGTTCTAAGTGAAAGTGGCACCGGAGGCAAGAAAGAAAGACCTCCAGTGATGGTAAAATTAAAGAAAATTGGTCGTCCTAGAAATTACGACTGGAAGAACAAACCGACTGATATCTCAAAATAAAGGCGAAGTAGGACAAGGAATCGTAAGTGAAAAAAGCAACAGAGTATGAAATCAGTGTGACAAAGAGTTTTAGTTGCATGTTTTTCGGCAAGGTAGAATCATAAGTTCATGAAAATTTCTTCGAACACATATGTCAATGTTGATTGTGAGAGCGGCTTGAACGCTAGGCGGGCTGCAGAGGAAGAGAGCCGTAGTTGTGTGCAGTGGTAGGGAAAGCAACAGCGCATCGGGGAAGGCAGAGGAGAGAGAGGAGCGTGGGCGGCGAGGAGGCAGAGCGGCGTGGGCGACGCAGATCTTAGAGGCTGCAGCCGACGTCTCCGCTCTCTCCCCAGGGCGTGGGCGTGGGCGTGGGTTGGGGGGAGGGGCGGGGCCCCTCGCGCCGCCGCCTTGAGACAGCTGCCTTCAAAGCGGCGCGTCTGGGGTCGGGCTTCCCGCCCTAAGGACCTGGCGCTCCTCGGCCCTTGCGGCCACCCGATCGCAGCGCCACTTGCGCGCGCCCTCGACGGGACGCCAAAAAACCCGGCGGCGGAGAGCAACACGAGACAAGGGTATCGAGCACGGACGTCTCAAGTGAGTGATCTTCTGGCAATCTCTTCTTTAACCGATACTCAGATGCAAGTTGTGTTTCTGACTTTTAAGAGGACAGATTAGAAAACAACACAAACTGAGGGGAAACAAAAAAATACATTAAAAATGACTGAATCTAAGAAACTTTGTAATAACGGTAAATAGGTACCATTTTATTAATGGAATGCACAGCATAGTCATTTGTTTTTTTAATGTTCTTTCGAGGAAAAAAGTATATTTCTTTTAGTTGCGTCAATTGAAAATGAAGGAAATTCATTTTTCATTTGCATACTTCCAGATTTTTTTTCTTTTTGAAAAATTGTATTGATGAAGGAAAACTATCCTCGCTGATAGTATGGCTGGATTAAGCGAAGTTATTAAATTATGGAAATGAACCGGCGGAAACTCGAATGTTACGGCATACAGAAAAGAAATCGCAGGAATCATTGTGTAAACGGGCGATATATATTTCGCTTATTCTAGACCTCACTTTGATAGGTTTTTGATGTATCTAGTTTCAAATTAAATGATTAACTTGTTTAAATCAATATTAATAAGGAACCAGTATTGCAGGAATGAAGTAGTGTGTATTAAGTTATTACACAGAATAAAGAATCACTATTGGAAAAACTCCTCACGTAAAGCCTAATGGTGGTTGGTTTAGGAAAATAACTTTCCAGTAAAGATAAGAATTAATTTTAAGTACCTGAAAGTAAAATATAACATTTCGATTCGGAAAATGTTATTTTTTTTATTTCTCGCGCTTAAGAAGGAACTTTCTTAAGAAGAGAAAATTATATAATGCTGCGCGAAAAACGGTGAATATTCGTTAGAAAAACTCATTATAGGGTCCTGGTAACGGAACAATGGTTAAATCCAATTGTTAAATTAAGAAAAAAAACTCTAACATGTGGTATAGCTGAAAATCCATGTTTTGTGGGTCATACCGAAAAATCGAAATGACGACCAAAACGGCTTTCGCACGTCCGTCAGTCTGTCGGTTCGTCTGTGAACAACGCTAATGGCTAAAACGTTCAACCGATTTTCTCCAAAATTCGTATTCCCCAATGGCTCTGGCTGATGTCGCGAATCCTTGAATTTGAAACCGAAATTTAATTTGGAGGGTACTTTACATGAAGCCCCTCGGACATTTTAAGAATTTTCAAAAAATAGAGCCATCGGTTTTGAATGCATTTTGTTGTTGGATTGTGTCAAGGACGTTTAAGAGAATGGCGCAGGTCTCATATTGGTTAAAAACCCTGAATTTTCCAAAATTGAAAAAAAAAATAAAAATTTTTCCAGGTCTTCCTACAACTACAATTATGAAGATACATTTTTTTTCTTAAAGAAATGTGCTCATCAAAAAAATCTTCAAATAAATAAAGTTCAATTTTTCAAAAACATAAGCAATTTTTGCGAAATTTTGTGTCAAACATAGGTAATTTTTATTTTATTTAAACCATTTTATTTTAAAAACCGCACCACTTTTTATTAAATTTTGTAGCACCTTAGATAGCATTAAAGAACGCTTAAGAGAATAGTCCAGGTCTCATGTTCGTTAAAATGTCTGATTTTGCAAACATTTAAAAAAATTAAAACTTTTTCATCGTCTTCCTACATTTTTTCTTAATGAAATGTGTTCATAAAAATCGGAACATCAAGTAAGGTTATGTTGAATTTTTTGAAAATATAAGTATTTGTTGTGCAATTTCGCGACAAACATAATAGCCCGCTGCGCTTCGTCTTCGGCGTCTTCCAACAACTACAATTGTGAAGATACAATTTTTTAGTGAAAGGTGTATGTCAAAAATATATCTTCAAATAAAGTCGTTACATTTTTTTGTAAATATGCGTATTTTTTGTGTAATTTGGTGACACAAATAATCGCCCGCCACGAAGATTCCTTCAATGAAAGTAATTCCATAATACCAGTTGGATGCTTAGTAAGTTAGAATTTTTATATTATTACATATTTCTTTGTTCGTTCCTTATATTCGACCTTTCGTTATACATTTACACATTAATCTTTTAGAAATTATTTAAAATCTATTTGAAATATATGAAATAAAAATTGCTAGCTTTGAGGGAATATCAGTTTGGAATACAACAATGACTAGGAAGATATATTTTGTGAATTACATCTTTATTGACGAGACATGATTTAGCTATGAAAGCAATTATTATTGTCAAATTTGTGTTGATATCTTCTTGAAAATATTTCGTGTTTGCACCAAATGTTGTACGATTTGTAATGAAATGATGACTAAGATGTGTTAATTCAGACAAAAATTGTGGTATAAATAGTATTATAAAACTAATATTAATTTCGAGAGAAATTGTTGTATAAATAGTATTACATAACTATTGCTCAAGGCGAGAAAGTACAAGCTCTTTTAGCAACCACTAGTTTTTGTTGAAGAAGCAAAAGAAGTACGAGTGAGATTTGATTATCTGTGAAAAAAAGGAACCTGTTTGTCACTTTTCTGATACTTATTGGCTGAGAAAGTAGTAAATGCGATATGACTCAAAGAGAAACTTCTCAGTTGCAATACAGTTGCTAACCAGTAACGCTTTAACGCAAACACTTTTAAACTGTAAACTAAATAAATAATATTACTATGCTACTTGTTTGATTCAAGTCCATTTGTTTTGATGCTCCGTCATTTATCTACCAATTTCAATTTCCAATTAGCAAGTATCGGGATTATCTTTGATGTGCATAAGTATCTTGCATTACATCATCTCATTCGCAAAGGAATGTGCAGGTATCGGAGTACAGCATTTCCACTTTGGAGATGTTTCTACTACGATTAAATCTCGTAAATTCCCGCCCTTTGTTTGCCCTCCATCGACATTTATCTCCAATTCTCCAAGTGTTGTGCGAGTGGGTGGGCTGCTGGATGTCGATCTCCACCTCCCTTTCACCTCGCTGGCGAAATTCCCTCCGTCCGAAGGCCAAGAGTAATTAGACTTGACAGGAAATAAATGAGCTTTCGGACCAAAATAACAGACAGCGTTTTGCAGAGATGTTTTGGACGGCAGACTGCAACGCAGCGCTTCGGGGAGAAGAAGATGACGGAGCCGACTACGCCCTTACTCTCGATATTCGAGCGCTGGCGAACCGCAGCCACTGAACCACGACGCCGCGCCGTGGCATCCGCCACCGCCTTCGCGGCCTCGTTCCGCCCCGCTCTGTCCGTCTCTCGTTTCTCTGCCCCGCCTTGCCTAGCCCCGCTGCGTCCAGCCCTGCTTCGCTCAGCCCCGCTCCAGTCCGCCCAGCCTCACCCCGCCAGTCCCTCCCCGCCCAACCCCGCTTCTGTCCGCCCAGTCCCGCTCCGCGTTGCTCAGCCCTGCTCTGTCCGTCCAGCCCCACTCCGTCCAGTCCTGCTCCGTCCATCCCCGCTTGGCCCCGCCCACCCACGCTTCGGTCCGTCCAGTCCTGCTCCGCTCCGCCTAGTTCTTCTCCGCCCCTCCCACTCCCAGTCCGCCCATCCCCGCTCCGCTCAGTCCCGCTTGCCCCCCCCCGCTCCGCTCAGCCCCCCCGCTCCGCTCAGCCACCACCCCGCTCCGCTCAGCCACCCCCCCCCGTTCCGCTCCGACCAGCCCCATTCTGCTGCCCCAGCCGTTCCACTCCGTCCCACTCTGCGTCGCTTTGCTTCACCTAACCCCTCGCCACTGCGCCCCTCTCTGCCTCGTCCCATTCCACTTCACCACATCCCACTCCTCTCCTCCCCCATATATCTGCTCCGCTCCACCCCGTCCCGCTCTCGCTCCGCCCACCTTCGTTCTAGCATGCCCCGCTCCGCCCCAGTGGAGCGCTGGAACTGTAAACGCGCGATTCGAGTCGGCGACGTGAATGATTGCTCGGACAGGCAGTTTTCTAAATGATGCCCACGAGCGCAGATTGTTGGAAAATAATTGAGGCTGGATGTGGGCATTGGTTGCATCTGCGTGGGAATATTAAAGTGAAGAATGATAACAGAATGAAACGGGGGCAATAAAAATAAAGCAGAAGATGAAAAGGAATCGTTCGATTAGAGTTTTCAAAATGTTTTATACCTGAGAACCAGTTTTCCCATATTTTGTGGCATGTCTCATTTCATAAATAATTGGGTGTCTGTCCCATATCCAAAGTAATAAAGTTTACCATTTTTCAACACAACGACGCAATGCATTACAAATTCAAATTACTATTTATTTTCCATATGAAATGTAAAACAATGGAAACGTCATTGATGAAACAAAGATTCAAAGAAACCATAAATAAGAAAACAATGAAATGAAAATTGGTCGCTCGCAATCTATTGTCTATTAACGAGTTGAGAAATAACTCTACGTCAGCTTCTAAATTACAATCTAATCAACAGAGAAGCGCGATTCTTCGAAATCTTAGGACAAAACTACATTGATTAAATATTTTCATCGCCGATATTTATAGTGAAACAAAATTACAGTGTATTAACAAAAAGATCTATCCCTGCCCAATACTGGCGAACAAGAGTTTCCTTCAATCCATTTTGAAGAATTGAACATCAGTAAAATATTATCTACTTTATAGCAAAAATATTATTTCTTTACTTGATGTACGATCTCATAAAAATAGTGCAAGATTTATACTTTATAATCATTTTGATCGAATAAATCGCCCACCAACACGCAACTTCATCTCGATAGGCAGAAAAACGCTTTACTATCCTCCAGATAGACCTGCTCTCTTCCTGCAGTAAGTTGTGAAGGCCTCATGAACTCGTAGAACAGGTCGTAATTTTTCCTAGATCCCTAAAAGAAGAAGTCGACGGCGAACCCGAGCCGGCGGAGACGATCGTGGGGAAGGCGCGGGGAACGCGGTGGGGGGCTGATTGCCGGCGGAATGCCTCATGGATATTCAGGTGCATGAGCGCTTTGGGAGCGGGCGAGCAGGTCTGTGGGCGACGAGGAAGAGGGCAACGCCAGAAGAGAATGCACGGAACGTGAAGGAGACGTTGCAGTACCTCATCGCAATCTGCTCGCCGGCATCTGGGCGCGAGCTGTTCTCATAGGCTTCAATGGCACATCGATAGGAGCCGCGCTCGTTACGCTGCACTCCGCCGCGGCGAAAGTTCCTCTCCTCGGGCGTAACGTACTGCTTTATCCTGTTACAGGGAATCTCGTAGCCTAACTGACCACATTGTTTGGCTTGCACGTGCGCTATGTATATTTTCCACGTATCTGTTTGCTTCGGATGCAATTTCGGCGTTAGTGCCTGCAACACCTGTTCGACGGCCGCCCTCTGAGTCAGCTCCCGGTCGTCGTGACTCAAGAGATACGCATCGCTATGATTCCGCGCTGCACTGAAAGCGAGAGGCCGTTGCACCAAATTGGAGCAATGAACCTTCAAGCACACAGCTCTTACTTCTCGCGTACTTCTTCACTTTTGTTGCAATAGTTTGCATGGTTTTGCTCTTGTTTGTGAAACAACATGTAAGGTATCTATGTATGTTTCAGCAATAAAGGTTGTGGATTATTAAAAATAATGTTATTGTTTACTGCAAATATTTTAGTGAATGATTGTGGAGTCTTCAGGCAGACTATAGAATAGTAAAATGCTCTAAGTGACTTCACACGATGCAGATTCGTCAAGCAAACATCTGAAACATATTAATGTATTCTAATAATTATTTGTTTGTTTTGTTTGTTTATTAATCATTATTGTTTTAAAACGCTTTTACATATTCATAACTGTAAAATATTCGAAGAATATTGAATTCTATTTCCGAGATAAAACAAACGTATTAAGGTATTATTATACCTCATTAATGTTCTAAATCATGATCATAGATCACAAATTGTAACCACAACCAGAGATCGTCGAAGTAAGGAAAAGTCGGAATTAACTGCCGATTTTCTTCGCGTTCATTAGACCCGAAAGCAACACTTGGAAAAGCAATCAGCGCACTCGAGGGCCTCGCCCAGAAGTCTGGGGATCCTCAAAGCCGACGAAAGCGGGCGAGCGGGATTAAACTCAGCCAAGAGCTAGTCCTCGCCCTCGGGGATAACGTAGCAAGCAGGGATAAGGCAGCACGGCACGGTGCCGTCGTCGTGCAGTGCGGTGCGGTGCAATGACGCTTTGATATCGTAATTAAATCCTCGGCGAGTCGCACGGCTTCCCGGCGCCAAATTGCAACGACGGCGCGGAAGAGGGAGGACGGCGCACGGGAGATCAGCTCGCGAAGGGGGGGGGGGTGAGCGGAGCAGGAGACGGAGATCGGGTCGGGATCTGGCTGGTTAGGCGCGGATGGATTGGGAGGTTGGCAGTTTAAGAGGACGGGCAGGTGACAGCGAAATACACTATTTCCTCTACAACAGTACATACATGGATCATTTTAATAAAGCACAGCTAATTAGTAGCATTGTGAACATTAGGCCACGAATATACCCGTAGATATTAAATGCCTTAAATTGTGGCTGTATGTATCAAGAATAAATAAATAAAATGTGCTTTAGTCCTCCATATATTTTTTTCTAATTTGAATAAAAAAAGCCATCATAAGGACTTTCATTTCATTTTACATTTTCTAATACAAGTAAATATTTGAATAAACATCAATGTGAAAAAAATTGATACTGTACTACTGATTTGAAAATTAATTAAAAACACAAATTGCACCTTAACCCTTATGTTTTAATCGAAAAGTTCAACAGATCTTTTATCAACGCAATATTTGTTATCATTTGTATTACGTGTCACGTGGAAGTGACTATTATCCTAGTAAAGAACCTCTTTAATAATGAAAAGAATTGTACCTCATGAGTGTAGCAGATTTATTTTCGCATGTTACTAGAGTGTGAACTACTAATTGAACTACTTTAAATCGTCCAAGTCAACTGACTTGGTGTGAGACTTTGGAGTGAGACTGTGCGAGGCGCCACAATCGTCGGGCATTGACAGAATGCGGAGGTAGATAGATTTTAGGGCCTCGATGACTGCTTTAAAAGTCCATGGGCAGAAGAAAGTTATTTGAATAATGGTCGTACATCAGAGATGATATACGAGTAGAATTTCAATACGGTATATTTATCAATATTTGTAGCTCAGTCTGCAAACCGATAACTAATCAAATTACTAAATGAACAACACACGAACCCCTATGAGAGTAAGGAGTCATTGCGAAGACGGTGAAGATATTTGCACACGCCGAACCCTTGAGAAGGGCGGCAGCAGAGGCAGACGACGAGGGGTGGCGCCGCCTGTGTGAAGGAGGCGAACCGCTCTGGATTCCCTTGGCCCAGGGGTAATTAAGCGCATCAAAGAAGATTAGCCGTATACGTCGCTTCGGGGGTGGCCTGGATCCCGCCGCGCATCCCGCCGGCCTCTTCTTCGGCGCCCCGCCGCCGAAGCGCTGCGATCGAAGATCAGCGGCTTCCCCGATGCGAAGAAGCGACGTCCCGTCCTTCGCCGAATCCAACGGCTTCGCCAAGCCGCTCGCTGAAGGCAACGTCGCGTTCTGCCCGCATCTTGGAGACAGGGTCTGCCTTTTAAAACGATTAGATTTTGAAATCTAAAATTAGTCGTACACAACTTTAGAATAAAAATAAACGTGTGCGAATGAAAGAAGGGATGAAATATTTGGTTGAAATTATTTCTGTTTAAATGAATTGTGTGTGAGGTTATGTAATAAAGGGCCGCGTTGTTAGAGCAAACCTGTTTGGGACGTTTTTCACTAATTGCCTGTTCGCAGTGTATAGGAATCTGTTGGCTGCGAACAAGTATACTTCTTAGTGTTTGCTTGGTTTATGGCTACATTTACTTCATTTCGAAAACTAATATCATGACTCGCCGATATTATCTCATAAATGTTTTTCTTCAATAAACATTCATATACATCGATTTAACTTCACGAAACTCTAGCTCTGTTTTCTGAAAATGCAACTTTCTCCTTTTGTACTACAGCATTCTAAATACAAACTGGATGAAACGATTTTCATATTCCAAAAATGCCACATTAATTGAGGGCCGAATGCAGAATGTGGCCGTGGGATGCGGCCGACGACCTTCCGGGTCCGAGGCCGCCGCCACCGCCGCGCTGGGCAGAAGCCGCCGAATGCGTAAAATGCCCGGGAACCTCTGTCCGAAACGGGTTCCACTTTTTCTGAACGAGAATGTCGGGAATCCAGACCGCTCGTTTCGAAGGTTTCTTCAGGAAGTATTAAATGAAATTAAGGTGGTGCTCTTTGCTCTTAATCACTGCGCAGAATGTGTCTTCAGTTTCTGCCGTGCTTTCAATTTTAAGACTAATTTTGGGGAGACGTGCAATGGGAAATCAATGACACAAGGATTCCGAATATAAGTACTTGGACAAACTTGTAATTTTGTTACAAATTCAGACCCTTTTTCCATCAGGCTCTTTTTATTGTATTTATTCTTCTTCGGTAAAAGGGACTTAAAAATATACTTTTATGATTAGTTAAGAAAATAACACTGCTTTCTTAATATTAAAAGAAACTTTTAAAAAATCATTGTAACCAACAAAAAACGCTGTAGATATTCCTTCAAAATTACCCTCATTTGAAAATGATAATTTCTACTGAATCCTCTTAAAAAATAAAAGCAAAAAAATCAGTCTATTTCATACGGTGAATAATAATTACTGATGACCAATCGTATGATACTCTGTTTAATTTAGGAAATTTCGTATCAGTCGCATGAAATTTAGAGACGTGTGCTGTCGACTATTTCTAATTTTCATTCTTAATCATACGTTCCTTTATAGAAAAAAAGAAGTCATATAATTTTTTCTTAACATTGTAGGAATTACTTTCTTTCTCCAGTTTCGCATTAAATTGAACATATTAAAGCTGACTAGCTATAACTTTTAGATAATAAATAAACATATTTAATTCATTATTTATTCGATTTGCATATATTGCATTGATAACCCATTGATTCGCATTAAGATATTGGCGACAACGTAATTTCAAGCAATGGATTACACATAAAGTCCCTTATGATATACTGTTAACAGACAAAACAAGGTAAATTTGTATTAAACTAGCAATACGTATCGTCGGAGCTTAAGACATGTGACTTATCTAAAAAACCTCATTTTCTTAGTTAAGTGAAGATTACATTCTACAGTCCGGGTCTTGCGCCGAGTGATTTCCATCTTTTCTTACACCTAAGAAATTCCTCTCCGGTCAGCTTTCTGCCCATCACAGTGACGCACAGTTGTAGGTGGCAATCAAATTCCAGTACCTCTCCGATGCGGCAGACTTCAACGACACAGGGATACAAATGTTGATCCTACTGTATGACAAGTTTCTCAGTTCTGGTGGAGATAACCTGAAAAAATAATATGTTGTGTCTTCTGCAATAAAGTTTTTCCATGTAATTGTGTGTTTTTTGTTCACGATCCAAGGAAGTTTACTTTCTGAATGCGATCTATACATTCCCCAATTAAGTTCTTTTATAGAGGCTAACAGCAGCATTTAATAGAGAAAATAATATTAAAAATGTAATTACTTTAAACCTAAAGTTCAATGTATATTTACTTCACCATTAAAATAATATGATAATTTGCTTCTAACTATCACCATTAAAATAATACGATAATGATGCTTTATTTTCATACAAATAAAGCATCAGTGGTTTATTAGAAATGTGAAAGTTTACACATTTTCATTTATTACAAAGGTATTCTAAATTTAGAATTTGGAAAATAGAATGACAATTCAATAACTGAATTTATAATAATTATTAGGTGCTTTAAAGTTAATTTATCGGTTAATTTATCGGTCGGTTTATTAACCGAGTTTGTAAAGATATGAAGAAAACTGGAATATTCTGTTAAGAAGACACGAATTTCGAAATAATTTCTAGTAGGAATTGTTCTCGAAACGCATTTCCAAGTATCCCCTGCAAATTTTAAGTACACATTCCATTTGACCTTTCATTTCAAGAGATAATTTGGTCTTCTAATTATTCTTTTTTAAGGCCATTTTTTAACTTCTAGGTCATATAACAACCTCTATGATTGTTTTTACTGTGATTGGTAGAGGGAACACATAAGGACAACACAAACATTCATGCCCGAGGCGGCATACGAACCCACACCCTTCGAACCGAGGCAGCTACTACCCTTCAATCTTAGCGACCTCGGCTATCTAGGCCGATCTTCTGTTGATTTGTAAGACAGATTTGCATAAACAGCGACAATAGAGTAATTAATTGGAAATTGGAGATGAGTAGTCACTCTAAGATTCTTTCCCACTGCTTTGGGATTATTGACATTTCACGATTTCGGAATAAGTTTCTATTTGACTTTAAACAAATTCTAAACGAGTGCATTTGGAATGTTTGGAAATGTTGAATAAAGTTTCGTAAACATATAAATGGAACTATTATACATGAAGGTTTTCTGCCAGCCAAACTTAAAAATTGTTGTAATAAGTTGTACGTACATCAGCCAACAAAGAGTTCAAACTCGTAAAAACATTTCTTTAAATATCAGATACAACCTTGGTTTTCTTAGGTACGATTTGTCTCTGGATCACCAATAGTTGGCATCCCTCGCTTCCGCCCGGATGCGCTGTCGCCCAGGCCCAAGAGCTAATTGTGTTTCTGGCGGCTCCTGTTACCGGGCAACAACGCTCGAGGGGAAGGGGAGGTTTCAAAGGAAACGGCCTGTTAACTTAATGACCAGGGGTGAAAAAAATGCCTTTCCGTACGCGTACACTTTTTCCCAGCAACTCAAATATAATCTCTAAAAACATTCCCGCCGCATTTAATAAGTTCGAATAACGAGCTCTTTATACCCGCGCTGTAAAATTTAGGAAAGGGTCTCGAGATTTTCAGAAATAATTCCACTCCTTTTAATGACGATGCAATATCTTATACAAATTCCGGAGTTTGAAACAAAATCCTGGCAGTGATATTAACGAACAGGCGCTCCTGCACCTCTCGAAACTTTTGAGGGCTGCGTTAAGCTCGCCCGGAGAAATTGCCGTGCAGACCTGCGCCCTTATGACGTAATTTAATTACGCCCCTAAATCCGCCCACCCCCTGAGCCCGGATCTTGTGGAAGACGGCGCAAGGTAACATATGATGGGCGTTGTACATACCACGATGCTGCTTCCGTCATCTTCTGTACGAGTTCATTTGCCATTAAACAATTAAAAAAACAAAACGTCACCATTCATTAGGCACCAATATAAAGTGTGGCGTTGTTTCTAATTAAAATTTAATTCTAGAATACGACAGGTAAAGTGTCGCTTACGCTGGTTAAATATAATTGTCATAGGAATGAATTTACGAGGTTTGAATGAGAAGAAAGTCCATGAAAAACTCTCAGAGAAATTATTCGCCAGTTTAAACTTCTATCCAGCTTTTAATTGACGATATATTTGGCAAGTTTTGTACATATTTTTACTGTTTCATTAAATTTTATATCTTCCCAAAATCACTTTCTTTGAAAATTGCAATTGTATCCACCTCTTTACAGCCAGTATAAACTTTCTAGAGAAAAATTGTATTCAATCTTATGCAACATTTTCAAGTTTGCAAGTTTTATATTAATAAAATACTTTTCGTGCAAGATCAAAATAATAGTTCCGTTTCAAGAGTGAAGGGTCTTATCGGTACGAATATACACTTCGATCTTATGATGAATTATGATTATATGATCTTATGAAGACATATATTTGCAATTATTTCAAAGTTTTTAACATTGAATGTTTCAATGTTTTTAAAATTTAAATAATGGGAAATATATGTCTTTTCTCTATTCTCGTTCCCTCTTTCCCTGTTCATGCGTTAGAAGTATTATTATTTATTACCCTGAAACTATTGGCAATAAAACAGTTGTTTTCCCTAAAAAAAATTGATTCTTGAAGTACTTTTGGAAAGGAAGTATTTCAAGAGTGGACAATTTATGACTTTAATAAGTATTTTCTTCTCCATTATACTGTTAATTTGAAACGTATTGAAGCTTGTCTTTTTTATATACGTAATAAATTGAGTTTTATTAACACTGAGGGTGAATTTATTTTGTCTCACTTACCATCTCTGCTTGTGATTAAATTATTCCTCACGGAAACTTCCATTTACGAAGTAAGTACGCACCTACCTGCAACAAAAATGTAATAGAGTTACTACATCATTTTCTCTTTAAATACAAAGCATTCATAAGTAGTATCTCCTAATGCATTTATGTGTCGAATCAACTAATCACACTGACCATCCCAAATATCAAACAGATACAATCTTAAAAGTTGGATATTAAAAATGTCGACACGTGAGCCGACCAAGCCGGCCGGTGAAGTCAGCAGGTAAGGATATTCTAGAATCTTTGACACAGTACCTTGTTTTTAGGCGACGACACCAATACACACATGATCTTATGTCATACAATAACGCAGTTTTTATTATCTCTGTCCAATGGAGAGAGAGCGTAGAATATTCTATTCAACTGGCAACCTATACGTTTCGAAAAAGTACGTTCCTTTTTGTTCAAATCAGTGAGAACAAAAACCTCCAATTGCAGTTGGTCAAGAGTCAACAAGTATCTTTCCAAAACTCTGCGTAAGGGACAAGAATGCCGGCAAGAAAACAAAGCAGAAGCAGAAGTAACGGAAGAAGCGAGGCGAAGCGCATAACTTGACGCCACCGCCGCTCCTTCGCACAAAGCAGCCGCGCGCCGCGCCGCGGGCGCCTGCTCCGCGCCCTCCAGACGGCACGCAACGCGAGACGGCTAATTCGCAGCTTTGTGCTCGGGTGAGGAGGCTCCGCCCTACGAAGAATACGGGGACGAAGTGTCAGAAGAATACTGGGGATGGTTCGGGGGCCTCCGCGGAAATCGTAATGTCGACTTCAGTGTGCTACGGGGGTCCCACTACAGTGCAATGCACAGATGACGATGAAGAAAAATGGCAGAGAACAACTGAAGAAATTAAGTTTTTTTTTAACATTGAAAGTTGATTAATAGTATTACTCTGATGTCGTCGCTAGAAAGACAAGAGTTACTGTTCTAACTCTAGGATTTTCTAGATTAAAATACCAAAACTACAATCAACTTTGTTTAAATTATTATTATTAAAGAGTTGATGGGGAATGCTATACTTGACGTATATATTTAAATATATGTCATATGTATTTATATGTCATATTTATATATACGACATGTATATTTATATATATATATATATTAATATATTTGCATGCCAATTTAGAAAGGGTTCCATAGGATAATGGAAGAAATGCGGGGAAAATTAATCACAGAAGCACTCTGGCGCTCAGGTTTTCAAGGGACGTGTTTGCGAATTGGTTCATGGATTATTTTGTTTCCGAGAAAGTCAACGGATTCGGTAATGAAACCCCTAATGCATAGTATATTCCGAGATGTGACAATCTTCTTCCCCCACTGGAACCTGAGGTGCTACGTCGGCTTGCAGGTTCGCCTTCTCCAGATACCTCCGTCAACGGACCGCCCCAGCTGGGACATTCCGAAGCTACGACTGGTCTCCCAACACGTCTGCTAGAGTAGCGTTTGTAACTTCGCACGTAAAGGGAAAGGAAGGACAAAGCCGAGGAAAGAAAGACCGCGCGCGGTCCGTGGCCCATTCGATACGTTTATTCTCCATCGTTTGGCTGTTAATGATGGCAGAAGCTACGGAAAACTACCAATGAGAGCAGCCAGCCACTAGAATTCTCTTGCAGCGACCTAGTATGCGGAGACGCTAAGAGGTTGTGTGGTGGTTAAACTATGCAGCGGGTACGTATCGTGCATGGGTGTGTGGTGGTGGGGGGGATAAATTGTGGATCAGGGTGACGAGGTCTCTTGTCTTACGCGGCTGGAAAGGAGCCCATTCGGATCGAAGGGTGGGGCCCTAGGGCAGGGGGGGGGGGCGGGCGGGAGGCAAGCGCTCGCCCGCGTGAAGAAGAATGCGCGGCCGCGGCGGCGGCGGCTGCGGCGGCGGCAGCGGCGGCGGTGGCAGCGGCGGCGGTGGCGGCGGCGGGGCGGCGGCGGCGGTGGCGGCGGCGGGGCGGCGGCGGTGGCGGTGGCGGTGGCGGTGGCGGTGGCGGTGGCGGTGGCGGTGGCGGTGGCGGCGGCGGGGCGGCGGGGGCGGCGGCGCACGCGCTGAGCGCTGTGCGCTGCGCGCTCGCCTCCCCCGCGTGCCGTGTCGCGCGTCTACTCTGTATGCAGAAAAAGCGCAAACACGACGCCTAACACGCGACGCGAGCGGCGCGCCGTGCGACGCCGGCCGGGCGGGCGCGGGGCGCGGCGCGGCGGGACACGGCGACACGAGGGCAGCCGAGAGAGGGCGTTAGTTACTGACCTGTGTTCGCCTTACAAAGGGCACTGAGCGGGTGATGCTCTTCTTTTGTTTTGTCGCACGAGCATGATCAATGTTAGCGTATTATTAGCACGTCTTATTATCTTAGTTTGCAGGCATGAAACTGAACAGTGCTAAAAAATGAAGTAATATTTCATATCATCGGTGTTTGAAGCTTGTAATGTAAACTTTGCCATGAGAAATGATTATGGATAATTAATTAAATTAAAATATAAAAATGAAATAAAATTATTATTAAGAGAAAATATCTATTTAATGTCAAAAATAGTAAAAACTGTGTGTGACATGCGGGAGAAGTAAAATTTCTCATCTGTTCATATTATAATTTATAATACATATGCCTTAAGAAATTGGGGTACGGAACAACTCATCTGTGAAAAGACCCAGCATTGACTCCCGCAAAAGTCTTGGAGCGTGCAGAAGTGTATTTGATGCAACATCTTCCAAATACATGCTAAACATTAACTTAATAAGGAGAAAAGGTTTTAAGTTTACAAATAAAGAAAACAGTGAAGAGAGACACACAGACAGAGATAAAGAGAGAGAGAGACAGAGGGAGGGAGGGAGAGAGTGAACAAGAACAGTGCAGTGAGAGATAACAAGAGTGAGGAGCGAGAATATGGGTGTACGGGTACCGCTATGTATGTATGCACATGGCATGTGACTTTGTATGCTTGTGATTATTTATATGTATGAAGTACATATGCGTACATGAATGCGTGTGTGTGACAGAAACAGAGAAAGGGGAGAGAGAACAAGGAGAGGTAATGTAACCAAAAGGCATTTCATTACCAAATCGCAAATGCAGATTCCCAGAAGTGATCGCAACATTCTGTGGGGTCAGACTAAACCCGGATGGACATGGGAAAGGCTACTGCGGGGAGCTCATGTCGAGAAGTACTTTGCCGACATCGCGTCTGGCAGAGCGAGTTCGATCGGGCGACGCCGCGCCAAATCCCCCGGCGGCGGCGGCGGCGGCGGTGGCGGCGCCGGCGACACAGCGCTGGTAAGCGCATTAAGCGCCTAACGAGAGCTGCAGTAATTGTCGGGCCGGCGGCGGCGGGGCTGTGTGGCAGCGCGGCAGGACGGCGCGGCGGCGCGGGGCGTGGCGGGGAAGCGCGGGTGGCGGGGAGGCGCGGGATGGGCGGAGTGGGACGGGGCGGGGCAGGGGCGGGGAGGCGCGTAGGCTGCCTGGGTGGTCGCGCGCGCGCGGGTGCGGGCAGCGAGGCCGGGCAGGGCAGGAGGGCAGGGCAGGGCCGGGGCCGCGGGGCGGGGCGGGGCGCTTGGCAGGTGCCTCGCGGCCGGTTCGTGCGCCTCCGCCCCCGCGGCCATCCGTCTTCATCTGCGCCCGCCCCCGCGCCCCCGCCGCCCCTCTCGCCCCGCCGCGCTGCGCCTAGGATCTCAGCGAGCTCTCGCACGGCCCGCGGCCATCGACGTGCCCTCACCGAACATGGGAAAAAATCAGGTTTTGGAGGTTGCGGAAGACGGTTTAGTAATCCGTTATACCGTGAGAAACTATAATGTCTTCCTAGTTGAAGCTTGATTGACGTCCTACGCTATTTAAACGTTAATGATTATGGTACACTTACAGACAGATGATGTACGTATTCCAGAAATTCATGCTATATGAACTGTATATGCACTTGATATGGTAATATTGAAAATATAAGACGACCTAAAGAGCTAATGGTATACATGAAAATAATTTCCTATAAGTACTGCATCGTATAACACGGTGTGACTTGGTTGAACTATTACTTATGCAGGTTCATAATGTGATGGAGGTTCATAATGACCCGTACGTGCCAACAGTACTGTTGCAGTGGCTGAAGAGATTGGAGCACGTTTTAATAATTTTCTTTAACTTATTAAAAAAATAGATTTCACATGCATTTTTAAACATAAAATATCTTTTCTGAGAAATTTCTTCGAAACACTCAATACTTCGTAACAACTTTTAATGAGAAGAAGGTGTTCTGAAGACCAGTTTCTAGCGTCACATACAACCTCCCTATTTGGAATTTTCTCATTACTATTGCTCCATGACAACATAAAATACAAAATTTATAGTCAATAGAAAACAATGGTTATTAAACAATGCGAGTTATTCAAATTCAGGTACACAATAAACAGTGGAAGCATCTTTCTCCGGCCCGAAATTAACCGGAGGGTCCCCTGCGGCCGCTTTCGAAACTTCCTTTTTTGGATCACTGCTGCCCGGGGCGACCTGCGGCGCTCCGCCCCGCTCGGGGCCGCGGGCTTCTTCCTGAATTCATTAGGCCCACTCACTCGGTTGTTTGTACAATAAGTTAGGCGCGTCGCCGCTCGCGGCGGTGGCGGCGGCGGCCGATGAAAACCCCAAACAGAGCGCGCCTGTGTCTTAGCCTCGAGTGGGGCTGCTTCTGTTGGCATACATTATCATCCGATTTTTACAGCGGCGAGGCGCTCCCTGGAGGGCGCCCTCGGAGGCCTCCGGCGCGCGCAGTGGGCGGACGCACGAGGCACGACATTGTGGCCAATACAAATCTTCAAATCAAGTTCAAGGGAAAATATTCACTCTTCGAAGACCACTTGACCCACCCACACTCACCTATCAAAACCATAACATACCATGGATTCCTCCGAACGCCACGGCAAAATACCTTGCAGTATTACTCGACAGACGACTCACATAGAGACCCAATATCATGCATAGAATAGCACTAGCCACTAAACGAACACATCAGTTATATCCCCTACTCAAAAAATCATCCCCACTCCAATTACACACATCCATTCATCTTTACCAAACAATGATACGACCTATATTAAGTTATGCATCTCCTGTCTGGACCGCAGCATCCAAAATAAATATTCAGAAAATCCAAACATTCCAAAATAAATTCCTAAGAATAATCACAAAAGTACCCTGGTTCATCCCAAACTCTCAAATCCATCAAGAACTCGGTATCACACCTATCACTGTACATTTTTCCCTTCTATCCGCAAAATTCAATAACAAAATTTCTCGAATACCTTCAGCTACTCATTTCAAACTTGGCAAACAGAACCCTCATCGTAAACGATTGAAAAGGAAATTACCCAGAGACAAAACAAGTCAGCGTTGATGTTTAAAATATCCAAATATGCCACTACAAGGAAATATTTATATGAAAATATTGAATGTAATTGTTGATAACGTGCTACGAACGTTATTCACGCGGGTATGCTCATGAATGGTCATCAAATGTACATTTTATTATCATTCACGATCGCAGTCGCATAATATAATAAAACATTTGATTATCATAACGTTTGATTTACAACAAACATTTCATTCCTTTTCAAACATAATTTTTACACTTGCTGGTATTTTTGAACAAATATTAATTTTTAATTTGTTTCATTTTGTTTGTCAAAATATGTACTTTAAATACAATTAAAAATTATTGAATTAAAAAGGAAGCTAATTAAAGATGGTCAGGGTTCGCAGACGATGGAATGTAATAGTATACTTTTAATGTATAATAATGTCAACAACTACCTGGCCACAATTCTAGCATAGAAAACGAGAAAGAAATATTGCATGTTCACTCTACCGAATCTCACACTATTTACAGTAAAGTAAAATAATGTATTTGTAATTAACGAAATCGCAGTTTGTTATTAGAAGACTGCAACGAAATTCATCACAAAATTCCAAATATTAGGTTGAAAATTATTCTGAGGAAATTAGACGTTTCTGAATAAATATCAAAACGGGATTAAACAAAAGAGAATTAATAAATGGTGCTGAAAGAATATCAATGAAAATATGATATAATTTCAATAAATTTGAAACAAGTACTTATGAAATTAGAACTTTATGCATGCATCCACCTAGCTAGTTGCAGCACCCATCTCTTTTGAAGCGTAACTTTTTACTTTGATACATTTAATTTTTGATGTGATTAACTAACTGGGTAAGAAATACACCAATAAAGCTGCTTACACATTCCAGGATTCTGAAGAAAACCGGCAAGTGAATATAGAGAGACCATTCGTGCTACATTAAACGAATATGACGTATTATTTCAAACAGATATTGATAATTTCGTCTAACACATTACATGAATAATATCATTCAAATGAATGCGAATTTCATTGTTTTGGTTCCAGCGTTTAACCATCCAAATTTCGTCCTCTGACTGCAGCGGAATCGCGCGTCGTGCGACGTGTGGGCGGTGAGCGCGGCGCGCTCTCCAGGCGCGGTCCTCTCTCCGCTCCGGAAGTGCTTGACGACGCGCACTGCGCGCCGCTGCCGCGGAGGTCAAGAGGGCGCTGCTGCGGGCACCTGCGTCACCAAGAAGAGCGCTGGGGCGCGCCACCATTGCTCCACACCGTGCCGGGGGCGTCACCGAAGACAAGCGGAATGCAACGACAAGCAAACATCTCGGCGGCGCAATCCTCAAAAAGTGCTGCCGTATGCACGCGAGGGCCTAATATATATACAGGGTCCCGTGGAAGCAGTAGCGGTAGCAGTAGGAATAGAGGCAGCAGCAATGGCAGAGAGTGTCATAGATGGAGCTAGGAGCAGTAACAGGAGCGAATACGAGACGCCGCCGCCGCTGCTGCTGTCGTCCCCGCAGCGCCTGGGCTACAGAGGAGTAATGGCGTAAGAGGCCGCCACGTCTGAGGTCGACTCCCTGTGCATTTTCTTTATCTGGTTTAGTATTCCCCCCTCCCCCTCTCTCTCTATTTAATTGTAATAAATGGTGAATTGACTGAAATAAGACTACTTTTTTAGGAAAACTGCCCTCCATTTCCCCATCTCACTAAAACCCCTTCAAGTCAACCACAGTACTCTAAAGTGACGTGGCGTCTCAGGAATACGCTGAGGTCAGTCAGCTCCGAGGGTGGTACGTCACAGCGCGCCACTAGCACGTGACAAGTCTTTGCAGAACTCGCCATCCACTATCTCTTTTGTTTTATTTATGTATGTGAGTATTTGGCGTCGCATTAATCCGAATTTTGGCAGCTAGCGCCCAGCCTGGGCCACGTTTTTATTTATTATCCATGCTTGTGGGTAAGGGGAGACATGTGGAGAGCATGACGTATTCCCTTCATCAAGCAAACTTGGCCTGCCTGAGCTTTTCTTTCGTCACATTACTATAGAAACGTATATAATAATGGAAATCTACAGCTCTATTTTTGCCTGATCTGGAATCAAACCCGGGATCGCATCACGGGAAGCTAGCACTCTGCACCTGAGCCACCTGAGGGGCTATGACTTTATATTCTATAATTAACGAAAAGTTACGTTGCCTTCAAAGACGCCGCATAATTTGTAGAGTTATAAATTTCTACATTTTGAAAATTCGTAACGAACTTCTTGAAGTTGATACTCTCGAAAATGTTTCAAAAGTTATTCACCAGAAAAAATTTTGGCTGCGGCAAAATAAGTATTTAACTCCGGAGAAAATACACAAAGGTAGGCACAATCCTACTATACACAACTATTTATTTGACCTTTTTCAAGAAACTTATGTAGTTTTTAGTGAGAGATGGTCACTACGAATAGTACGCATGGAACGTGGAGTGATGCAAAATAGCAGTGTTGATATCCTCCCAGAGAAGACTGTTAACTGCGTAGACTGTGAAATGTCCAGTCAAAAAAAACTTATACTACAATGCTGTGGCTGACCACCGCGGGCAGCCTGGCCTCAATTCTTTCATTTGAACAGCCCTGCTTGAAACGACATCCGCACATGAATATTAGCAAAGCAAAGACGGAGTCATTCGACTTCGCAATGTCACGCACTTCGCATCATTTCTACCAAGGTTGAAAACGACCGAAGGCGTCGCGATGCACCGGACAACGCCCACAAGCCGATCGCCGGGTACCCAAGGAGCCCGCGACTGTCCCCCCAGCGAAGGGCGGCGGCGCGGCCGGCGGCGCTGGGCACCGGACTGTCCGGCGGAGGAATGCCGAACGGAATGCCGAGCGGGCGCCGCTGGACAACCGAACGGGAGTCCTCCGCCAGCGCAGCGCTCCCGCCAACAGCCCTCAATTACTCACACATTATGTTTCAAATCCCCGAATTAACATCTGTATTAATCAACTCTTTTTTCTCCAAGGGAGAGGGGAAGAATCATGGACCTCATAATTTTGGAGATGAGAAATAGAATTGTTACGGGAGGTGCCTGGAGTTAAAATTAAAACGCCATTTAACGTCTCCTGATAAACATTTCTCAATACGAAAGGGAGGGACCTTATAGCGATTTATAAGCCTCGAGAAAAGTCGTTCCCACATCCAGTGTAAAACGTTCCCTCATTTTTTACTCGTACTAACAACTATTATTAAATTTGTTTAATGCCGTTCCGACCTTCGGAGACTCCTTATTTCGAAAACATTCATACCTCGCGTGACAACTGCTCCTTGAACTGGAGTATCCATGGCGGTTTCATCAACTCTGTCTTCTTTAGCTGCGTAGAACCTCGTTGCGCATACCTTTGCCGTTTTCTCGGGAGCTAACTAACTGCCGCGAGATCGCGCCAGTGTATTTTTCTTGGCGCCGCCGCCTCCGTCTACCGCTCAGCTTCCGCGTAATTTGACAGCTGCAGGCGTGCAAACAGCCGCCCTTTTCCCTGGCCTTCCCCACCCGTCCGCCCTCCGCCAGCCCGCCACCCTCCAGCGTCAACATTCCAGACCTCGCGCTCTCCGCACTGCCGTCGGCGCGGTCTTTCCCGTCGCTGCTCTAGACGCCGCCATCTCTGTGGGCACCCCGAAGTTCACTCCTCATCGCGATCTGGCGACCATTGCACACTCCTTAAATGCATCTGTCTTTACACATACAGTATTTTGTATGTTGGCATTATTTTCATTCATGTTTCAACAGTGTTTGCTTTTCTACAAATGAGTTGTCTTTTTCTCATATTTATATTAAAGTTTCTCGTTTCAAATTCCCACTTTTGTACATTTTTCCTAGTTCCTTATAGTTTTTCGTTTCTTTTCTTTCCCTTTCCCTCACATTCTCTGTCTCATTCCTTCCCCCTCTTTGCACCTTTTTCTGGCACGATTTTATTAGTGACAGCCATTCACATTGTGCCATCGTCATTTTATTTTATTTTCCTTCTTAACTTTTTCTTTCTGTTTCCTCCCTTGAAATTAAAATATTCACAGCTCCTCCACCACCGTTTCCCCGGCAGTCTCCACCACCTTCGTCCGCTCGCCACCTTCCCTCTCCCCTCTTTCCGGCCGTCACACCGCCGCGCCGCCTCTGGCGAAATGTTCGTTAATTTTCTTCATTTACCGTCGGCTCCCCGACTCCGACGGCTCACTCCGGAACTCCCTGCTTACTCAGATATTGAAAAGACAAGCGGGGGCCGCGGACTCGCAGGTCGCGACGGAGGACAAAGGAGGCGGCGGCGGCGCGGCGGCGGCCCCGTCAACTATCCCAAGTATTCCCCGGTGGCGGCGTGGCGGAGCCGGAGCGAGAGGGAGAGGGGGTGGTGAGGGGGGCAGGGGCGAGGGAGGAGGAGCCGGAAGCTGCAGCGGGGCGACGCGACGCCGTGCAACCCCGTCGGCGAAACGGAACTGCGAGGGCGCGAGAGAGCGCGCCGTTGCGATGGCGACAGCGGCGCGAGGGTGGCCGCTAGGAGGGCGTAACGGCGCTGCCGGGCACTGCGAGAGCGCTGCAGAGTGGACTGCAGGGTGACGTTTGACGTTCGCTCATGGATATGGTCACCGAAAGATTTAATTTATCAGCAAATTAAGTAAAAAATTGAAATTGGTTTTGCACATTTAATAACTATTAAAAAATTGTTGCAGTTGTCATTCGTTTTGCTTGGTTACTTTCTCATACACTTCGTAAAGAGAAAATAATGTAATGCTTCTGGAAAACATGTATTGATATTCTGATAGAAAAGCACCTTTTTAAGTGTTCGAGATACGGAAAAAGGTGGATTTTTCTTGCTCGTATTCGTTCTTGTTCTTCCTATATGAAATACTGTATATTATCTTCTCGTATTCATGATATAATCCAGGCATGTCAAGGTCGCGCGCCAGGTACCTAGCTTACTAGACTCTACGAGAAGTGTGTCCAGAACAATGGCGCGAGATTTAAAAGTAAGGATTGCACAACATGCTCCGGTGTCTTGACGATACGCCACTAGATACCTGACCCATGAGTCTTTTGAAGACGTCAGTTGACAGTTACTGTCCCAAATTTACGGGTATATATACATTTCCACTTCCGCCACTAAAGGAAATAAATTATGCATTAAAATGCAATAATAGACTATTAAAATTTCAAATTGTAAATTGGGAGTCACATTTTAAATCAAAAGTGTCTTGATTTCTTTATCAGTTAACTTAAGAGTGCAATAATTGCATGAACATCCTACATTCAGGTTAGGAGGTTTAACAAATAAAGATTCGTGTCTGCGAAAAGAGTTGTCATTTCGTCACCGAGAAATGTTAATTTATAGCAATTTATTAATTTATTTCACGTTATTGCTACATAACAACCGAAAGATTTAATACAAAAACACAAAACAACAACAAGGAAAGAATTCGCCATTTCAACATATTCCTTCCACTTTACAAAATGTTTTTGAGCCAGAATTTTAAAATAAAATAAAAAAGTATTTGCAAAACATAGTACAGAAGATAAACAATATAAATCTCGGTTGTTTAATAGAACAAATCTGGCAAACGTATTTTCATATGAAGCCACTATTCCCTGCCTCGCGATGCTTCAGCTTGCGCGTACACTCCTTGCTGAAGTTGGAGGGGAAATGAGAGCGGAGTCAGGGGAAGTTACCAATACTCGCAGGGGCGAAGAGCAAGTACCTCGTGCGGGCACGTTTTGACATGTAATGGGGTCCATCATACCATATAAAATATCCCTTCCATCATACCATGTACCAATATCTGGGTCCTTTATACACCTACTTTTTCTCAAAACGTCCGTGTGTATGTGTTCGCCTGTCAACGTTTGTGAATTGTAAACAAGATTTTCATCAAAGTGAATATCCTTTGATTGACCTAGCTGATGTCTTGGATTTTAGAATTTGAAACGATTTTCTATTTTCTGGAGATACTTTGCATGAATTCCTTACGATATGTTCCAAATTTTCTCAAAAACAAACTTTTCCTCATTTTTTTTTTATTTTCTCGTATACGTTCGTATGTACCTAGAGCAGAGAGAGCTATGAAATGCTGCTGCGTAAAGTGACCACTTGTCGACAGAAAAATTTGTTTTGTGGCTTCCTAATATGTAAAAGAGTATTTTCTTTTTCTAGATGTGAATTAATAATAATAATAATAATAATATAATAATAATAATAATAATAATAAAATGCCTTTATTAATGGCGAGGCTCAGGCCATAGGGCCTGCTCTTCCGCCTAACCACTCAATCTACATTATTACTTATTATACTCAATTATTTCACTTCACCTAGGAACGGCTTCTTACTTAGGCTTCTTAATACCGAAAAACCGTTTTTGTTTCTCATTTTTTCTTTCTTTCAAATCGTCCGTCCGCCTCTATATCCACATGTTCGCCTGTGAACAACACTGGCGCCTAAACTATTCGTTGGATATTTTTCAAAATGGTAACTCCTGATCGATTAGGCCCAACCTGAAGACCTGCTGTTTTGGGAAGTATTCTTTAAATTTTTGAGGTGCTTCACACAAAGCCCATTTTTCAAAATTTTCTCAAAATTGGCTTCACATTTTTCTTTAAGTTTATTGTAAGAATAGAGTGAAATACACTTAGAAAAATGGCGTAGGTCCCTTAACGCTCCAAGTTGATGAAACTTCCTTGTCGAATAGCGTAAAGAACGCTTGAAAAATGTTACAGGTCTGTTTCGTCTCAATCTCTGAATGTTCGAAAATAAAAGTTCAAATTTGTTTCGGTGTCTCTCTACAACTAATTATATTGAAGAAAAATACTTTCCTTAAATGAAATATGTTGCTCAAAGCTCGTGATATAACCTCATGAACAATTCTTCGAAAATACAAGATTTCGCGTTGTTTTTTTGTTTTTTTGCTTGAAATATAGGCAATGTTTAAACAATTGTTTTCCAGTCTGTCAACACTTTCAAAATTGAAACTAGATATTTCCTTCTTAATGCAATGTATTCCTCACCTTAGGTCTTCGCACCATTTTATGAATCCTTTTTTCAAAGTTATAATTTGGGCATAATTTTAAGATATATCACGACACCATTAATTTTTTTACCTACACTTTCAATATTTTCTCCTCAAAGTTTGGTCTTTAATATATTTCACGCACAATTGTTTCAAAATATGTGTAGGTTCGCGAATTTTTTAGATACTTTTTGAAATGTAACAACGAACGGAGAATTGCTGCATTAATATTGCTAGCAAACAATGTTTAGTATGAATTGTATGCTTCAGGAAAAATAGTTATTAAAGAATTATATGCTTTAAGGGGGCAATTGCATGAATTATGTGTTCAACAAAACAGTTTTAGGGAGTATATTACAATATTACATTTCATTAATACATTTTTCGATCATTCTATTTTGATTATCTCCATTCAAGGACGAATGAAGTGCTGGAGTGCTATTTATTGAAACGAATGCTAAATATATAGCAGGAGACCGAATGAAACATTGTTGCGTGGGAACTGCGCCTTTTAAGTCCGTTGTTGCAACGTGTCCTACACCTTTAACATCGAAGCTAGAGATTTCTTTCTTAATGCAATATCATTCTCCCTAATTATTTGAGAGAATTTTCTGAAGTGTCATAACCACGAAATACTGATACATTTAAATAATGTAATATTACGTAATCGTAATTAATTTGAGAAAGTATGTTCTGTAGGAGCACTACTAGTTTATTACTACATTTGTTTATATATACACAAACCTTACTGAGATTGTGGGTATTTATTGAATTCATGCTTTATTACTTCTTATTTCTTTTGAAGCTTATATTTCTCCACGCATGTAGTTTTTATAATTTGTACATATAAATAATAAACACATCATTTCTTGTAATAGTTCCTAATAACCATCTACAGAAAAAATCCCAAACATAACTCGTACTACAGCATTAGTTGTAATTATATCCTTATTGCATTTCGTCTTAATGTTGACTTCCAGTAAATAACTCAGAAATTGTACGTTACCCAAAGTAAACTCCATAGTAGTTTCATGTGATAAGATGAATATTCCTAAACAATGGTTCACTTGTTTACTCATTAGAGAAAATACAGAGAAATAAAACAAATATAATTTATCGTCTTCCGTCCATGGGAGAGTTCTGAGGGTTTCTAGTAATGGCACGAAATGATACGTTGTAAACGAAGCAACACAAGCAGTAGCTTCAATAACTGGCGTAAATGACAAGAGAAAGTCATATATTCTCTAAGGGAACACGGGTAACAATGCCATATTTGTACACGAATGCTTTTAAGCAAATACAACAGTAATTACATCCCGCTTACAGTCTGACGAGTCATAAATATGAGAGAGCACGGTTTCTTGAACTCATTAGCAGTCATTCCTATACATCATTGAATTGCAATACCAATAATTGAAGTCTTGTTGTTAAGTACTGTTAAAGTAACGCTTCTTCTGAATTAGTAGCACCTTTCTTGGAGATGAAACTGTAAAGATATAATTTTAAAAAAGCATTTTCGTTAAATCAATTTTCCGTAATAGAGTCGCTAGGGGAAGTAAGTGAAATAATGGTTAGTGACGTGGCAGTAATGTGTGAGTGTCTAACAGTCAATTATGAGATCAGAGAATAAAAGTAGGTTTCGCATCACTGGCAGATAAAAATAGAATTCTCTAAAAAACTATAATACCTTCTTAATATACCTGTTAAGATGCCATCGATGCCTGAAATCGTACTTTCGTCCTTCTGTTTCAAAGAATGAAATTTTCCTTTTCGTGCTCAAAAGATTGTTTTATAGTACTCTCATACTCACGGGGATTTTCTGCGTTGCGCTAGAATATGACGAAAACAATGTAGGAATGTAAACATCATGAGGATGTCCCACGTGTGTTAGAGCAGTAAAAGGAATAAGAGGAGAGCATAAATCATTGGGACTGATGGTTTAGGGCCCATCTTCATTTATATTTAACTTACCGATGTATTTTCCGTCGTTTCAATAGTGAGGCAGTACGAGAGTCAATGAATTTGTGAAATAGTAAACAAACAAATGGGAAGGTAATGATATTATAGTTGGAAAGTTCATGATGTACTACAAAGAAAGAATTCAAATCTTAACAAGTATTCGAAATGAAGAATAACGTCATGTGAAATTATTCTCTTGCTTCTTACAGTACAGACTAATATTCATGCTTATATAAAGAAATAGTAATGCCAATATGTTATTAATTGTGGAAAAAAACTATCACAAACATTATTATTACATCACAATAACTGTTTATGATGTGAATTACTTTTTTTAAAAAAACAGTCATTTAATTTTTTAAAGTTTGGTTCTAAACAGTTTGTATCGTAACTTTCTCTGTAAGATTCCAATGTAAAATTAAAAGATAGCACTAAAATGCCGAAGTGTGTCCTTATGGCAACGGTGAAGTTTCAAAAATACTATAGTAAGTAAGCCATATTTTTCATGTGTTCCATTTGTCAAATCTTCATGATATTCATGAAATGATAGAATCCATTCATATCATTAAAAATAAAAATTTGTTAAATAACGCTTATTTATGCAAGGCACGAATCGTAATACGTACTTGCAAGTAGACCAAAATAAATACTCAAAACAACCAGTGTTAGAGAAATAAAAGAAAGATAAATGAAAAGAAAATATGTCTTTTATAAAAAAAAGGGTCTTTCTTTTTTCTTTTGTAGAACAAATGATGCTGCAAACTTCAACAGTCCTTATAACCATTTTTATTATTAATTAAACCAAGTTTAATTTTATTTATTTATTAAACGTCAAAAAACAATTACAAACTATGTGTGATATACTTTAAGAGCAAACTGGGCACGGTTTCTTGAGCTTACTTACCGTTACGTCATTACGGGTTTAGAATCTATCCAATAATACTTCAGTTTTCATTATAATAAAAATAAATATGGTTGGTTATCATAATTTCATTACCAATTTAGTCAAAAGTGTTTAATGTCAATTCATTAGATAATACGAGTAATTCATCCCTGATGTCTGCAAAGAATCATTAACAATTTTCACACCATATAAACATAACAAACTTCAATACATCATTCTTAAACTCAAATGATAACAAAGACGTAACTCACAAAATTACATGAAAACGTTTTCGTCTTCACAAATACATGACACGTAAGTTACAGGGCAAAATTGTAAAATACTCGTTTTATATAATATGAAAACGATTTCTCTTGTCAAGTCAAGTAACCTCTGCTAATCAAACGAGCGCCTAAATAGTACTAGTCGCGACTGACTTATGGGGCATCTGAATTTTGTAACATCCAAGAAACAAGACGCGTATCAACAATACACCAGTTTCTCTCTCTCCACAGTGAATGCTGAGCCCTTCCGAAACATCTGTAACATTAGAACGACCCTGCAAAGTCCCTCTACGTGAAAGAAGTACGTCCCTCTCCTTTGGGACGAGCGAGCTGCATGGGCCTTCCACAGCACCACCCTGCCAAGCGCCGCGCCGCCCCGCCCTGCTCCACCCCCTTCCTTTCCTTCCTTTATCCCACCCTTCCTTTCCCTGTCCAACCCAGCCTTTCATCGCTCTGCTCCATACCATTCCCTTCGCTTGACTCCACCCCTCCTTTCCCCGCTTCGCCTATCCTCCTTTCACCGCCCCGCTCCGCCCCACCCCTATCCTTTCCCCGCTTCACCCCACCCTTCCTTTCCCCGCCCCACTCTTCTCTGCTCCACACATTTCCCTTCCCCGCTTCACCACACCTTTGCTTTCCCCGCCCTTCCCCGAACTGTTCTATCCCTTTCCCTTCTACGCTTCACCACACCCTTTTACCGTCTCGCCCTTCCACACGCCGCTCCAAACCTTTCTCTTCCCCGCTTCACCCCACCTTTGCTACCCTCGGCTTGCTCTACCCCTTTCCCTTCCCCGATTTCGCCGCCCTGCTCCCCCCCTTTCCCTTCCCTGCTTCACCCATTCACCCCACCCTTCTTTTCCCCTCCCCGCCCCGCACTGCTCCACACCACCCGCACCGCTCTGCCCGTCTCCGCTCGGGCGCTGCGTCCCTCCTGATTCGATTATGCGCCGCCGCCGCCGTTTCCGTCGCCATAAGCGCCTCGCGGGGTTTTACGCCTCGCTCCGCCGCGTCTCCGCTCTTCGGTGCCGATGTCCTTGTTTTTCCCGGTTAAATACAGCCGTGGGGTCACCTTTCTGACAGGCGGAATTTATTTCTCCCAACTTTTTATGAGTTTATTATGTTTTATCTCTGCGGACTCAAAACGTAAAACCTTCAAATCCCCGTTCTCTAAAAACTTCTCCAAACTAACCAGCTAGCCTTTCAAAATATATGTGTCGTATTTTCAAATACGTTTCGCATATTTTTAAGCAGGGTGAAAACATCTTTTGCGCGCCTCTAAATCCGTCATGATATTATTTACGGGAAAGTTAAATCTTTTTTTGGTGTCTTCCTTATTTTCAACTTGAGGAGCACCCATACTTATTCTGAGATGTAAAAACTGAATATTAAATTACCATTCGGAGTTTCCGGTTCGCCTTGATATTATCTTCAGAAAGATGCACACACATTAATCAAAGAACACTGTAACTAATGGATTCCATTAATAACATTCTATTCAATTCTATTGAATTACAAAATTGACACGTTTGTTTCTGCTTGTATTATTTTTATTTCAGGTCTTTGGTAAATTGATGGCTTAGCTGACCAAATACAATTAAATATTATTTGCTGCTTCATTCTGAATCTAGAAAAGAAGTAGTATTTAAAAATGCATTTTAATATAAATGCGATTCACGTTGATACAACTTATTTAATATCTAAGACTTACGAGAATTAAGAAGACAGTATAAATAAAAATCTTGGAAATTGTATTCTTGACAACAGTGAATGATAAATTTCGAAGTTTACAAGCACATAATATTATCATGTTCGTGAATAAAAATAAATTAAATGCTTCGATCACTGAAATTCATACCTCTGTGATACGCCTAAAAAGAGCAACTAACAACAACAAAGAAACAAGCACGCCCTCTAATTACTCCACGTCACTCTCAATGGCGCTGATGGACCTTGACTGATGTACTTTTGAGTCTGATTGTTGCGGGTTGCATGCCTGCAGCTTTTATGTGCTCCAATAACCAAAAACAAAAGGATTAGATTCAGAGGGACAAGAAAGACATTGTTCTTTGACCATTCGATCTCTCCTTTGCCAAATGATTGTCTAGTAGCACAGAATGACGCATTACAATGAATAGAAATAAAATTCTGCCTCTCATAAGATGTTCATTACTAAGTATTCATATCACGCAAGACATTCTATTTGGGCAAATGGTTTATTAAAAATGTTTCCTTGCTTTTCCTGTCAACCCTTCTTACAGTATTGAAAGCTTTCTTAAATGCCACTTAAATGAGATGACAATTAGTATTCGCAGGCACGAAGCGCAGAAATTAAATCAATTAAATCAAAAAACCCGACCTCTTTTGTTCAATTTTCGAAACATTCCAACTTTTGCAAGCTATTCCCTTTTCCTGCTAAACTGACTCGAGTCCCGCCACTAGCTTTGAGATCCCCAAGGGATATCCTAGAGCTCACGAACATATGTGTGTGCTGTGAGTAATCACCCTGCATCCTGTTCTGCTATCGATATATAGTAGTATTTTCTCGACGTCTAAACCAACCAATCACCTAAAGTAGCCGCTCATCAGTTCAATGCAATGATGAATCTAGTCATCAGGCCTGCTCTTCCGCCTGACCACGAAAATGTTGCTATGCTCCTTCCCTAACAGAGAAAGAAGATATCACTCGGGCGGTTTGAATTTAGCTTGGAGACTTCAGAATGTTGTGCACGTCGTAAATCTACAAAATGCGACAGCCGGCTTTGCTTCCACTCTGAAGGAAACCGTACGAAAAATTTTTTTCACCCGTAAAAATCCACGGCTTCGATCAGGTTTGAACCCACTAACTTGAGTAGAACGCTTTAATACACCAGCAGTTACACCACAAAAGCTACTTCCTCTGCATCCTCCCAGAATCCTACCGGTCGTGGAGAATGCGCGTCCGCCGCCGGCAGCCCCGCGCCCCCCTCTCCCCCGCCCACCGTGGACGCGTTCCGCGGCGCGCGCGGAATGGGCCCGGGGCGGGTGGGCGCATGGCTCGGGGCGCGGCCGTGACTGGCCGCAGCAGCGGGCGGACGCGACTCAAAGCTCGGTGACGCTGCTGCGCCCTCTTAATGGAGCGTAATCCCTTCGGCGATTAGCAGGCCGCGACGCGGCGCAGCGGCGCCAGCCAGGGTGCGAAGTCATGGGAAAGGTTTGTGTGTGATCGCGGGCGGGCCATTGTGGCCAAGACTGCCGTCACGCGCTCGAAGGTCGGACGGCTACTGGATAGAAGCGCTTTTATGACGGGTTCTGACAATCTAGTGACACTATTACATCCGTGAGAATGTCTTGTGGCTTCCTGTAAACTAATTATTATCTATGTTAAAACTGAATATATGTAATTTCAGAAAGAAGTCGCCTACAGCTCAGCTGATTGCGGCACTACCAACTCTTGGAATTCACAAAGCGAAGACGATGAACAAGCTAACTTGTTACATTTTTCATCAACATCATATTACATCGCCAAACCAGCCATTATTATAATTTAATTTTCAAGAGGTATGCACTTTTGGTAAATGCATTTAAATTAGTTTTAATACTTTTCTGGTCATTGTCATTTAAAACTCAAAATTGCCGACAGATACATGCGTGACAACGATTCAAAAAATAGAGAAATTATTTGACGATATACGTATTCCAAGTTCACGAATGCAACCTGTACTAAATGTCCCAAAATAAAACTCCACCATCTGAGGAAAAATATGCAAGGCCGGGATGAATGAGAAAAACAATGGAACCACAACAGCGACTGCGGTGGCCACTAGATCGGCGAATTTGCAGGCACCTGAAGAAATTTGATCGAGCCATGTTATTGATGTTATACCTTGAACTTAAAAACATTGATCTCTTCCAAAATTTCACACGGAGAGGAATGTTCGTAAAATTTTGCATTAATAAGTTAGAATGCGTGGAGACGAGATTGATTTAAAAATAATGAAATTAATGTTTGATATAAATTTGTCGTCCCCAGGTGAATTAGAAGAGGAAACACAAATCTAATCGCGAGCTTCAATGTTTAAAATATAAACTCGGGATTGGATAACAGTACCTCTTCTCCTAACTTACCAGAGACTAAGAAATACGCGGCGAATTGGCCGTGAAGCTAAAAAGCTACAACCAGGAATATGGGTACTTGAGATGTGAAAGATTAAACTACGTCACCTTCTGCCTTAAGAACGCAAATCCAGCTAAGAACATGAGGATACGAGGCGCGAAGAGTGGTGAGCACCGTCCTCACCCCTTTCCCGGGGCGTCGTAAATATGCGACGTCGGGTCCTGATACTTAACCCCTTATTTTGCCGCCCGCGTCGCCTTCTGCGGCAAAAACTTCGCCCTCGCGGGCGGTAATGGCTTTCGGCGGCGGCAGAGGCGCTCGACAACGCTCGCTTTGTCTCCGCGTTTTTCCCTCCAAGGCGCCTTTTCCGGCTGGTGGGGACGGCGCGGAACGGCGCGAGACGGCGCGGGACGGCGCGGGACGGCGCGGGACGGCGCGGGACGGCGCGGGACGGCGCGGGACGGCGCGAAGCAGCCGACGGGGACGGGGTCAAGAAGCGGAGGGGCCGGCACAGAAATCGCCGCTTTTCTGGAAAACTGTTGTAACTCAAAGTATCAATTCTCGTTTTTTTAGGTGAAAAGGTAAAAAATAACTTTTTAGTAATAATAATAATATTAATAATAATAATAATAATAATAATAAGAATAAATCCCCTCTGCTGTTTTGCATTAGTTTGATCCCACTATCGAGACAGTTGTCGCAAGCTGACTTTGGTTTTAAGCTCCATGGTGATGAAAGGCCAGTTACACATTTGTTTTACATGGATGATCTGAAAGTGTTTGCTAAGAATGAAGCGATTCTCTCCCAAATGCTGTCTGTCGTGAATGACTTTAGCAATGACATCTGCATGAAGTTTAGTCTTGACAAGTGTGCAAAAATCAATTTAAAAAGAGGGAAACTCACAACGTCTGAGAACATTGAAATTGATACGCACACTGTGATTCAAGATCTTGAGCCAGGTAAAACTTACAAATATCTGGGCATTGAAGAATGTGAAACCATCTCGAATGACAGAATGAAAGAGAGAATTCGTAGGGAGTATTATAGGAGAGTGAGACTGGTCCTGCAGTCCGCTCTGAATTCCAGGAATAAAATATCTGCAATAGGTAGTTTGGCGGTACCTGTAGCCGAATACAGTTTTGGACTAGTGGACTGGACTGAGCAAGAAATTCGCACCATGGATCGAAAAACCAGAAAACTGCTAACAATGCATCATGTTTCCCACCCTCGAGCTGATATACATAGACTTTATGTGGCACGTAAGGAAGGAGGAAGAGGCCTCAGACAAATTGAGGCCTCCTGGCACAACGCAATAGTCGGGTTGGGGAAGTATGTAGTCAGCCATCAAGACGACCCACTAATGAGGCAGGTCATGAAATCTGACCGAAGAATGGGAAACAGAGGCATTGTTAGTGTAGCAAGAAACATTGCGAAGAAAACTAGGCAAGACACGTCGAATAGCACAGACACTGAACTTCTGATGCTGCTAAACATGAAGTGTGAGACACAAAAATTGTTAAAGAAATCGTGGAGAGACAAACCACTCCACGGACAATACTTGAAACGAATGGACAAGGTTCAGATCAATAAAGATCAATCATTTATGTGGCTTAAAAGGGGAAGGATGAAGCCAGAATCGGAAGCACTTGTAATAGCTGCCCAAGATCAGGCCTTGAGAACACGACATTATGATAAAGCGGTTCTCAAAATTTCCCAAGATGATAAATGCCGCATTTGCCTGGGCCAAGTAGAAACCATTGATCATATTGTCTCAGCTTGTCCAATCCTAGCAAAGACAGAATACCTTAAAAGACATGACAGGGTGTGTAGCTACCTCCACTGGCAGATCTGTACCGCCCTCGAAGTTCCAAACACATGCCCCAAGTGGTACGAACACTCACCGAAACCGGTGACGTCTGTTGGATTGTGTACGATATTGTACGACCAACAAATTCAAACTGATCGCACGATAGCGGCGAACAAACCGGATATTGTTATCCGGGATTTGGCGAAAAAATCGTGTTTACTTATCGATGTTGCTGTACCTTGCGATCAAAACGTCGTTACCAAGGAGGCAGAGAAACGTCTTAAATACAAGAGTTTGGAAATCGAGATCAGCCGAATGTGGGGCGTAAAAGCACAGGTCGTACCGATAGTTATCGGAGCTCTGGGATTTGTTCCGCAAAATTTGAGTAGGAACTTGTCTAAACTCCCAGGTAATTCAAAAGACTGGGAAGTGCAAGAAATAGCTTTATTTGGAACAGCCCACATTTTGCGTAAAGTATTGTAGAGGCACTGATTGTCACCGAATCTGCTCCTTAGGTAGCTGGTTGCAACCTGGAGTAGATTTTATATTCAGCCGACTCATAATATCTTTAGTCGTGATGTAATGGAATAATAATAATAATAATAATAATAATAATAATAATAATAGTGACTATTTATGTGGCGAGACTCGGGCCATCAGGCAAGCTCTTCCGCCTAACGACGTAATACATAAATATATAGATAAAAATTGAACAGCACATTTAGTAAATTAAATAAAATACAACTTAGATATGTCTTGCTCCTGGGCTCATAAATGTGGAATAAATCTGTATCTACCTTTTTAATGTGGAATAAATCTGTATCTATGAAACTATACCTATTACTGCTGGGTGATAGATACATTCTTATTTCATGGGCAGAGATCGGTATTTTCCTAAGCAGGGGAGGGAAAAGATCCTAATACAGTCTAAATAACCCACAAATTCGCAGGTTAAAATTCACAATTTTTTAAATTTAATTTGCAAGGCAATATTACTGATTCTCGCTTAATAGTAAGCAAAAGAAATCGTGGCAAAATTAAATTAAGCTCTCTTAAACAAAAGACGTTTTTGCATTGCAACGGTTTTAGCGACAAAATTGCATTGCGACGGAAAAGCGACAAAATATGCTCGATTCCAAGAGTAGATTCTCTTGAAATCAATAGCAACGAAATCCTGGGAGAATGTAGGATCAAGAAAAGCGACAGGGCGTGGTAGAAACAATCTTTAGATGGTGGGAAATGAGGGGTAATTAAGTGGAAAAAGAACCGGAAAACGTGATTTTGCGCAGCCAGGAGAAATGTCAAGATAAAGCAGAGAAAAGGGTCATGAAAATGTGGACAAGGATTATCCGAAAAGTAAGGAAGCAACGAGAGTAGGGTTTAAAAAATATTGCATCAAAAATCCTATTACAATTAAATTACAAAAATACTAATACAATTAAAACGTTTGTAAATGAAACGTGATAAAGGTTTCATTAAACGTTCAACGATAACGTCTTGCTCGGAAGACGCGGAGGTATGAGCACGGAGGTAAGTAACAGTTCAAAAACACGAAGCGAACAGCACTAAAGAAGGCAGATCAAGTGGTGGCGACGTCGGTGAGAAATAATTGTTGGGAGAATAATAGAACAATCCCGATTCATGCATGTAAAGATTCGGTCAGAAGGCGAAGGCAATAGAGGTAGCCATAACCGCACTGATACCCGACGACCGAGGGGGATGTTGAGACGGAGAAGGCGGGGCGGGGGATGAGGTAGATACGGCAGAGGAGAAGTGGAGGAGAAGGACGCAGAAGAGGAGTGGGAGGAAAAGGCTGATGAGGTGGAGGAGGAGAGGGAGGAAGCAGATGAGTCGAGGGATGTGGCGGAGATGGGGAGGGGGTAGCAGACGAGGCGGCGGCAGTGGGAAACGCTGCTACGGCGCGGCGCGGCGTGGGCGGGCGCCGATTTTCCGAGCTGTTGCTCTCCCGTCGCGTCGCTACACTTCGCGGAGCGACGCGAATAGCAAGTAACCGCAGCCCCCTTAGCTGTCGCCGCTGTCGTTGCAGTCGCCGACGCCGCGCCGTCGCTGTAAACCTAACGCCCTTTGGTGCCTTTTGTTCCGGTGGCGGAGACTTCGGTCCTGACGGAAGGTGAACTCGATCGTAACGCCGAAACGACTACGAACAATGCCATTGCCACTGACCTATGAAGGGCGGAAAGTGCTACATAGCGCCCGCTGGAATACTGCTTTCAATGCATCCACCAGAAGAATACATCTATTTTATTCCAACTTTATTATTCGAATCGGTTCACTTTAGCGAGATGTTGCACTAAAATAGAACTGCGCAATACTCGTAAATGCAGTGCTGCCAGTCATTTACGAGTGAATAGGAGTTACGATAGGCATTGAATGCATTTAAAGAGATCCTTTACTGTGCACTATTTCATGCCGAATAATGTCTCTAGGCGGTAATACTTCTCTCTGGAGTGACGCACCAGAAAATTCCAGTCGTGAATTCAACACCTTTCAAAACGACAAGAAATCCGCGAAGGAATTGCGTGCAACGAACATGAGAACGGACAATTTTTGTAGGCTAAGATATCATCGCACATAATTACAGGTAATTTGTGCATTCGTGAGAGAGAAGAGACCGAAAAAGCAAGTTTAATTTCTTTGGATGAGGACATGCAACATTTTTTTATTCATCACTTTACCAGAGCTCAAACTGAAATCAACATTTATTCTAGAATTGTATAATTATATTTGGAATAATCAGTCACATGTAACAAAGTTTAACAATGGTGAAAGAACTGTCAACATTACACGCCAGTTTAACCATGCTGACCAGGTTAACCTTGGGATGGAACTACTAAAGAGTGTGAAAGCATTTGGTTTCAGCCGGAATTTGCACTAAGTCATGTCGATAATTTTCCGGTTTGATTATCACCTAGTTCTACTCGCAGAGTAATCTTCTGTCGACGGTTATTGAGAATCTGGTCAGAGGCGAGAAGAACACAGTGGGTAGTCACAGCGGGAAACAAGAGAAAAATGCCATTGCAAAGCTTCACGTCCCGTTCCACTCGCTTTAACACAAATCGAGAAAGAAAGTGGCCAAAATGGAACCTCACTCGCTCTGAGAGCGGAGCCAATGCGTCGCTTTGCCGCCTCTGCGCGCATGCACTACACAGTGCACGATTTGGACACTATGCTTAATATTTCGAGTCTAGAAAAAACATTAAAAAAAGATATTCATAGATGCGACTCTAGATTCAGAATTCAGAGAAGGCCACGGAATGAAATCAGTGAAACTCAAGGGAGAGAGAGACAGAGAGGGAGACAGAGACAGAGAGAGACAGACAAAGAGAGACAGAGAAAGAGAGACAGAGAAGGAGAGACAGAGAAGGAGAGACAGAGAAGGAGAGACAGAGAAAGAGAGACAGAGAAAGAGAGACAGAGAAAGTGAGACAGAGAAAGAGAGACAGAAAGAGAGACAGAGAGAGGCAGGGGGCGGCGAGAATGCATTGAGTAGCAAGATACAGGCAGAGAATCTGCGATATGTGATCTGCCTTGAATTCTTCACGTGCAAGATTAGGTGCGACAAATAATATTCACCGGTACGTTTTGAGTTAAGGAAGTTTCACTGTTCACGTAAACGACAGGCAAGATTTGTAATAGAATAACTTGACATCCTCTTCGTCGTATTGTAATATATTTCGTATAAAACATTTCCAATTCGCAAACATTTTCTAAGAATAAACCACTTCCAAATCACTATTTTACTCTCTTTTGGATTTTTTATCTAGCTCTCTTCAGTATTCGCTCATATAAATTGCCCACTAGTTTTATTAAATATTTGCAAGGTCTTATGATAATAAAACGGCTAAGATATTGATAATCACAGGAAACCAAAGATCATGGATAATTTAATAACGTAGGATATTAACGATTCACTGTTCGATAGAAAACAGTACATTTTTTTGACACAATAACATTAATTTATATAGTAACTAGAAGAGTAGGGCCTACTGCTTTAGATATACCGAAGAAACTCAACTAAGAAGGTTTGTAGAATAAACCTTAACCTTGATTATTTTTTTGCACATTAATTAAGAACAACTGCATGCCTGAGTACATAAATTTGAATACGAATAACAAAGAAAACTGTCCAAGAATTTGCTCGAAATCCGACATCCGAGGCGTGTGCGTCCCGCGTCGTGCTGGCATTGCACCGCCAGGGCGCGTCGTGCGCGCGCACACGCGAGCGGTAGGAGGGCGGGCGGGCGGACGGGGGGCCCCTGCCGCCGCCGGTCGTGACGTGCTGGCATGCGACGCGGCCAGTTACTTAATCTAATTAGCGTGCGTGCGCCCTCCGCCCCTCCGACACGCGGCCGCCACCTCCTCCGCCGCCGCCGCCGCCACCGGCGCGGGCGCGCGACGCGCAGAAGCGCCGCTGCCGAGGCTGCGGGCAGCCCCGGGTTGACGCACGTGCTGATGAGGTCAGGAGGCTCGGCTTAGGGATTTACAGGCAGGGTGTTTATGTGTGGACGCTGCTACGTAATGCTGAAACCCCACATATTATAAGATTGGTACATAAACAACGCTAAATCCCCACCATCACCACACACAAGTATATAAACTAAAATATTTTATATTCTGAAAATGTATGGCTCTACAAGTGATTGGTGTAATAAAATCAACAGTTGGAAGAATAATATTTTATTTTATGTGGTTATAAAGGATCTGAGCACGAATGAAATGTTTCAAATGACTATAATTCATGACTACTGTTCAGGCCTTCAATGTGAGATGAAATATTATCACAAAAAATAATTGAAAACTCGAATACTTTAACTGCTTCTAAAAACCACACCAAAACTTACACTTCTTTTGAGATAAAAAATAACCAATAATATTCGCAAATGCCTCTAAAATCACCTCTACGCGTACTACTCTTTAAGGTATTGTACATGTATCCAAAGCCATTGAGACCACAATCATGTAAACAAGAACAAAAGAGTGCTATCACTAATACCAGTAGCTTTGCCATTTCTTATGAATACCACATTGATTCATAGATTGACCTAAAACATACTGAATAATTTTGTGAGTAGACTAAATAACAAGTGATTTGTATTCTTCGAAGTGATCCGCAGTCACCTTCCGTCACCGCCTCTTTCCCGTTGACCGAGGCACAAGTGCCAAGGGCGACAGCACAACGCACGCGGCCAGCGCGGCCGGCGTTTTTGCGGAAGAGGCGGGAGCTCGCGAGTGCTCGTTTCTGTCATTAGATATGCGAATGAGCACATAAGTAGTCAGAACATACCCCTTACTCGATCTCGCTCTGGATATAATTTCACTTATCTTCAGAAGTCAATTTGCTGAAAACTACGATATGAAAAACTTGCCCCACACATCTTCCTTCTACGCAGCACGCCTGCCTACATTTCCTTCATATTTGACTAACAATGCAATGTGAACAGTAACTAGAAAATATCAGTTTTTAATGACTTGCTACGATTTCTTGAGTGTTAATAACTGTTATTAATAGCAATCAGCAAAACCTTAATGTTTTGAACTTACTAGGATACCATTATAATGGATCCCTTGTTTTTATTGTGAGTTTAAGAAAGCTAAAAAAATCAAATTATTAATAACCTTCATTTAATAAATACATTATTATGTAGATTTATTTATTTAAAGAGGTATGGGGCTCAAGTTAACCAGAGAAATATTATATTGTATTAAAACGTTGAGATACAGAAAGCTTTCCAGTATCTGCACAGCAGCCATTTCGTATTAAACAAGATAACTATCTTTAAAACTGTGCGCTGTGCAAAACTTATGTTAGAAAAGCTCATAGAAAAATCCGCTTTCAGGTTATATTTTGAAAAAACCTCCTTTGATATAAGTTTGAAAATGATGTATAGTCGGCAGCAAATTAGCTTATGTTGAATTTTCCCAACACCTCCCAAGAAACAAAGCTGACATGCCGACCTTTCATGCCATGTAATTATTCTGACGGGAGTCGATTTTTCTTTCCCGACAACACTCAGGAACAAAAGAGGTTTGGAGGGCGCTCTGACAGAACTTCGCGTGTCATCACTTGATGCCAGAGCACTACACGAAACGTGGCGACAGCTCACAGGTTCATCATAAAGTACGCCTTGCATGAAAAGTATGAGAGGTGAGCTCCGAAGTCAGGTGCAATCCTTTTGCTGCTTCTCGAGGAGTGCTGAAAAAGGACGGGAAGCACGCTACGTGTTCCTTTTTTTTCTACACAGACATGAGACTTCATATTTATTCGTCCTTTTTCGGTTTTAACTAATATAACGAGGCGTAGAAAACAAGCACAGATGAAAATAATACGAAACACATTCTTAACACGACAAGTTACATTCAGAACATTCCACGCTCTTTCTACAATATTCTGGAGTATAATTCCTAAGGGGCCGTCCATAAATTACGTAACGCAAATTTCCAGTAATTTCAATGCCCCCTCTCCCCTTGCAACGCACCCGTAACATGCGCTTGCACCCCTATGGAACACAGCGTATCACTGGCTCAGACTCCCTCCCTCCCCCTTTTGCGTTACGTACTTATGGACGACCCCTAAGGTGATATCGCCAGGTTTACATCGCGTCACAAATTCCAATATTGTTTATTTATTTTTTTATAAAATCATGGGCTGTTTAGAATCATGCAGAATTGTGTGACAAATATAGTCGGCATACATTTTAATAACAATATTATTCGTTCAGTCAGGTGACTGAGCTTTTCCCCAGACAATGAGCTCATGCTTTACTATGCAATATACTTACTGCGTATAGCTTCTGAGAAAAACAGAAGTTTAAAGAAAAGCAAATGTAAATTCAAGTACTGAGCAACATTTATTTGCTTCTGTAGCAAATACCAGACATTCATTTGAAACACAAGCGGCGTAAAGAGCAAATTCTCCAGCGATTTTTCTCCAAATCAAACCTTACAACTCCTACGCATGCGGTAAGCAAGGTTGCAGCTCGGGCGCTCTACCGGCGCTCGCATCTGCTCGTCCGCCCACCCGCCCGTCCGCCTGCCCTTCCGTTCGTCTGTCCGTCCATCTGCCCGTCCGCCCATCCGCCTATCCGTCCGCCCGTCCGTCCGTCCGCCCATCCGTCCGTCCAACCGCCCATCCGTTTGGCCGACCGGCCGGCCGCCCATCCGTCCGTCCGTCCAGCCGCCCATCCGGTCGCCCATCCGTCCGTCCGTCCGGCCGGCCGGCCGGCCGCCCATCCGTCCGTCCGTCAGTCCGTTCATCAGTCCGTCCGTCCGCCCGCCCGTCCGTCCGTCCGTCCGTCCGTCCGTCCGTCCGTCCGTCCGTCCGTCCGTCCGTCCGTCCATCCGTCACGTCCGTCCGTCCGTCCGCCCAGTGGCTGAGAACGCGGGCGCTGCGCCCCGCGCCCGCCGCCCCGCCGCCGTCACGGCCGTCGCCCGCCCGCCCCGATTTCACGCGCTTCGTGTCCGCGCCCGAGTGTTTGGAGACCCTGGAAGGACACGGCCGAATTCACTTAGTGCCCCCCAACGCGCTTCGAGCTGCAGTTTTTGTCAGCGGCCAAACATTTTGTGCCGCGCGTCGGCGGCCGGGGGGAGAGCATTCTTTGTGCGCAGCCAAGAAACGTGCACAGAAAGCATACCTCGCGTTCCTTCGTCTCGGCCTCGGGTTTCACTTTCGATATTACGTGGCGTTGTTGAAATTGGGCTTACGAGGAAATTTTATGCCGGGAGGGTGAGTACATTTTTTGTGGAGGTCGGAGGCAGCTATTCATGGTGCATGTAGGGTATGGTACGTAGCAGTCGAATGTAGCAGGTGAATAAAGGCCAGTGTGAATCTGCAGCTGCATACTCATTCGAGATATAATTACGAATTATTTTATTACGTTTCATTTTCATAATCGCTTCTCATAGTTGTTCAATGTATGGTATTAAAGTTCTAAAGCGAGTAGAAATATCTATCCTGTATTTCATTCATCATTCGGTTGGGGTTACATGTGAAGAAGATACCAGAAAGTAAAAGGGGGAAAAAGGCAAACTGTGACAGATTGGACATCGTCAAAACGTTTTATTGTCGATGTGACTCATTTCAGTATCAGAAATATTAGTCTTTGCTAACATTTCACTGAAAGATGAGAGCGTCACAAAAAAATGAGGGCGTATAAAATGAGAAAGCAGTGAAATGCAATTTTGAAACGCAGTGAAATGTAATTTTGAAACGCAGTGAAATGCAATTTTGAAACGCAGTGAAATGCAATTTTGAACTTTTACAGCTCCTTTATTTACGTAATATTCATTAAAATTCACAATATTTTATTATAAATGATATCATAGATATTTTGGAACTTCATACAAAGTTGCTACGTATCCACAAAGAAAAAATCCTCTGACTGTAAGGATAAGGCCTTTCAACTGAAAATCGGGATATTGTGCTGTGCTCTACCTAAAACATATTTTTTCTCTAGATGCTTTGTTATTTTATTTGCATCAGTGAATAAGCTGTAAGGAAAATTAAAAGCGCTGTTGAAGAGAAATAAATATTTGATGCAGAATAACCTTCAACATATTCCCATTAAATCGAAATGACGAGAGCAACGCTTCATTCAAATGTGAAGGTAGACATTCAAGTCACACAACATTGTTTTGTAAGATAAAAATTAAAACACTTTTAGATTTGCCCCAACATAAATAACATAAAATGCAATTTAATCGATGTTCTTTTTGAAAATATTTAAAAGAAAGTATACGATTTGTAGGATAATATACGTGGGTAATTTTTGAACTTTATAACCATGACAATATATTAGTTTAAAGAAATGAGAACTATTAGTGTAGAGAAATGTGTCTGCGAGATGCAACATCAGTCCATATTTGATATTTTACACAACATTGAACTGTCTATGTAGCAATTGCAATATAGAAATTTGATTTTCTTCCAGAGTATTAATTAATTTACATATATTCCTCCAAAATAATGTTTTAGAAGGATTTGCAACACAGGAGCAGTAATTGTTTCTCGGAAAGACATGCACCTGACTAAGCTGAAGGTGGAATGTTTTACGAGCACCGCTGTCCTGTCATTGACCTTCACACTGAAGCTCTGACCCAAAGGGCGTCAAGAAAGAGCGCGTTCCGGTGCAAAGGCCCGGGGGCCGTGGCGAGCACGAAATCCAAGTCGGAGGAGTCGACGCGCCTTCCGCCCCGCGACCGGAAGCGGGAACGCGACACCGCCACCGCGCAGCCGCGGCGACGGCGGCCAGCGGAGGAGGGGAGGGCGGCCGAGGAGGAGGGAGAGTCGAGGCCGCACCGCGGGCGGCTGCACCGGAAGCGCGCACCTGCTTCGTTTCCGGCACGAGAAGCAGGGCCCCGCCGAGGCGCTCTCGGCTTCCAGGCGCTGGGGCCAAGGAAACTATGCGAGGCGATCGGCAGGGCTCCGGCGCTTGAGACTTGGGAGCCGCCGAGCTGTGAGCGGTGGAGCGCGAGGGCGCAGTCATCCGTCTGAGGCGAAAGCGTCGCTGAGCGAAGAGGCTACTTTGGATCACAGCTCTTGCTCTGCGGCTTTGTCTTGGGAACGGTGATTGGTGGCGGAGTCGATTGAACAGTCATTCTTGTCCCTTACGCTTTTACCTTACATTTCTCACAATGTTGAGTGTTTTATCTATAATAATTGTGATAATCAATATTTGAACATCGTTGTTACGGTATGACCTCTAACGTAAATAACATGTGTGTTGAAAAACCGTAAAGTGACGACAAGTTCATCGGAGAACCAGTTACTACAGACATCAAAAGATAGTTAAAGAGAGTTGGTCTGTAAACAAGGATGAACTCATATGTCTGCGTGAACAATTTCACAAATACTACATTAAAATTGTGTTGCACTAACCTTAAAATGCTAAGAAGGTAGAACCAAGGAAGTGTTGAGTTTCCATTTATTTGACAATAATCTTCAAGAAACCGGAGATTGGTTTTCAGTGACGACCAGCGCTGAGTAATTTCTCGACTGCCGCTGATAAATTAAATTTAAAGTTTAAGTCAAGACCTGTCTGGGCTCCTTCAGACCACGAGGCATGGGGGATCAGAATCGTCCGGTGTTTCCCTTGTTAATCTAACATACTTTGAAATGCCATTTCGAAAGCAAAGTGACTAACGTTTTGAATACAAACAGAAAAAATAAAGAAAGAAATACTTAAGAATATCTAAAATACGAATTCAAAAACACATCCAGAAAAGAAGCCTACCTATGTAAAAAGTCTGATTCTGATGATTCCTAAGGGATATTAATTAAAATATCCAATTTCCAATTAACATTTTCTTATAACTCAGCTCCCGTTGCATTGTTAGAAGCCAGACTAAAATCCTTTAAAATATCCACACACCCGAAAGACGTACTACGTTCGAGAAACATATTTGACCCAAATGTTTTGATATTCTAATGGGAGTGGCACCCTCATGTCACGTACACATGATGCCCCACATTCCACGGGCGCAAGTGAAAAATGGAGAGTGCTCTACCGAAGTACCCTGGTCCGCAGCAGCGCGGGCCGAGGCAGCCACGGAGGCCGGCTCACGTAGCGGCGGGTGACGGATGACTTCGACGCGCCGCCCCAGCCCCCGTCCCGCGCGCGTCGCCGCGACGCGTCACTCCTTTTTCCTCCGCGTCCCCCACACGCGTCTCCGTCCTCGCGCCAACGTCGCCGCCCTCATTTCCACGCGCACCCCTTCCGTTTACGCAGCTCCAACGCAAAACGCCACGTTTCGTCTAGGACTCCCATCGCCCCGTACCGCCCTGCTGTTCCTTCGTCGCGACATTCGCTGCGTCACTGCGTACGAGATCCATACTCATAATTTCTTTGGGGTTCTTTGAGTCGTTTTTTTTCTATTGCCCTGTACTTTGTGACCTACTTTTCAACTTCTCTCCCAATCTTCATGAATTTTTTTCTCTTGATAGTCTGTTTATATCGAAATACTTTGTTGAGCGCTCAGATGATTTTTTGTACCGAGTATCCAACCTCCGCGGTTGTTTGGGCACCATTTTGTTCTTCCGTTATTTATGCAATTATTTCAAAACGTCAGCGCACTCCCGACTACCTCACTGCCCAGTCACTTGTCTCGTAAACTGGCTTCTGTGACCCATTTATCAATTGTTCCTCTCCAAGGTGTTCCATTTCCGAACTTTTCCATGCTACTTCGGCGAACCGGCCACCTTGTCGTTCCGCATCCTCTTTACCTTGCCGCCTCATCCCCCTTCTCTCTGTCAGGCTGCCACCCAGCTGGTCCACATGCCAGACGCCTGCCACCCACACTACTTTCTTCTCTGCCTTTCTCCGCTCGCCCCCGCCCCCGGCCCTCCCACCGCCGCTGCCGCCGGCAGTCAAAAGGCGGGCCGCAGGGGCGCGCCGGGCGGCCCGTTGCTTACACTCGGTAATGGCTACGTTTTCAAGGGGCGGCGGCCGCACAACAGGCTACTTACCCACGGCTGGAGAGGGCGGTGCGGGAGCGGGCGCGGGGAGAGCTCGTTCCGAGGGCCCATGGGAGTTGAAAAGGAAACCTAGAGAGCGAGTCGACCCGCCGCCGCTTCTCCGCCTCCGCCCCCGCTACGGAGTTTCTTCCCCGCTGAGGGCGGGAGGAGGGGGGGCGACGCGCACAAGCCATCCGTCACCCCGCTCTCCTACGTGCTCCGCCCCCGCCGCCGCCGCCCTTGCCGTCGCCGCCGCTGCGCGGGAAGCCCTTCGTGGGCCTGAGCAAACGCTGGCCTCTGGCTGGCCCTCGGATTCTGAAGTGCGGCCCTCCGAGCACAGACCTTCCTCGGAGGTTAGTTCTTGTCTTCTGCGTCTAAGTAACGAGGCCACATTGCCGCTAATGAGTTTCCGCGATAATCAAAACGTGTTTAATTGCTTTACGTCTACCGAAAACATCTCATAAGAAAATGATAATGGATTACAAGTCTTGGTCTCTGTGGTCAGATAAAACATTTCAATTATTACATTAAAAAATTCGAGAAAGTACACTTCCTAAAAATTCAAGTTTTTACTTTAGCGTGTTAAGGCTTCGTACATTTCTTTTTCTAAAATATAGTCAAAAAATATTCACGAAAATAAATTGTCATGCGAAGTGATGCAATATTCGAAAAACTTGGGAACGAAATCACAAGCCAATTTTTGCTCTCAGTGAGAGTACAGGCAGAACCGAGAGAAACAATGTCATTTTAATATCATGTCTCTATCCTTCCAAATAGGAAACTGAGATTATGAAGACACATGAGTATAATGCAGTTTTAGAAGCCAGAAAATATTTAAATATCTTACGAAATACCATTAAGTAGTTAACAACATTGGAAAGTTGGTATCAAATGTCTTGTCACAAACACGCGTAATCTTAAAGAACAGTCTGAATATTTTCTTGAATAACAAAATAAGGGCAATGTTTTTTTGTTTTATGTGCATGTTTAAAACATCCATTCAGAAATGATTCAGCTAGACATCGTTACCAAACGTGTCAACTATATTTTATCTTCAATGTAGTAAAGAAGTGTTGGGAGAACTCGTAACTACGAACTTCATTTTTAAAACGAAAAAAACCTAAAAAGGATGCACCCATTTTGTATTCTTTTTGCTTTCATGAAATATACATGCGTATCTTGTTCTTGTATGCTGCTTGTTGGTTTAAATAAAATTTTATTCAAGCGTTACGTATGCTATAAAGGGAATCAAAGCGGAACCTCTTCGCTCCAGAGCATATTTGGAAAGCACAAGACTAAAAAATGTAATAACACCTCGTAATCTCTTTACGCGACGAGGGCAATGTCGTCCTCTGATTCCGAGAGGAGTGTAATACAGTCATATACTCACACACAAATCTTTTGTGCCCACATGTTTTGCAGGCGTCATTGAAAGCGCGCGCCCCAACCCACCCATCAGATAATGTGCCCGACTGTGCGCGAGGAGCCTACGAAGCATTAACGAATGCACTTGGCGCTGCGCCCTTTGAGGTACTTGTTTAATTAATACGAGCGAAAACAGCTAGTTAGGTAAAAAGCTGCTAATGCCGGAAGCGCGGCGGAGCGCGCAGGGGGCGACGCCGAGTGCAAGGGAAGAGGGCGCCGCCGCGCCAAGAGTTCCGTCATTGTGCATTGAAACTGCCTTAAAGCCCGATTTGCACGGTCATTTTTAAGCATTTCTCATCGGTACAGAAAAGTGACGGGATAGACAGGATGTGATTTGTGCAGAAAAATGACGCATACATATTTTTTCCGATACAGATTTCATCAAGTTTCATTACAGCTCTCCTGGTGTCATTTTCCGGAACTTCGTCTCGGTTGCTACGTGTATGGTGTCATTTGTTCCTTTTGTGCGGTTTTGAGAACGTTCTAATGTGTTGAATTGTAATGTGAAGTGATTATTGTGGTGAGAAATAAATCGTACTGTGTTCCAATGTCTAGTTCCATGCTCAGTCCTAAAATAACCCAACTTAATTTCTTACAATAGGTCCGATGTTCGACTGATTGATCTACAGTGGTTTTTGCGGCGTCCTGAGAAAATATTTTCATCACGATTATTTGCAGAAAACGAAATGACCGTATCTCATGCTGGATCTCGTTCATCCAGTTCCGATACCGAAACATTACAGCATAGAAACGAACGTCCATTTTCTATACATTTTCTGTACAGAAAAACTGATGAAATAATGACTGTGGAACAAGCAATTAAGACTTAAAGGTCTGGTGACGTTGCTTACAATACGATCTTGGAAAATTGTTTTCAACTTGCTTGAGGATCTAAGAACGCATATTAAGCTGTCGATAAACAAAATGAGTTTTCTTTTCATAATATTATCATACGATTGGCGGTCTATTTTCCAATTCTAAAATATATATATATAACGGGAGAAAATTAATGTAATAATAAAAACCAAAGATGCTCCTCAGTTCTGAGTTTAGTCGTATCCTAGTCGTTTTTTCCCATTTTTTAAAGGAAAACATTGTTACTTATTTCAATTTATTGAATAGTAGCCGATACATAATGAATAACATAATAAATTACTCAATTTTTCTTCTAATCCAGCAGATTATTATTATTTAAATTGTCAATTTAATAAGTTTTACTTCAAATGTATGATACACTTATTACCATTTTATCATGAATAATTACGTATTTATTATTTCTATTTGATTTTACTAACTTGTAGTTCATTATTTTTTTAATTTCGAGAGAGACAGTGTTTCATTTTATATTTTACCTTTGGTAGCACAAATAATTAAGTATAGAATAAAATATTCTACGGTTTTCAAGTAATTTAATTATCCTCCGGAGGCAGCGTACGAGAACGTAAATAAATCTGATTGCATTGAAATGTAATATAAAAGTTAATTAAAACCTCTGCAAGACCATGAATACATTCCCAGAAGAGATAATTCATTTAATTAATGCTATGATTTTTTGAATTAAGAGTCTATCACTTCACAAATCTACAACCAATTTGTTTCTCTCGCAAGAATTAGTATTTAGAAGTATTAGTACAAAATATAAATACTGGTACACAAGTAGACTACTAGAACAAAATATTTGAATATACATTTTTTCTATTTAAATTTTATTTTACCGTAACCTTAGAAGAGTATCATTAAACAAATAGAATATTGATAAGAATATTAATTTTATTCCAAAATTTGCTATTTTCTTTGTGTTCTGTTATATCGTTAAAAAAAGTATTTGAATGGGGAAGTCCATGTATTGATATCTTCAATAAAGTCTTCCAAACATACCCAAAAACGAACTAAAATATTTACATTTATAAAACAATAGTAACAATGGTACAGTGGTAACAATGGTAATGGTGAACAACGAATATTTATTTAGTAATTTTATAAATAATGATCCAATATGACGCTTTATAATGTCGGGATATTCGACAAAAAGTATCTGGCTTGAAGGTCCGATAAATAATTGTTCATATTATTTGCAAGGATTCTTCAGTCATTTAACAGCTTGTGTTCTGACCCATATTGTCTGCTTGTGCAACTCCCCACCAACAACGTCATTCCAATTTGACAGAGCAAAATCAGGCGCTCTCGGCGGGGGCCAGGAGAGCGCGGCCTCCGAGCATTTCGACGTTAATTTCAGCACCTAAATATCCGTAATTGCTCGCGGAATCGGGCCCGCTCATCGCGCGTTTCCGACCGCCATTTGTCCGCGTGACGTTCCAATCTGCCGCGCGGCGCCGCCGGCGAACGCCCAATGACGGTGGGGCGGTGCGGCGCGGCGCCGGGCTTGCTCGCTCTGACCCGACCCGGATGTCCGCCTGCCCGCCGAGCCGCGCTCCGTCCCGTCCCGCTCCCGTTCTGCCCACCCCGTCCCCGTCAGCCCACCCCGTCCTCGCCAGCCCCGTCCCGTCCCCGCCAGCCCCGTCCCGTCCCCGCCAGCCCTACCCCGTCCCCGCCAGCCCCACCCCGTCCCCGCCAGCCCCACCCCGTCCCCGCCAGCCCCACCCCGTCCCCGCCAACCCCACCCCGTCCCCGCCAGCCCCACTCTGTCCCCGCCAGCCCTACCCCGTCCCCGCCAGTTCCGACCAGTCCGCCTGCCCCGCGTACACCGCTCGTCCCCGCTCGCCACTCCCACACTCCCAGCATGTCCCATTCCGCCCCATCCAACCCCGTCCCTCTGCAGTCGCTGCCACCGTCGCTCCCTTCCCGTTGTATCTCTGCGACAACCACTCACGTCCCAGTCATTTTATATGAAAAGAGGTTTTCTACCTTTATGAAAACTGAACCCCGCCCACTTTTTTAAAAGTGTACACCCCAAAGATGAAATGATAGGTTTGAAAAATCTGGGTAATTACTAAGGCTTTTTTAAATTTGTTGACACATTTCTTTTTAATTTATAAAGCAAGTAATTACAAAGATCATGGAAGAAACCGTTTTATAATTGATCAGTGAAAAGCGAGTGACTGTGGATTCTTAATAGCAGTCTTACAGCGTATACTTTAACTTATCTGTCGAGTGATTAATTTCTTCAAATCTTCCCATGGCAATTGTTCATGTACTTGTTATCGAACAACATAACTCCTCGGGTACGTGTACCACAGTTTAAGATCATCTGGCCTATCTATTTTACTACTAATTATCTTCCCTAGCGCCATTCGATGTTCGATTCGCCTTGCGATGTTCTCGCCAAATCACCCAAACCGAATTCAGTTGGCCTTAGAATTTTCTCCCACACATGTCGCTACATTCTTATGTAGCAGTGCCAATATCTATGACTCAAAATGAGGTGACTTTTCCTATTTGGCATTCCTATCGTCACTGATTATTACAAAATTCAGTTGCTCTTCCGCAGAATCAGAATTACTTCAGAAACTAGAGAAAAACTAGAAAGAAGAATTCTGCATGTTCTAATAAAAAATTATGGTAACAGAGATCCCCTGACCTCTCTCTGAATCATCGGCATTCACTACTTCCACCTCCATTTTACAACTTCCACCGTCAACACGCTTACATCTATCACTCTGTACCCCATTGCCGCCACCGGCTATCGTATTTGCATTGGCCTCTCTCCATTACGGCTCCTCTCAGTCGGTTTTCCTCGTGCCACCGACGGCGCCCCTGCTCCGGCGCCCGCCTCTCCGCGCCGCGCCCTCCTCTCCGCGCGGGTCGCCCGGGGGCGGCCGCCCGCCAATTTTTGCAAATGGCCCGCTCGGGGCGAAGGCCGGGGCGATAAGCACGCTGCGACCGTGGCGGGGCGCTGGGGCGGCGCGGCGCGGCGCTGTGCTGCGCTGCGCGGCGAGGGAGAAAACTGGGTTGGCGACGAGCGGAGCGGGAGCTGGGACGGAGCCGAACCCTGCGCACGACGCGGCCGAGAGAGCAGAGAGAACAGGCGGAAAAGAGGCGTGGGTGGAACACGAGGCGCTCTGCGAAGGGAAAAAAACGACTAAAAAGGACCGAATGACCTTTTATTTTGTAGATGAGTGCACATAACAACTTGTGGTACTCTGAGATATTTATTACGAGTCACTAATTTGACCCATTCTTTTAAAGTTTTCTTAAGTAAAATCGTTTATTTCGGAGCCACTCAGTAACAAATCTAAAATGAATATTAATAATCATATTTTAAATTCAAATGTTTGGTATTTTAGTGTTCTTAAGTTTATGTAACGATGTCATGCTGCGTGCAATATTATACATAAGTGATATATACTTATCGAGCAAAATTTAATTTTTTAATGGAACAAAACAAATAAACATTATAATCCGAAACACCTATTATAAAATGGTAAAAAGTAGAATTTAATTTGAGATGTATAGTTTGAATATCATATCATTAGGGTTAATTACACACGTACACACACACACACACACACACACACACACACACACACAATACTAGATACATGTTTATCTTGCAAGTCGTCGCGCTGGATCCGAAATCAGAATTGCGCGATCCCCTTCCATTTTCTTAACAGCTAAAAGCCACCGTGAAATTTATAATTTACAATTTCACGCTGTTGTTTCTATTTTGCGATTACAAAACTGGAGAGTGGTGGCGCAATTCTGGCTTCAGATTCGGATTCAGCGCGTGTCAAGTCTTTGTGTCTGACAACGTTTTTTGTGCCTGTGTTATTATTGGGTCACAAGAAATCAACGTGTCTTGTGGTTCCAACAGTTCAAACTGAACATCGAACCCACTGTAATGTGTAACGTCGGATTGCCGGATTCTGTTTTAATTGTGCTCGGTTAGAGAGGGATATGCCGTGTGTAATGACAGTGGTGAAGGACGTATCTCGAACGAATGTGAGGACGCCGGCCGGGGCTCAGAAGCTCTGTTTGCGTGGCAGAGATAAAACGCAACATGGCGCGCGGACGCGTTCGAAACGATACCTCTGGCTGCACACTTCATTCCACCCCTTCTCGTCAAACCCACCCTCCTGGCCATTACTTGTAAGGTCGCCGTGCGCTGCTTCTTACTTTGTTTGCCCATTCTATAACCTCTTCGTGTCCCCTGGAACAATTGTATTATTGTTAAATTTGTCCAATGATATCATACTACATGCGTCATAAATACTTCCCATCAAACTTTAATTAATGGAACGTAAAAAATAAATATAATTTAAAATACGAATTTAATTTGGTTAAAAGGTTACTTGGTGCAAAATTTCTTTTCCGTTTATACATCGAATATGGTGAGCTCTGCTGAACTGAATTGTTCGTGTAAATTGAATTAAAATATGTATTTTTCTCTCTGTAACCTCACTTCGCTGTGCTATTCTTTTCTTTCATTTATCTCTGATCTAGGTTATCTCTTAAATTATATTTTTTCTGGATATTGTTAATTTTTTATTTCCATTTATTTTGTAAGACTCTGTTATACTGAGGTTTTTTTAAAATAATTTTAACAATATTTTCTCAAATGTTTTCAACTTTCGGTCAAAGATCCGACCGCCATTCAATGTTTGAACTTTATCTTCCAACCACTCACTTTATTCTCCTTCGTCCACCACTAGTATTGTTCATGTCTTTCGTCTCGTTACGTTGAAGCGTATTGCATCTTGTCGGCTGGCTGCAGTGCACAGTCAATGATGCCGCGATGGTCCTCCTCTGAGCATCAGGGCTCAGCCCACCTGCGCTCTCTGGTCCCGCTCTGCCGAAACACTACCGCCACCGCCGCCCAGGCCGCTTTTCGCCTAATCAACTGTTGATACCCCACCGTTGCCGCACACAAGTAAACATGCCGTAATTACTCATAACGTACGTTGTGTTTTTGAGGCCTATTTTCACCTCCCTCGCTGTATTAGCACATTCATGGCTATGTGATTAACACTCGTTAGCTTTAATACACGGTACGGCGTTTATCAATAGGTCGCCTAATGGAATGAAAGGTCTAAAATGAATTTGTTGCGTTTTAGCATCAGCATTTCCTCTCAAAATTTATGTGCAATTGTTCCACTCAGACAATGTGGGTATTGCGATGTCAGGCACTCAGCGTACAACAAAGACCACAACGCGATGAAATAAAATTCAATTTGGTTTGTGGAACTAATGATGCGGGGCCGGGGTTTGCTCGGCACTTTGTGTCGCTGCGCTCGTTCCCGGCCCCGATGTGGCAGGCTGTAGGTCATGTCCACGATTTCATTGTGGCTGCGCCCTCGAATCGCACGCTGACTTTCCTTATGTACATTTTTCATGTGGGGGAACTCCGCAGATACCGAATAGAAATATATCAATTTATACTTTAACGCTTGTAGTACGGAACGTAGTAATTGAATTAGGAAGACAAGTACAAGAGTCACGCTTTCGAACCACGAAAATCAGAGGTAATAATTCTCTTCTTGTAGAACATTTCTTATTGGCTTGTTTTTTACCAAATGCTTTCCATTTCTGTTATCAAAATCATATTTACTTGTTATCTACGCTATTGTTTTTTTTTGCTCATTGAAATTAATTACATTAAACATGTTAAAATCTTTACGTAGAATTGAAATAATGATTGGTGTTCGGCTGTAATGTAGATATTTTACATACTATTACATAACTATCTTAAATCAGATTTAAATATTTTAAAGCATAAAAGAAAAAAATTGCTTTGTAAAAATTAGTTCAAAGTATTACTCTTCCTTAATAAGTGTGATAAAAATGAACCAAAATATATAAGATATACAAATGTACAATACACTTTAAATAGTAATAATAAATGAGGAAGAGACCAGACTCTCTGAAAAAGCTTCAAAAAATGACAAGATAAATATGATTACACTTATAATGAAGCTTGTGTATTTCGTACTCATGGGTACCTTAGGTCAGTTCAACGCACAACGTGACGCTTTAAAGGAAATTAATTATTTTCTGTACTTCTCGCATGTTTTGCACTTACGAGTATATTTCCGAAACTAAAGAATATTCACGTAAAAAGATATTATATTTTTCGCTTAATTGTCTGAAACCCTTCAATACATAACACTAAAAAGTTGTATTGCCATAACATTATACAAAATCTTGATTCTAATTTCATAATTTAAGAGCGGTCTAGTTCACAACCATTTTAGTAGAGAAAGACATCTAGCACCTCATGTTTCAATATAACGTAATTTACTGGCATTAATGTTAAAATTGCACCATAAATTTGATTGTCTTGGTCGAAAGTCTTAAATTTATATGCGTCGATTAGTTTCGTTTTGGGTAAATCAGTCACACTTATTCGTAGCTTACATGTGTAATTACATTACAAATGCAATCTTAGAGAAAAACCTACACAAAAAAAGACAAAATCATAGATACAAAACAGAAGAAAAAATCGTCGCAAAAAGGTTCGCTTCCCACGCCCACCTGCGCGCACCGCATTTCTGAAATCAGAGTTGCTCTCGGCGAGTTTGCCGGGCAGCCTCGACGCAAATGCGCGCCGGGCAGCGAAGCCGGCGCGGCGCGGCGCGGCGCGGCGCGGCGCGTGCGGCAACTTTACGGCGCAATACGCGAAAGTAGCGTGGAGTGCGGAGTGGAGGAGGGAGCGGGTGGCCGAGTGCGAGGAGCTTCCCAAATATAACGAGAGAGCGGACGCCACGACTGCAGAGTGGGCGGAACGACGGTAGCGAAGCCAAAGAGGATGACAGGGGCAAAGGAGACGGAGGAGGAGGGGTGGGAAAAGGGGAGGAGTGGCAAGGGCTCACGTGACGAGCATGACAGCAATGACGTGAACAGAGACGAGGCAAGGGATATTCCTGATATTCTCACTATGAACCTCAGCCCCCAGCATTTACGCCTAATACCGAGAATGGAGTTGATTGGATTGGTGATGATGTGATTAGCATGATGATGGACCAATTGTGAAATTAAAGGCAAAGGAAACAGGAGAAAGCCGAGAAAATCAGCCGCGTTGGTCCACCACGAATTCCACGTGCATCGGCCTTGATTTGAACCCCGGCACCCACAGGTGACCATTACAACTCAGGTGTCCCGATAAGAACTGAGAGAACGTAAAATAATCAAGCCGGAGACAACGAGAATCGGGAGGAGAGGGGGTGGAGAGGGAGGCGAGGGGGGGGGTGCATTTCGACACATCAACTGCACCACGCCAGTCATGTGTTTTCCCGAGAGATGGCGCGGCGGTCAGGAGGTGAGCACGCCTACGTGAGTCGGCCCAGGCGCGGGCTGTGGCGTTTCCGGCACCGCACGGAAGTTTGTGTGTTTGTTCGCCGCTTCCCGCGGATTTCCATTACGGTAATGCCGGTCCCGCCTGATCTCCGTTTTATTATGATCACCGGGCTCCGCCGCCCGCGACCGGGGACGCGGGGATAAAGTTACTTCGCAACATATTGTTTTGCCCTGCGCACCCGCCTCACTCGTAATTCGGAAAGCGGCAGTGTTTGTGCTCCTTCTCGTTGTAACTGCCTCGCGTGAGATGGTAGTGAAAGTTGTGTACTTTATGCTCCCCTTATAGAATTCAATCTGAAATAATCATAACTTGGTCTTATGTATGAGATTTCAACTACATTTCTGTTAACGTATGTGGAAATATTTTCAATTGATTACTCGTAAAAATAGTGTATTCGTTTCAAATACACACACAATGCTTCTGAAGCCCTTCAAAACTACTTATTGTCGTGACTGCTTTCTTTGGTTAAATATTAAGTTTTAGGACAACACGGTACAATAACAACCCAACTATTTTTAGTTGCAAGTCGCAAAGAAAATATAACGGAATCTTTATATTAAATAATTTCATTTCTCTAATCAATTAAACGTTTTCTCCTTCCTTCTCCGAAATGTTCTAGTATTTTAATATTTTAATAGATTGAAAAAATATTAAGAAATATTGTGTAGTTAATAATTATTACTTTGAACGTTATATTATTGTGATTTCTTAACGATTATATTACCAAATATTCAATAATTTCTAACACTTGTACGAGGTAGAATATACACTACATAAAGTAAGAAACATTGATCAGCTGTGATTGCTCAGGGCATTAACTGATATCAGTGTAGAGCCTCTGTAGGCATTAACTGATATCAGTGTAGAGCTTCTGACCAGGAGGTCCTAGGGTTCAAGTCGCGACGGTGGCAGGTTCTCGACACTCGCTGGTTAGCTAGATCAAATTCAGCCAACGTCTGGAGGAGAATTCTAACGGCCAGCTACTCTCATCAACACTAGGCGAATGCGAATGCCGGTATGGTACCCGAACAAATGGGCCACGGACTGAGCGCAATCATTTCTTCCCCTTCCTTGTCCTATCCTCGCCCCTTACTTGCACATACACTTAGAGCGGTCCCGGCTGGGGCGTTGGTCCGCTGGTAGGGTATACCTGGTTTGGAAAAAATGACGGGAATTCGACGTGTAGGTCGGCACCGGATCTCACCATCCAACGGGATACGCCACCTTTCGTGATGAAACATGCCACACTTATGGGAATAATGACTATAGCCATTGACGCGACCGCAAACACGACAATAATCAATCAAATATTTTCTTTCCTTTACATTTTGAGTATTGCGGTAGGACGAATCGAACAGCATACATCTCATCTTCCAGATTTCGAATAGCGACGCATACTCAATGGATAAGGGGTATCTGCTCCACTGTTTCGTATTTCTTCGAATCTGACTCCATTCATTCTCCCTTCCCAGTATGACCCAGGACGGTCCGTCACCCCTAAATTGTGAGTGATACATGAACATATTTTTTGAGGCTGAGATAAGGAACTTTATAAGACGGATAACACCCGACCTACGCAAACCTACGCAGCTGACATCCAACGCTCATGGTCGCAGGAGAGGGAGACGCTTCGAATGAGGCTGCGGGGGCAGAACAAACTCCGAAGACGCCCGCCGCGCGCGCGCGCCCCGCCCACCTCGAGCCAGTGACCCCCATTCGCGAGGCGCCTTTCTTCGCCGCCATCTGTCAAGCTGCAACGCAGTCAAGACCGCGCCATATATCACTGCGCCGAGATCATAAAACACGTCGGCTACACCTGAGAGATGGATCGCTCGGCAACGCTTTGCATTGCCACTATCCGTGCTTCTGGCCCGGACGCCGCCCGCGCCGGGACGCGGCTGGCTTCTCCCACCGCACGAAAATGGTTGCGCCCCGAATTAATCATGTGGATGAAATCACCGACGATTATTAATAAGTCGGTCATTGAGTACACAGACCTCCGAGAGAGTACGAAAGCGCCTCATTATTCACCATTACCTTCACCAATTTCGTCGGATTTTTTCGGACTCGCGTTCGGGCTAACGGAGCAAGAGCTCATCTCGAAATTAACTTGTAACGAAACGACTTCTTACAGTGAAACATTGGCAACATTTGTTACAGCTATCCTATTTCAGCTTTTGAAGTACTCAGCACACAAAAAATCAATCATTGTTATGAAGAACCCTGAACTCTTTCCCGGACAGATTCATTCGTTTCCACTGAACAAATATATTTACCTGCTTTAATCTAATATAAACTTAATAAAGGACCAAGCACACTTCACAAAAGCATACGAACAAGTTTCTACAAACTGTTAGATTTTTATTTCAGAGATTTATTAAAAATAACTACAAAAAATGTATGGTATGTTATTACACCCAGATTTCAGTGTTTGAAACGTGAATTTTCGACCTGAAAAAGAGGTGCGATGTATTTCATTGTTGAACATCAACAAAAACTACAACTACCCGAGAACTACAAAAGTGACAAACACTGTAAGAAAAAATTAAATATATAAAGGATAAACGTGAGCGATATTCAACAGAATTTTATTTCGACATTGCATCAAAAGTTTTCCCCCTTTATGATAAACATTTTACAAATCAAATACTAGGGGAAGATTTGAAGTCCAGACACTTTTCTTAAATCATTAAATTTAAGTTCTAAATCGCAAAAGAAAGAAATGAAATGAAAGCTTAGAATTTTTCAAAGGGTATTGAATTATCAAGCATTTAACTTATCCAGAGGCCTCCGATTTAATATAATAAATATGGAACGTAGTATTTTTTTTATTTATCATCCTTCACAGACTATTAAAATAAATGTTTCAAAAACCAACATTTTTTGTCGCAATTACTCTTTATCTCTCGAAAAAATTTAACGATTATGTTGGGCTTTCAGGAGTATTGTTAGCCAATCACTACTACTTCTGCACTTATTTGTGGCTTAATGTGTTTATAATTTGTAAAAGCCTGAAAAATATTTTACGTCGACTGTAGCGAGTCTTGTGGAGCTTCCAAGTCATAAAGTCCCATGCAAAACACCCAGCTAAAAAATTAAAGCTGTACAAAAATATCTGAAAAATTACATCTTACAAAAGTAAAAATGTTCAATAACTATAAAGTCCATCAAAATATATATTCTTAATTACAAAAATGATAGTGATCTTTGTCAAAGGAAACATTGATGCTGCTCTTATGGAAATCTGAGGTCCGTCTTCAAAGTAAAATTTGTCTTTAGTCATAAATCTCAATAAAACAAAATATTTTGGTCAAATGTTACATGCATTATGTATACTTGAAGTTTGTAGTTGGGAGATGAAAATGATACTAAAGATGTGATGAACGAAGAATTCTCGGATGATTACAAATACTATCATTTCTGACTTCTCTCTAACTTAGAACGAACTAAGAAAGATATGAAGTAGATGTGTGATGTGGGGCACAGCTTCAGCCGGGACACGCTCTAAGCTCCTGACTGGTCTCCTGACTAGAGAAATATTGCAGTGCACGTGAGTGTGTGTGCAAGTAAGGGGTGAGGATAGGACAAGGAAGAGGAAGGAAAGATCGCGCGCCATATACCATTTGTTAGGGCACTGTTCCGGCATTCGTCTGATGTTGATTGGAGAAACCACGGAAAATTACCGATCAAAGCAGCCAGCCGCTAGAATTCTCCTCAAGACAATGGCTGAATTTGACCCAGCTGACAAGATAGTGTCGAAAATCCTGCCACCGTTGGAACTCGAATCCGAACCTCCCGGTCAGAGGCATTGCAGTGATATCAGTTGATGCCCTGAGCCACCTTTTCCCTGCCTTCCGAACTTATAACCTTAAATCTTTCACTGCGTGTTGACGTCACTCAGAAAATTATTAGTCTCGAACCGTGAGGTATTTGGGTCGAGCATGAGGCCAAAACTATGTTGGTATTTTTCTGTTCTCTAAACTATTTGTTAAATTTTGCTTAGCAGTGAAGTCATTTTCTGTAAAAATGTTATTTTGGAGAAAATATCTCAATTCACTTTTTAAAGTTGATGATCAATTCAAAACTAACCTAGGAAGATCTCGTGAAGGCAAAAATTACTAGTCTCAAACCGTGAGGTATTTGGGTCGAGCATGAGGCCAAAACTATGTTGGTATTTTTCTGTTCTCTAAACTATTTGATAAATTTTGCTTAGCAGTGAAGTCATTTTCTGTAAAATATTATTTTGGAGAAAATATCTCAATTCACTTTTTAAAGTTGATGATCAATTCAAAATTAACCTAAGAAGATCTAGTGAAGGCAAAAGGAAATGCAATTGTTGGACAAATATGTACTATTTACTACAGAACGTCAGTGTTAAGTACTAAAAGTTGCAACATAATTTTCACGTCAATGTTAGAACCTGCATTCACGTGGTACATATGCGTAATGTTTGGTACAGATAGACAAGTTACAGAATATTCAAAGTATGTGTAGACGGAAAATTATCAGAGCGTGGTATAGCGTGGTACTATAACCAAATACAAAAGAAGTAAATTACAATAGCGCGGAAAGTTGGAGTTGGACCACAAGCATGTTGCAAAGGTGTCATACAATTGGTCTTACGTCAATTGGTCTTATGTCAATACAATTGGAGCAGCAGTGTCATACAATTGGTCTTACAGATTGATTTCGACGCAATTCTTCATTCGATACGTCTCTTGTGGAGAATATGTCTCCTGACTTTTTTAAAAATAACAATTACCTAGGAAATATTTGTACCGTTGCTTGTTCTAATAATTTCACATTGTCTTCTGGTTTAAGCAACAACAGATTCACGAACCAATATAAGCATTAAATACGATTTCTTCATTTCAAAGTAAAATATTTAATCAATATAATCACAATTATGTATCTTTGGAATAAGAAATGTATCGTAACTTGGGATCAGGAAGTTAAAGATATGGAAAAGAACAATATAAGGGAAGAAGAAACAATGAAGATATTTTAAAAAATAAATTGCAACAAATGGAAGGGTACCAAGGAGAGGAGAGGAAAACTGATACAAAAAGGCCCGAAGAGAGGAAAGTGAAACACAGCGAGACGATGAAGGAATCCTGGAGAAAGAAGAAAGAGGAACTTAAATGGAAGTATTGAAATTGTCTCGTGGTCCCTAGATAACCCTAACGAAGACAGAAGAAAATCCCGATTTAGAAATAATTAATTTTACCCTGCTTCGACAAACATAAAGAGCTGCAAGAAGAGACACGACTTTCCTTATTTTAATAAGCGAATGAGCAAACAGTTTCTGTTTAGTGTTAGGAGATGCACTAAATTCCGTTAAGATTTTGAAGCATTATTTTTATCAGAAGCTCTGAGACTCATCTAGGACTCATCTTAAGTTTTGCGATAGAATGTTCGACTTCCTTATTTCTTCTGTCTTCTTTTGTTCGCCCGCTGAAATCGTTAAAATATTTAGTTGGTCAACCGGCGCTAGGTTCATATCTTGCAGTGAATCATCCATAATGTAACAATCGAATAAAATCAGGCGCGGATCCATGGGGAGGGAAATGAGGGAAATTTCCCCTCCAAAAATTTTTCAGTAACTATTAATTTTAACTTATCGCGAAACTTCCAGGCAAAAGTTTTGTCGTATAAGCATTAAAACGAATAAAATTGTAACGCAACATGAGCTGAGTCTAACTTAACCTTTAATATGATACAACCGGTCAAAATTTTGAATAAAAAATTTCCCCTCCCAAAATTCATCTCTGTATCCGCCCTTGATAAAATATAGTACAAAAAATGGTAACCATGAATATGCTGCGCTGAGTGATTCGCTGTGAACAACCAGATGGGAATGCGAACTATCATAATTTTTTATGCGTTAATATTGTTGAATAGTTATATCTAGAACAATTACAAATGCATTGCAAGATAGCCCTATCGTTTAAACGTACTAGGAAACAAAAATGTTCGGAATCATCCGATTTCAAAAAAATTGAATGCCAGCCAACTTTTCCCAAATAAACCACCGTACGATGAGTAGATGTTTGGCGGCGTTAACTCTCGTCTGGACTGAGGGTCGCGAACACCCTTGCAGAGCACGCGGTTCATCAACAGATGAGACGCGCGCGGCGGAGGTGCCCGCGAGTGCAGCGGCCCAGGGGGAGTGGAGGTCGGAAGCGTGCTCGCCGCGCTTCACGGCGCGTTTGAAGCCTCGCGTCCTCGCTGCCGCCGCCTCGCTGCCGAGGTGGTCCACGGCACACGGAGCCAACAGAACGCTGCGCGCACCGATAGACGACAGTACGCTGCAATAGGCGAGAGCGTCGCCGGGTGAGAAGAGGAAGGGGGGAGGGGGAGGGAGGGAATTGTTTTTTCTGGAAATGTACTGTACGTTGTGCTTAGTACATACTGCACGTTAAGTTATTTAAAGTTTTAGAGAGATTTATTGATAATTGGATTGGATTAAGTTTGGTTAAATGCTACTCGTTGTAAACCGGTGGAAATTATTGTACATAATTGAATACAATTATTAATACAATAACTAGTGCAACGTCAAAAGCGCTGCAGAATAATACCTGAAAATCGTTTTCCAAAAGGTAGCATGCAGAGAGTTCAAGTATCACAAATACATTACTCTCGAACAATATATCAATGTATTAAATATTTTAACAAGAAGTCTTCACGAATACCCCAATAACATAGTAATATGAATAATATATTCAATCTAACAGTTCTTAACTTAGCGCAAAATGGAGTAGTAAATATTTAACTATGGGCGGCCTCTTACTTGGAGCCTTCTTGCTGCACGAGTGTAAACTGTGAGAATAAGTCGGTACGCGCAATATCAGAATGGGCGGAATAACATAACCACAAATTTGCATTTTGCAGTCAAAATCATAACTGTCTCATTGTTTTTACTTTCGCACTACCTCTTACGCAGTCTACTGAGGTTTGGTTCTCTGCAGAGAGAAAATTATGTAAAACTGGTCAAAAAAATGACCAATTTTCGGCAGAAAAATTCTTATTGCAGGGCCCTGGTAAGGAAAACGTGGATAAATCCAGTCGTTAAATTTAGAAAAGAAATCCTTTAACATGTGGTGTAGCCAGAATCCATGTTTTGTGGGTCCTTGATACCGAAAAATCGAGTGACCGTAAAACGCCTGTCTGTCCGTCTGTGAAAAACGCTAGCGCTAAACCGTTCAGCCAATTTCTTCAAAATTGATATTCTCAGTCGATGTGGCTGATGTCGTGGCCCCTGGAATTTGAAATTGAAATTTTAATTTTTGGGGGTACTGTGTATGAAGCCCCTGGGACATCTTTCAAATTTTCAACAAATAAAAGGTTCCATCATTTTTTATTAAATTTTTTTGTTAGACAGTATGAAGGACGTTTAAAAGAATGGTGGATGTCTTAAATTTGTTGAAAACCCTAATTTTCTGAAAATTGCAAAAGTTGAACATTTTTTGGAGTCTTCCTACAAATAAAATATTAAAGATAAAGATTTTTCCTTAATGCAATCTGTTCCTTAAAAATAGATTTTGAAATACGGTCACGTACAATTTTTCAAAAATTTTTTCGAATTTCGAATTGGAAATGTATAAAATAGATAATACGAAGGTTGTTGCAGAAGGCATGGCAACCTTTTTTTTCTAAAAAAAATGTTATCGGATCAGGACAATTTTATTCATCGCGTGAAAGAAATGCTATACTAATGTGTATTCACAATAACGGATTGTTCTGTAAGTATACAAATATTCGAATTTAACACTCCACCTCAGACCAAATAGAACAGAAATCCATTGAAATAGAACTGACGTAATTCCATAGTACGGACATTCGTACTATTACTACAAGTACAACTCCCTTGAATACGACACTTACAGAAGCTTGATCGGAGAACCGTCTTAGATTTTCTAGTTAATTGGGAGAAATTAGGCTACTTTTCCTAAAAACCGTAGTAAACCTAGAGGGATTTTCCAAATTAACAAGAAATTGTTAATAAACAATGAATATGAGGTTGGTCACATATCATATATGATCAGTCTATTATCTTCGAATTATGGACGGGTACTTGAACATTCTTTAAAAAATGCACTAAATTAATCGTTTCTTAACAAAATACCCGTATGCTGTTATCCCCTGTGAATGAGAATGCCTCGTATGTGCGTTTTTAGTACTTAGTAGACGCTAGTAGTTTTAACCAGGCAACCGGATCTTTGACACCTATGCTTTATTAGGTTATGATTAATCTTTCAAATGTTCTTCGCTTTGTCAAAATAAAACTCATATTCATTATGTTAGAGAATCAAATACCACGTCATTTACAATAAGCCGAATATTTTTACCCGCTACAATAAAATAATTGTCAGACTGTTGAGCTCAAGAGATTAGCGTCTTCATGTTTAGCTCGGTAGAATAAATGACACGACGCCTCTTTTCGCTTCGTTGACAATTTGTTAGGACGAGTGTCCCTCCTACAGAGCACTATTGTGTATCGCGCAACCCACACCATTCGGTGACTCTTTTATGTTCCAAAAGGAACGAATGACGAATTACTACGCATAAATTTATAATTTATTTTTCACAGCTTGCACACTCAAGATATCACGAGAGCAATCTTAAGTAAACTAGACACAATTGGTAACAGAATATATTTCATTGGTAAAAGTATTCGTTATTTGTTATTCTATTCTCATTCTTGTTACACGAATAATCAAAAGATTTAATGAACCACCACCACAATTTTTCGCGAGATACGCTAACTTGTTTCATAAATCTTGAAGATGATAAATTTTAAACAATGGCATGACTTCCCCTAGAATGATGTTTTTGGAATTATTGACGAAAACATTTATTAATATTAATTAAGTGTAAATAAATATCTTATACACAAAAATAAATTATTTAATTTTAATTAATTAATTTTAAAAATTGATTATGAGATTCGTAAACTAGAATTTCTAGTCCTCTTTAGTTGTAGAACACTCTTGTGATGCCTGGATATTTTGTAAGCACTGCTCACGAGCGTTTGAAGGAAGAACAAAAATGTACTTTTGGAACAAATGAGTTTTGGCGTTTAAAAACTGACAGAAAGTAGTGATGGAGGAGTATAAACATGCAGATAAGACGTGCCAAAGAAATTAGGAACGTGTACCAAATAGAATAATTACTATAAGGATGATGAGGTCAAAAGGCTATATTAGTAGGACACAGCACAGAACAGGTCATTGAAAAGAATGACCTTGTAGGCGGTAACACGATAGGGCAGAGCAGGGTGGTACCATCACATCGCGGAGACATCCCGAGTGCCATCACACAATGGAACAATGACCTCACAACTGTCAACATGGAGAAATCCTTTCATTCGAATACACTGTGAACACATTCTTAAGCTTAGGGTGGTGGGAGGCCCACAAGCATTGTATTAATGTTTGTGTGGGCGCTGGTAAGGAAATCAGGACACTTTGTTCGGTAGGCATTCTTTATTAATGCTTGTAGCAATAAAGTTCATAAAAAACAAAATTATAAAAGTTTATGTAGATCAAAAAGATAGTGAAAAAAGATGTTATTTAATTTTAAGTGGAAATAAAACTTATTTTCCTTTTCTGATGACGTTTATTTTTAAGTTCTATCAGGTAGATAAGAAAATAAATACTGAGATGCTTCCAGCTGTAATCGGTGGAGTAGAACTGAAGGAATCATTACCAGTAAAATAAACAATGTTTGCAATTTACTTTTATACTACTTGTTTAGAACAGCGATTGCCAACTGGACAATAAATGACGTTGGAGCTTTATTCCCTTCCGACATAAGGCACTTGGAGAAACGGTTCGAGCAAAGGGCAGCGGGAACGACGGACAGACGGCGGTCGCCGGCACCGAAAACAGTGGGCCTTTGCCAGTGTTTCAGACAACATAAGTGGGAAAAAATGTACACCCGATAATTTTCTTTCTGTTAAGGAAGCAAGGTTCATTTTGTACATACTGGAACAATGGCGAAGTGTTTAGTGTGTTCGTAAAAACTGCAGTATTTTAAAAAGTCCAACCAACAGATGCATTACGTAGCTTTGCGACCCAGAGAAATCTGCGAGATTAAAATGAATTCTGAGAATTGACATTGTTCGCAATTATGGGATAAGTAAAGGAATTTGTAGATTGAAGATTATGGAAAATATACTGAAAATCATGAGGATTTACTACATTCTCAAACAAAACTGTACATAAAATCAAGCTATCAATCACAATCAAATCACCAAATTCTTTCATATGATCCCTACCGCGTACCTATTTGTTGACAATTATTGTTTCAGAACGAACAGTTTCTTTATATTATATACTATTGTATAAAATATTATTGTTCTAAAGTATGAAAACTGTCTTTTCCAAAAACATAATCTAGTAGAAAAATGGAAGTGGAATTACAGTACTGGTAAAGAGTCGGATATTGTTTTTAGTTATGTAATTATGTACTATTATATAATCCTTCGTATTGTTATTGAATCATAAACATTGAAAATAATAATTACCAGTTAAAAATATAATTATCGATTTTCCAAGTGAACCTTTTCCCCCTACTTCCGTACCATTATTGGAACACTGAGCGCTTGCCGCCGCGTCGAGCTCTACCTCTGCTCGGCGGATCGGTTGTAGCAAGAGAGCAGATTTCGTGTCGTCAAGAGCATTGAGTTGGCAACCACTGGTTTAGAATTAACTTTTATTTCAGTGTTTAAAATTATTATTTTTGTGTGCTGATAGTTTTGTTCAGAATTAGTTACAACAAATGAAGACGACATGACACTGCAATTTTCTCGCCTGAGCTACTAAAGGCAAAAAAGATCAACAGATATCCATGAGCCGTCTCACCAGCATCCAAAAGCGTGCGAGAGCCTCGCCTCCGACCTGCCTCATACAAAACGACGCTGTCTGCGACGACACCCGACCCTTCGGGACCGCTCAAAACTACTCAAGACGCCACCCGCATCCCGAATGCAGCAACCGTGCACCGCATGTTGCGCGGCGGGCGGCGCTAGTCCAGACAAATGAGCGTCTCCTACCCCGGGGAGACGGGGATTCCCCGGAAAAGCGCGGGGCGCCGTGTCGCCGGTGCTGCCACCTCGGGACGCAGCGCTCGCTCGCTCGAGCACCCGGCGAGACAAACGACGAGCGCGCGACGCCCCCGATGCCGCCGCCGCCACTGTCGCTGCGTGCATCGCGCGGCGCTAATTAATCGAGAACTGACGGACCGACGCCATCAATAACGACGCGGCGGGACGCGTCGCGACGGCGCGGCGAGGCGAGGCGCTGCGCGGGGGCGCCAGGTGCGGCACGGCGACGACTGCGCGAGCGAGCGAGCGAGCGGCGCGGAGGCGGAGGCGGGCGTGCAAGAGCGTCGGGAGAGAAAAGCCCCGGGTGAAGAATTGAGATGCGAAGCGAACGGTAGCGATACACAGGCGCAGTGAATAGCGTTGGGAGAGAGGCTGTCGGGCCGGTGGAGCGGCGCGCCGCTCCGAGAAAGACGCGGGCGGGATCGGGGGGAGGCGAACCGTGAAGCCGCCGCCACTGCCACTTCCGAGCAGTTGGACACGAATTTGATTAAGCTGACGTTGGTTGAATCCATGCCCGCGCTCGTGCACGGTCGAGTTTCCAAACAAGCCAGGGTACAAGGAAGCGTACGATGCACGCATCTTTGTGGCGTTACTTGTCTAAAATTAGGTTGAGGAGGGTTCCGACCTTTAACATGAAGCCTGACTCAGCATATTTTATAGAACAGTATCAATTGGATCTTTCATTTGACTTCTTTGATGCCAACTTTTTACCACCTTCTTTATTCGAATTAATGCTATTCAATCTTTCCACACGTTATGTATTATGAAAATAATCCCTTTCTGCAGTAATCCAACAACACAACTATAAGACAATTCATTGTAATTAAATAAGCGTGGACTTCCACTTTCAAAATTTTGTTGGATGTAATGAAGGGATATCGCCTGTTCATTCTCACGCCTGTACTTTCTTTTAGCTGCTCTAGTGGAAATTTCTGGAGAGAAATTTGTATTAGTGGGTTGAATGTAAAAAAAAAGTTAGTAGCAAAAACGTGAACAGTTGAATTTAATAGGAATGAATTTGTAAATTTCTATGTTTTTCAGCTATATATACACGTTTGGCAACCGAATTCACATCCCAAATTCTTTCTCGCAACTGCAGACGCTCCGGGTATCTTGGAACAGTAGCGAGAGAATGGTGCGTATATGAAATACGACGAAGAGCACGTTCTTGGGGCAGCGGACATGTCTCGCAAGCGAGAGAGCGGTGCAGAGAAATGCAAGTGTCGGCCGCCGGCATTGTTAGATGCAGCCGCGTCCCACGCGCACGCTCCGCCCCCGCTCAGCCCTGCTCGGGGCGCGCTCGCGTCGGCGGCGGGAGCAGGTAGTGCGCGCGCTGGAGGTGCAGAGCTCGCGGAGGTAGAAATAACAATGGCGAGGCAGGACAGTGCGAGGGCTGAAAGGTCAGTGCGCCTGTTAAGCTGTGTTTCCGACAATTTTATTCTAAATGGGGTTTCCTCGTTCTAGTTGATTAGTTGTATTTCTCAACGAGCGGCAATTCCCAGCTTCAGTTAGGCCGTATCAATTATTATGACTTTCATTATATCATTAATTATGACTTTCTGTCTTATAGAATACTTTTTCTTTGAATTACGCTAGACACGCGATTTCAGCGTAGAATTACTTGCATTACGATGAAAGACATATTGTATATGCAACTTGTCGCAACGACCTCGGCGCCTCTCTCATGTTCTGGATCTGACGACAAGCATGGGCTTTTCACTGCCTACACTTACAATCAGTTTAAAGAACAAAACATATTTGCGTATCAGAAATTTTTAAGGAAAAAAGACTCCTAAAGTTATTAATTTACTTTGAATTGTAATGTCCAAATTACATTTTCTCCTGAAGTATCAATGAGAGTAATTAAACTCTGTATCCTAGTGGAAGTAAGTTCATTCTCTTGTGATCTTAAAAAAATTCCTTTTTTTGTAATAAAGAATAACTATATAAACCTATGATACATTAATTTCCATAATGCTTAAACAAGAAATGTGAATATCTTGTTTTAAACCTTCCAGTAATAAAAGTAATTCATTCAATGAAGAACCTTAAAAAAACATGGAACAAATAGTAATTTCTGCAGTCGATATGATATTAAATGTAGCGATAAAATTAAACCATTCCTTTTTCTCTGTGTTTGAGACAACTGAAATAATGAATGGTAGACAATCATTGTAGTTTTATTGGGTTCTGAAATCAACAGTATATTTTGATATATGATATAAATTTATTATTTCTAATTATTAATATGCTGTTAAAAGATTAACGTTTTACGCAATTCCTATAACGTTCTTAACAGAAATAGCATAGAAAATGTTCGAAAACCCTGTCAACCTCAAACATTTACCCGGAAACTGAATCCGCTCTGCTTCTGTGACAAATATGTTCAGGAAAGAATTCAGGAACTAGTGAATTACATAATACATTAAAAGTTACATTTTTGAATTCATTAATTTTGTTCACAAAATTATAACCAGAAAAATCTCTTATTCTAAATGACCTGCCTATCGGGTAAGGTCGGACTACATTAATGCGCAATTGGACATTTCGAAAATCTCTATAATTGAAAGCATGTTGATTTATCATAAGATTGCTTACGAAATTCGAAACGTACCACATTAACGTGAACATTTGCAGACTATGGACCATCTCTGATTTCAACATGTAGCAAGTTAACATTCCAAAATAATCGAACTGTGTTTTGAAGAAATTCTCACCGGAATTCTGTCTGCGAATGCGTAATGGTATTTATTAATGCCTCGGCGCGATTACCCTCATTCTATATGCTCAACATATTATGAAGATGTTGCAATACATTACGTAATTGAAAAAAAAGGCGTATAACACATCTTTTTCGGAATTTTATTATTTCGTCCAGAACCTGAAGATCTTAATTCAAAACGTTGCAATTCGAAAAAAAATCATTTATTATAATAATGTAATTTAAATATCAGAGCAAACAATTTCATAAAGTAACAGGTACTTAATCTCTGTTCAGAAATATAATTTTGCCTTCGTTAACCTTAGAATTGAACACCTTAACCCTAGAATTGAACACCTTCAAAGAAGTTTCTTCCTCCTTCCAGTTTCGAATTCTCACGGTTCGTCAGTATTTTATCGTGAAAACGTCTGTTTGGCTGCCACGTGTCGCCAGGTCGGGTGCCCGGTGCCGGGTTGCGCGTCGGACCGCAACGGGCGGCAGGCGGTGGGCAGCGGAGGCGGGCGGCGCGGCAGGGCGAGGTGTGGAGGCGGGAGCGGGGCGGAGCGGGCGACCGCGAACCGAAGCCCGGATAGAGATATGCGGCGCCGGCGCGGGCTAGTTTTTCACGGCGTGCCCGCCGCCCTAATCCCCGAAGCCCCGGATTGGAAACATGTAAACAAACGAGCGCTGCCCGCGCGCTGCCTGCCTGCGACTGCTGCCCGGGCCCCGGCCGCCTGGCACGGCTGCGCTGCGCCCGGCGCACAGTGGCACGCTGCACGGCCTGCGTTGGCACGCCAAGGCTGCTGCTTATTTCGTTCATTCTCACTCATGCCACGGCAATGATCGTTTCATTATCTTCACATTCACTGTATTTTATTTTAAAGAGAATGCAAACTAACGAGGTGAGAAAACGAGCGGTTCTAAATAAGCTAATTAGTTAGAAATAATCCATTACTTTTACCTTCATTTGTAGCTCAATTACAATAACTCTAAAGAATCATGGCGCACCTTCAAATTACTTATTCGTCCTTAAAAACACTTTTACAGTTTTTTGAAGAATAAAACTTCTATCAAGTTTGTAACGGAATGCATGCTTTTCTAAAGGCTTCTTTTTCGTTATAATAATTAACGACACAGGTTTGTCGAATACACGACACAGAGCATTTGCTCTACTGGTTTTTGATAAACTTTGAAGGAAATTACACTGGATAAGTTGTAGTTTTTCAAGGAGATAGACGAAATATGAATAGGAAATAATTTAATGACATCAATTTGATAGAAAATTATTAATTACAGCATTAGAATTGTTCATTAAGAGAAAGCTGTAATAACAAAGAAAAACTCGGTTACGGACTGCCATGTTGATCCTCTCCCTAAACTAGAACTTCGTTCATTACTTATTACTTTACGTTCCTCTTCATTCTAAACTGAAAATTCTAACAAAAAAAAAGCTGTTTCGCAAAAAAAAGTGAAGAGCAATCACTCATTAGGGTGGCGTTCCCACATGCGCTCAGGTGCGCGGCCCACAGCGGCGCCCGCGACCGACAGCGCTCGATAACCTGCAAGGCGGCGGCGGCGGCGCGCGCAAATGGCGTCATTTAGCGGCGGCTGGCGGCGCGTCCCCGGAGGCGGTGGGGGCGGCTGGGGGGCGGCCGACGCACGCGCGACGCCCGTCTTTTTCCGCGCGGGGCAGGTAATTAGAGTCATTTCATATTTCATGACCGCCGCGCGTTCCGCTCGCGCCGCCTCCGCCTCGAGCGCGCCGCCCGCGCTGCCCGCGCCGCCCCCTCCCGCCGCCGCTCGGCGCAAGGAGCACTGCACGGGCCGCGGCCGCGAATAAATCTAACGCCCCTGAAAAGCCTCGGGTCCGTCCGGGTCAACAAACCTGCAGATTGCGCGCGCACGCTTCAAGAGCCCCTTGATTATGCATATGAGGCCGTTTCTTTGTTTCCTTGTGGGTGGGCACAATGAAATACTTTCCTTGTGGGCAACAGAAAGGCGCCAACAACTTGTCTTAATGTCATAAATTATCGATTTAAAACTGATTGTACAACGACAATGCGTTTAACGATGATATTCGAAATTGTAATTTCATTCAAATTTTAGCGTATATTGTTAATGCAATCATTACTTGTAGTTTTCGTTTTCATAATTGGTAATCAGAGTTTTGGACGTCAACGATTGTTGCTAGAGTCACTGCTTATGTACACAGTCCATGTTCAAACATACTGTCGGAAAGTATCTCCAATATGCGTTTAACGGTCAACTAACTACTCATTAGCGAGAGAGGTAAATATTTTCTTTGGCTTGAATGACACATCCTCTAATCCTTTCATATGTCGATAATAACGGCTTTATGACTGATTCTCGCATCTATACTCGTACTGGTACATTTTTATAAAGAATTATAAAGTCCATTAACGAATTGGGTAAAATGAATCTACGCTGTGACATCTAGCTCAACAAACGCCGGTCGTGGGCAGCCGATTGAGCCGATCTCCCGGATCCGCTCCCACTCGCCAGGGTCGCTGAAGGGGGGAGGGGCAGTGTCCCCTCATTTTTCTGAATTAGCGCTCGTCATGCACGGCGGGCGGGCGGGCGTCCCGCGTCACGCGCCGCGCGACTTATTTTAATCGTGTTTGGCTGCCCGGGTTAATTCGCTGCCGCGATATTGTTTCCGTGAGGCGGGCGAGCGGGTGGGCGGGCTGGGGACCGGGGGAATTGGGTGGCTGGGTGGATGTTTCTTTGGGTTGGGGGGGGTTGGGGCGAGCGAGTGCGTGTCGGAGGGCGGGTAGGTGGGTGGGTGGGTGTGTGGGTGGGCGGGAGTGTGTGTAAGTGTGGATGGATGGGTGGACGGACGGACGGACGGACGGACGGACGGACGGGCGGACGCGCGGGCGGGCGGGCGGACGCGCGGGCGGGCGGGCGGGCGGGCGGGCGGGCGGTCGGGAGGGCGGACGGGAGGGCGGACAGGCGTGAGGGTGGGCGGGCGTGAGGGCGGACAGGCGTGAGGGTGGGTGGGCGTGAGGGCGGACGGGCGTGAGGGCGGACGGGCGGGCGGTCGGGCGGTCGGGCGGTCGGGCGGGCGGTCGGGCGGTCGGGCGGGCGTGAGGGCAGGCGGGAGGGCGTGAGGGCGAGCGGGCGGGCGAGCGGGCGGCGGGCGGGCGGGCGGGCGGGCGGGCGGGCGGGCGGGCGGGCGTGAGGGCGGGCGGGCGTGAGGGCGGGCGGGCGCGAGGGCGGGCGGGCGCGAGGGCGGGCAGGGGGGCGGGCGTGCGTGAGGGCGGGCGTGCGTGAGGGAGGGAGGGCGGGCGTGCGTGAGGGTGGGAGGGCGGGCGGGCGCGAGGGCGGGCGGGCGGGCGCGAGGGCGGGCGGGCGCGAGGGCGGGCGGGCGCGAGGGCGGGCGGGCGGGCGGGCGGGCGGGCGGGGCGGGCGCGAGGGCGGGCGCGAGGGCGGGCGGGCGGGCGCGAGGGCGGGCGGGCGGGCGGGCGCGAGGGCGGGCGGGCGGGCGCGAGGGCGGGCGGGCGGGCGCGAGGGCGGGCGGGCGGGCGCGAGGGCGGGCGGGCGGGCGCGAGGGCGGGCGGGCGGGCGGGCGGGCGGGCGGGCGGGCGCGAGCGGGCGCGAGGGCGTCCGGGCGGGCGTGATGGCGGGCGCGTGGTTGGGCGCCACATCGCCCCGTCCGCAACGCCCGCGCGTCCCCCGCCCTCTGCTCCTCGCGGATTGAAAGCGCTGCGAAACCTGATCCCCATATGCGTCGCTGGGCCACGAAGGGCGCCCAGACTGTCCGTTCCACTAGCCTATGACAGTTACGACGGGAACACGAGCTGACTACTACGGTGATTGTGAACACATAAGCGCGTGTGCGGCTTCGGGACTAATGGAGTATTGCATGCTTACTCATTAACAGTAAGTATCTGAATCCCAAATAATAGCTTTTTTAGTTTCAAGACGTGTATGAAAGAAGAAAATGATAATTGCACTTTTAAATATATTTTTTAATTAGTGTTGTAACTAAATTTATTTTTTTAGTTTACAAAAATTCTGATAAATTCTACAGCGGTAACGAATGTGTTTTTATTTCCTACTTGTCGATACCTGATATTAATGACTGAAAATGTACTACCATAATCTGTAAAAGAAGATGACAACGCACAACGACTTTTGTAACCAGCAGATAATAATGAATGGCGAACGTCTATTTCCTCCCTCTTGAATCGCTTTATTGCATTGCCAAAATTGTGCCGCAAAATTGCCATTGTGAGCTCTCCTAACGAAATTTTATTAAAAAATTTTCGCAAATTGTTTCAATCATTAATATACTTACTGATTCAAAAACGATACCTACAAGAAATTTCTTTGCGGGTATTGGAAAGAGCAAAATAGTAATATGTGCTATTTTTTGTTTCCAGTCTGTTCATTTATGTGAAACAATTTACTAAAACCTGAAGGGTGAGATAAATCTAAAGGCATATAGTTGTTGTTTACAACAACACAAATTGAGTTCACGTTTTGCAGTGTTATTTCCAATAAAAAAAACCTTACCATACACGTGACACATGGTACCATTTCGTTGGCACAACGATGTTGTTACGTATACGTGAATATCACATATTTTACTGGGTTTCAAAAAACCCAGTAAGAATGCAGGATAGAAACACAATGCAATCGACGTGGGTGGCTCCCAGAGCAGAGGAATAAACAAACACGCCAGCTACTCTCAGACGAGTGTCATCTGGCAAAATTGTGAAGCTGTATTTTATTTTATGCTGGTGAACTTTGTGAACTGTGTACTGAGAAGCTGCTTTAACAACTGAGAAGCTGCATGTAATATTCGCTCCACAATACTTCTCATTTTTTTTCCATTACTTTTCTTTACCAGTCTATGAGTGTAAACTAGCTGTGTAAACTAACTATGAGTGTTCTATTCAGTCTCTTCATTACAAAACCAATTTTTGCGTCTAATATTAGACGTTAAAATTGTAACAGTCTTTCAATTAAACACCACCTTACTCACTGCACGTTATATTATATGTCCTTTAAACACTGTGTTTTAACCCTTGTACAATTCACGAGCATTGAAGAAATAAGGGATGTAGTCCACGGGATTGGTCAGTTCGAACAATGAAACAATTACGAGTAGTTTGCCAACGTTTCGGAATTTCGTTTCATTCGTTTGCGTTCGGATCTCGGCCCGATTCAGACATTTCGCGGGGAGGGACCAATGTGCTGCAGCAACTCCATGTTAGTTGGTTTGGAGGCTGGATATGAGGCTTGCCGTTATAACATGTATTAATAAGCCCTGATAAAGGAATTTAAAAAATCGAAACGTTGGCGAACTAATTGTCTCATTCATACTGATCAATTCCGTGAACTTCATTCACTAATACTTTGTATTAAATCTTATCCTCACTTAATACTTTAAATTATTTCAACACAAACATACATTTTATTTTCAGTTTTTTCCTTATTTTATATGATATTGTTCTAGTTGTATTGATTCAGTTTATCTAGTCTCTCTCGCAACCCGGAGCCTTCACCGCCAACCCCACCTCGCCCGCGTCGTCGTCTCGTCGCTAACTGAAGGCGGCGGCGACAGGTGGGAGAAAAGCCGCCCGACTCGCGGCGATTCCCCCTTAGTCGCTCCCTTTCACGTCTCGGCGGCGGCGGCGGCGGCGGCGGCGGCGGCGCAGAAGCCGACAGGTAAATACGAGCAGGACTGCCGGCGAGTGACTGGGGAGGACGGCAGACACTCCGGCGCGGTACATTTTTAATGGCGTCTCTCTTCTACGGCAGAGACGACGACCGCGCTGGCAGAAGAATCGTCGCGGCGAAGACGCGCCTCCCGCGGTGCTCCGCGTTGGCTCGCGCCGCCTCCATCGCCGCCGCCGCCGCCGCCACCGCCACCGCCACCGCCACCGCCACCGCCACCGCCACCGCCACCGCCACCGCCACCGCCACCGCCACCGCCACCGCCACCGCCACCGCCACCGCCACCGCCACCGCCACCGCCACCGCCACCGCCACCGCCACCGCCACCGCCACCGCCACTGCCGCCGCCGCCACTGCCGCCGCCGCCACTGCCGCCGCCGCCGCCGCCGCCGCCACCACCATCCTCCACCGGCACTGTCCGTTCTATCGGTGCACTGCAAGATGCATCTTTGCCACCCAGTCGTAAACCTCTCCTGGGTCCACCATTATTTGTTTCCTTGCCGCTCCAGCATTGTCCGTCATCCCTGTTGCCCGGGCGCGTCTATCACCCTGGCATGCTCTTTTGGTTCCATCAGATTTGTCGACGTGGACGTCACTCCCCCAAGCCCCTTCCTGTATTTCGTCATCTCAACAATTTGTTCATCTTACTACTGCAATGGAGTGTATACCTTTTCCTTTGCCACAAGAAACTTGCAATTGCAAACTATTTATAGTTCTGTTCAGACTTTACTTACATCTCATTTCGCATTCCTTTCACAACTGACATTCAATTCATCCAACGTTTTTCTATGGTTTCACTTACATATTTTGTATTATAACCTGTGTTTGCAGCATATTTATTTTTATTTTCATGTATTGTTTCTTGTATGCGCAACATCAATTAATCGTTGAACGTCATTCATGATCGGTGATTATCCCCATCTTTCCTTTGCCTCACCAATGATTTCTTCCAGACTGGAGAGAGATTCTTCGATTTTATAATCAGTTGTCCATTTAAATATATATTTTCCTACGGGATTACACCTTCAATATTCGTGACGTGAATTGTAAAAAGTTACAAAAAAAGTATGAAAATTGTTAAAAATATTTTCGAGAAGAATTATTTACTATCGTAAAGTAAGAAAAACATAAATAGGTGTATGAAAATAAAAATAAAATTAATTAAGTTATATCAACTATTAGTATTATGTTAGCGATGTAAGTTTTTAAATAAACATTTTGGACTAGATTTTTGTACCTTTAAAGCAGCAAATGTTTGCTAGTTAATAAATAAATGACATAAAATAGCATTCGCAACTAACTAATCGCTTTTCCACTTCCTCTACACGACTGTCAGCTCTCCCGCCTCTCACTCCCTCCCTCTCACTCCCGCTCGTCGCGTCACCCTCTCCGCTCGTCGCGTCACCCTCCCCGCTCGTCGGGCCACCCTCCCCGCTCGTCACGTCACCCTCCCCGCTTGTCGTATCACCCTCCCCGCTCGTCGCGTCACCCTCCCCCGCTCGTCGCGTCACCCTCCCCGCTCGTCGCGTCACCCTCCCCGCTCGTCGCGTCACCCTCCCCGCTCGTCGCGTCACCCTCCCCGCTCGTCGCGTCACCCTCCCCGCTCGTCGCGTCACCCTCCCCCGCTCGTCGCGTCACCCTCCCCGCTCGTCGCGTCACCCTCCCCGCTCGTCGCGTCACCCTCCCCGCTCGTCGCATCACCCTCCCCGCTCGTCGCGTCACCCTCCCCCCTCGTCGCGTCGCCCTCCCCGCTTGTCGAGAAGCCCACCCCACTCGTCGCGACGCCCTCCTCGCTCGTCGCGTCACCCTCCCCGCTCGTCGCGTCACCCTCCCCGCTCGTCGCGTCGCCCTCCCCGCTCGTCGCGTCGCCCTCCCCGCTCGTCGCGTCGTCCTCCCCGCTCGTCGCGTCGCCCTCCCCGCTTGTCGCGTCGTCCTCCCCGCTTGTCGAGAAGCCCACCCCACTCGTCGCGACGCCCTCCTCGCTCGTCGCGTCACCCTCCCCGCTCGTCGCGTCACCCTCCCCGCTCGTCGCGTCGCCCTCCCCGCTCGTCGCGTCGCCCTCCCCGCTCGTCGCGTCGTCCTCCCCGCTCGTCGCGTCGCCCTCCCCGCTCGTCGCGTCGCCCTCCCCGCTTGTCGAGAAGCCCACCCCACTCGTCGCGACGCCCTCCCCGCTCGTCGCGTCGCCCTCCCCGCTCGTCGCGTCGCCCTCCCCGCTTGTCGAGAAGCCCACCCCACTCGTCGCGACGCCCTCCCCGCTCGTCGCGTCGCCCTCCCCGCTCGTCGCGTCGCCCTCCCCGCTCGTCGCGTCGTCCTCCCCGCTCGTCGCATCACCCTCCCCGCTCGTCGCGTCGCCCTCCCCGCTCGTCGCGTCGCCCTCCCCGCTCGTCGCGTCGTCCTCCCCGCTCGTCGCGTCGCCCTCCCCGCTCGTCGCGTCGCCCTCCCCGCTCGTCGCGTCACCCCCCGCTCGTCGCGTCTCCCCTCCGCTCGTCGCGTAATCCTCCCCGCTCGCCGCTTCACCCTCCCCGCTCGTCGCGTCACCCTCCCCGCTCGTCGCGTCACCCGCCCGCTCGTCACGTCATCCTCCCCGCTCGTCGCGTCGCCCTCCCCGCTCGTCGCGTCACCACCCTCCCCGCTCGTCGCGACGCCCTCCCCCCTCGTCGCGTCACCGTCCCCGCTCGTCGCGTCGCCCTCCTCGCTCGTCGCGTCACCCTCCCCGCTCGTCGCGTCACCCTCCCCGCTCGTCGCGTCGCCCTCCCCGCTCGTCGCGTCGCCCTCCCCGCTTGTCGAGAAGCCCACCCCACTCGTCGCGTCGTCCTCCCCGCTCGTCGCGTCGCCCTCCCCGCTCGTCGCGTCGCCCTCCCCGCTTGTCGAGAAGCCCACCCCACTCGTCGCGACGCCCTCCCCCCTCGTCGCGTCACCGTCCCCGCTCGTCGCGTCGCCCTCCTCGCTCGTCGCGTCACCCTCCCCGCTCGTCGCGTCACCCTCCCCGCTCGTCGCGTCGCCCTCCCCGCTCGTCGCGTCGCCCTCCCCGCTCGTCGCGTCGTCCTCCCCGCTCGTCGCGTCGCCCTCCCCGCTCGTCGCGTCGCCCTCCCCGCTCGTCGCGTCACCCCCCGCTCGTCGCGTCTCCCCTCCGCTCGTCGCGTAATCCTCCCCGCTCGCCGCTTCACCCTCCCCGCTCGTCGCGTCACCCTCCCCGCTCGTCGCGTCACCCGCCCGCTCGTCACGTCATCCTCCCCGCTCGTCGCGTCACCCTCCCCGCTCGACGCGTCGCCCTCCCCGCTCGTCGCGTCACCCTCCCCGCTCGTCGCGTCACCCGCCCGCTCGTCACGTCATCCTCCCCGCTCGTCGCGTCACCCTCCCCGCTCGACGCGTCGCCCTCCCCGCTCGTCGCGTCACCCTCCCCGCTCGTCGCGTCACCCTCCCCGCTCGTCGCGTCACCCTCCCCGCTCTTCTGGTCACCCTCCCCGCTCGTCGCGTCGCCGCTCGTCACCCGCCCTCGCGCGCGGGGTCGCCCCCGGGGCGGTCGCCCCTCGGCGATGCTGGGGGGATGCATCATTCATGACGCGGTGGCGCCGCCCGCCCGGGGAAGGCGCGCATCTGAAGTTGGCGGGCGCGCATTTTCATATCAATTCTTCAGAGGGAGCCGTGATTATTTCATGGGTTAAGTCGATGGAGTCCTCCGAGGCGCCGGCGCCGGCCGCGGTCGCTTGCGGGTGAATGGACGCAATTAGAAGGCGACAGGGCGAAGACGTCACAATTCTTGACTGTGATGAAAAGCACTCACGATGTGTATAAACACTCCTGAAACTCACAAGAAGAGCCAAGTTTGTTGGAGTTTCTTGTTGTTTCTTTGGATTTTGTGTATTTTCAGACAAGTCGATGTAAATATGTTTTGACAGATGAGTTTATTGTCAAAGATGATAAAGTTTTAGATTTTAGATAAAAACGCTAGTGGATAAAATATGCCCAAAACTTAAAAATGTTTGAAAGAAGGTTTTTACTTCACTGAGAAACAAATTTTCGGTATAATGCAATTCGTGATAGTTGGAAATATGTTTGTCTTGGGAATAATCGGGCTGTATTATTTGACTAATTCTGATAAGGAAATAAGATAAATACTTTCAGTTTACTAAACTATACTAACAAATGAAAATCTCTAGAGAATTAAATTAATATGTGTAGAATTATTTGCATCAAATAGGGAATACATAACGCAAATTTCACAAAATCAACGAAATATATTTTTATTACTGTGTTATTGATGAATTCTCAAAGTTAAGAATACTCGGATATTGTATTTATACGTTCTGTACACCTATTTCTTTTTCACTAATAACTTTAAAGAAAGATTTGCATAAAATGCTTCTAAACTCTATATTTTCACTACCATTGTTTAAAGAACAATGAACTCCGAAAAACAACCTTTTTAAAATCACCAAATTCAGATTTCTTTTGACTTTCGTCGCCTATTTATAATGAAGTTTTAGCCAATATTTTAATTAACTGTCCAGAAAAAATTCTTTTAACAAACATTCTCCAATTTTTAGGGGAATGACAAGTGTTTCATTACCAGATTTTTAACAGTCACGACAACGCGGCAAGCTTTCATTTTATATGCAACTTGCGACTCAAGCATCTACTAAGTATGAAATAACGTCACGTCAACTTGTGAGGTTATACTTCCATTGTATTCTTCCAGACTCTTTCAATGATCAGAATTCAACCCCAGCCCTGTTTTGTCAATGTCAAAAGATTTTAACGTAGTTATTTCGAGCAGCTGCCTCAGGATTCCTATTCAGGCGTCTCCGCTTGTCGAGCCAGCGATTCAGTGGAAGCCCGACTCTCCTTGCTTGTGTGACGAGGGCAAATATAATGGCTTCTAATTTTCGTTCCCAGAATCTTCACGAGCGCGAGGCACAAGGCAACTGTCGCAGGCGCAGACTGACGGTATTACGCATTATAAATTCATAAGCTTCTTAAAAAGTACATTAAAATTGGAGCAGAGAGATGCTTTCTGGAAAAAATCTCTTAAAAGCAGGCTGACGCGACGGGGAGAGCAGGCCGGGGGAGCGGCGAGAGGGAGCGAGGAGGAGGACAGGATTCCGGGAGTTGACACAGCGCGGGAACGAACAGAAGGAGCGCCCGAGGCGGGGCTACAAACAGGTCCAGAGGCACCTGAGATCGAGCCTGCGAGGCTCCTCCGCCGCCATTCTTTATCCGAGCGACTCTGCTCTGACGCACGCGTGCCCGGCATTCACGTGAGCGAGGGGGCAACCGCGGCCCCTCTGGAAATTTCGAAAGGGTCTCCGTAGCCCTAGGCAATAAAACATTTTATTTCCGTAAATATTATCAATTCATGATATTCTTTTTTAAGCAGACACTTCGGGCAATTGAAACACATTTGGGAAAAGAGCTCTCAAAACAACGCTGTAAACATTTCAACATAAAATCAATACTATTTGTAAAATGTTTCATTAAATTTTAAAATTTCGTTCTCCTCGTAGTACGTTTTATTTATTTACCAGAAAAATGTCAAATGAAATAAAAGGGCCCATCCTTTTAGACTATGCGCGTTTGTGATTCCACGTTGATTTTTGACTATAATAATATGACTTAGGGACTCAATGAAGTGTTATATTTCAGCTTCTTTTGTTGCCTTGCCGGACTCAGCGTAACCTCAAAATCATAAAGACAAAAAATTCTTTGTTTTCATAATAGAAATTTGAAGGTAAAGATACACGGATGCAATAGTGAGTCTTTCACAAAAGCATGAGTTGCTCTCAATAAGACTATGCGAGAGAGGCGAAGAACAACAAGACGAATTATTGTACTGCTTTGCGCAGCAAGCGAAAAAGATACTAGATATACTTCCTATCGCCACTGGAACGGAGACGGAGACATGTCACGCAATTGCAACTCAGAGGCCAACCGCGCTGAGCGCCTAATTGACAACGCCTATCTCAAGGCTTGTCCGGCGAATATCAGCGCCCCTCCGAATGCAACGGGCGAGCTTTACTTTTTTGCCCGGTTCACGCGTGAGCAATGAGAGCGGCCTTCGCTGCGCCTCTCGCAGACGGGGCACAAAGGAACTCGGGGAGACGCCTGCCACTTGCTGCGCACTTGAGTAAGTGATTGCAGTACTTTCAAGCCGTTCGACAACAATCTACGACGGTATTCTCGCGTTTTCTCTCGGTGTGCGCGCTGGAGTGCTCTTCGCGGCCGCAACAACGGCCTCGACGCAACCGCAGCGCATTTTCACGAGTCCTTTGTCGTGCAGGACATTGGGGAATGAGCTCTTACCGTTTTTGAAAGAAGAATACGAAACAAATACAAGAAGGAAGGAGTCTATTTATTATGGAAACTTCCAATAATGTAAGGGTGAAATGTATTACAAGCATTAACTACACAAAAATACCATTACAATTGTGGATTTCGGCAAGACACTCGTCCAACGAATTATCACAACTGAAAATGTTTTGTTTTAAAAAAAGTTTAATCTTTACATTCTCTTAATCAGTCTAGTTTTAAAATAGACTTTTCATTATTTACATTACTAGGGACACAAAAGTGTTCACTTGAAACATTACTAATTTAAAGGTAAAGATTTTCCTTGTTTTATCTCTTTGGAGAGGGTGTCTAAAGTCACTCATGATGGTGCAAGAAGTTCAGCCTTAGCCTTAGTTTAGCATTAGTCTTTTCTTTAAAAAATAAAACAAAATGTATTTTATCTGCTACCAACAAGATATTTAATACAGTAATTATTATTTTTTCGGAGGATGAACCAAACGAACTGGTTAAAAACTAAAACTTATAATTAACTTTTCAAACTTCGAAAATTTAAAGAAACATAAAAGCAACTTTGAAAAAGAATACTGGCTCCAATAATAATTCCAATAGATACGAATTTCTTTAATATTGTCGTTGATGGACGATTCGTAGATCTGCCTATTTCTGTTTCAGGTAACATGTAATAAATCTAGGCAGGACGCAATGAAGTATCTCACGATGTGAGTATGCACGACCACAATTTTTCAATATTTTCTAATTCCTTTTCAGAAGAACGGACGCACGGTCTCAATCCATATGTACTTCCGCGTGTAAGAGATCGCAAGTAAGCGAATACTCAGAAAATCCGATATTGGTGTGCAATGGAACATAGTTTCATGCACAACAGAACTTTGAATTAAGCTCATGAAGAACAAAATCGACATGAAAGTAGGCGGTTTCTGTGAAGTACAAAACGGTGCCTTGGTAATGGAAAGGAAAAAGGTTTTTGTGGTTCTAGGAAGCGCATATTCAAGTAAAACACGATGCGTATGGTTGTGCTTTAAAGTAGAGAGCGAACCAACTAAGAAAGCTTCGGCTTCTTTGAAGAACGAAGTCTCTAAGGAGTTAAGCGACTATACTATTGGATAAACAAAACAATTTCAAGCGGAGGAAATTCAGTGAAACCAAAATTTAATAAAGCACAGTATGAAACCAATAAAAAATTGAACCTGATTATTAAGAAACTCCGAAATGTCATAAAAACATAATGAAGCAGTGAGAGGTTTCTCAACGGAAACATATGTTTAAAATATTCTCCGTCTATCCACAGTCGTGTAATACGTCCATTCGAGTCTTGGTCTGAAAAAAGAATAGCTCGTTTCTTGGGCGTTTTATTTTTGTCATTTTTCTTTTGATATCAGATTGTTGACAATTTTCACCCAGTGTAAAGCCAACCTCAACACGACACAGAAATCTCGCTCATTGTCACAGTATTTATTTGTTTCTAGTCCCAACACATACACACATACGCATGTACCTTTTGTGTACGCACATAACAATGGTCTTACCAGAAATGGAACGAAGAATAAAAATCTTTAAGCACCAGCCACGAGCATTCCGCGACAAGACGTCAGCGAATCTGAGAAGGGCGTCGACCCGACGGGGCACCATCCCGTGAGAGCAACGACACGCAAGAGCACCGCCGCGGAAGGCCGCCGCGCCGATTCGGAAGACCAACGCGCGAGCGCGGCGCCCGGGGCCCCGCGCGCTCCCAGCGCCAGACGGATGGACTCGCGGGGCGCTCGTTCCCACTCCCCCGCACCCGCCGTCGCTGCTTCCATTGCCACTCCTCGGCAGTCCTACGCAGCCGAACATGCGGTCTAGGTTACTTGCTTTATTACTATTAAAATACCAAATCGGATCATTCGGAAAGTAATATGAGAAAAATAATGGAGGAGGACAATCGTATGGAAGTTCATAGAACATTCAAAGATGTAACAAGCAATGGATTGGACGACTAAAGGCACTTTCTCAATAGACGTTTGGATTTCATATCTTCTAACAAGCATTTTGCTTCCACTCATCATTTCTACATTAGCGTTCTTTACCGCTTGTAAGATGTACCGGTACCAGACTTCCACTGCGCACATTACATCGCGGAAGGTGTTCTGTTTCTTCGAATCCCTAAGTGACAAAATTATTTTCATTCTAACCATCTCTACTCTCATCATCTGAACTCAATCATCATTTCTATATCCCCGCTTTTCCCCCCGAAATCTCCCATTTCCTTACCTATTGTCTGTCCCGTCATCACCGCCACCTCCTTCGGGTCCACTCCCACCGTCATCCCCGTGGGCACGGCCATCATCACCTCCGCCACCACCATCACCACTGGCGCCACCCGCCGGCGGCCGGCAGAAAATTGAAAATTTTTGTTTGGGCGCCCGTCGCGGCTTCCGCGGAAACTGATGAGGCCGCATTAGCGATGTCAAGGTGTATTCATCAGCGCGACAGAGACGGATCGGCGGCCCGGGCGGTCCGGCGGCGGCGGCGGTGGCGGCGGCGGCGGCAGCGCTGCACCACTCGAGAGCTCGCGGGCAATCAAACCATACATCATGGTAACCATCGGCCGGCCGGCCGCCTGTTTACGTAATGGCGGCTAATACGGCTCGCTGATGGATGGGCGCGCGCCGGTGTATTTCGAGAAGGAACCGATCATTGCGTCAAATTATAGAGCGCTCCGGAGCGGGATTTATATTCATTAGCGGGAGCGGGCGGTTGGGCTGCGCGGGCGAGCGAGCGAGCGAGCGAGCGAGCGAGCGAGGCGGCGCGGGGCGGCGCGGGAAGGCGGACGAGATGCCGGGTAAGTCGAGTGCGGGTGGGCGAGCAGCCGGTCGGACTGATACCGCCCGGGCGGACGGGCGGGTTGCAAATGTTGGCGAGCCAGCCGGAATAATTGGAATTGTGCTGGGGAGAGAGCGATCAGACGTGGTCGGTTGAAAGGCAAGCGTAAATGCGAAAGAGAGAACTGTTGAGAGATGAGTACATAAGAGCGGTAATGTGAGAGAACAATAAAGGAAGAAAAAGGAATGAAGTAATTGAAGGGTAATCTATTTGATGGTAGCAAAGGAAAATGAACAATAGTGGCGCTAGAAGGTTAAAAGTGGGAAAATAATGAGAACTATGTAGTAGAAAGTTGATTCGTCTAGAAGAAATTGTTCAGAATGAAATTGCGGAAAGAATAGACCGACAAATGAATCATGAGAACAAATTTAAAACAATGGCTACGTGAGCGTGAGTGATCGCCATTGAACAATGGGTATGTTCGTGACAATTGGATGAGCATCTTTTGTAAGAATTGGTAAGAGATGGAGTGATGTATGAGAATGTAGATGAGGTGTGTAAGGGCTTGTGTATAAACATGTGGCCGAGTGTGATTGAAAGCATACGAGTAGGTTCTAGATTTGGCTTTTATGCTAGTGAGGATGTGGCCCGCACAGGTACTAGGTTTGCGAGGAAGACGATCGTAGGAAAGGGCAAGTGAGTTCTCAAAAGAGCAAATGACTTACCAGAGAGGACGGGTGCGCGGTGAGATACAACGTGAAGGACGTGAGGGCGAGCGAGAGTGGCGGGAGGCCGCGCAGGAACTAGGTTTTCGAGGAAGACCATCGAAGGGAAGTGCGAGTGGGTTCTCATAAGAGTAAATGACATAGCAGTGAGGATGGGTGCGCGGTGAGCTAAAGCATGAAAGAGAGGACGTGAGGGAGGGCGAGCGAGAGTGGCGGGAGGCCGCGCAGGAACTAGGTTTGCGAGGAAGACCATCGAAGGGAAGTGCGAGTGAGTTCTCATACGAGTAAATGACTTAGCAGTGAGGATGGGTGCGCGGTGAGCTAAAGCATGAAAGAGAGGACGTGAGGGCGGGCGAGTGAGAATGGCGGGAGGCCGCGCAGGAACTAGGTTTGCGAGGAAGACCATCGAAGGGAAGTGCGAGTGAGTTCTCATAAGAGTAAATGACTTGGCAGTGAGGATGAGTGCGCGGTGAGCGAAAGCATGAAAGAGAGGGCGGGAGGATGAGAGTGGCGGGCGGGGCGGGGCGGGGCGGGGCGCGGGCGTGCTGGCGAGGCGCCTGCGTGGCGAGCGGCCGGGCCCGCGGGCGCGCGCAGGCGGGCGCGCGCAGGCGGGCGGGCGGGCGGGCGGGCGGGCGGGCGGCTGGAATTACAGCCGGACGAGTGCGGGGAGGCGCGGAGTGGCGCTGGGAGCGGCGAGAGGCCGGCGGAATCCGCGCGGAGCAGTTGAACGGCTGCAGCGCTGCAGTCGCCACTCCGGCCCGGAGAGCTACTTGCTATTTCTTTTGTCTTAGTTTGGAACCGAGCCAAGAATGCGAGAAAGGAGATGGGCGGTGGTGATTTTTAGCCTACATGTTTGAAGTATAACGTACTGTCGCATTGTAAATCGTGTAAGAGTTTACTCTTAATTTACAATTTGTGTTTACTTAGTTACAATAATGAAACAAACTAAATATTCAGAATACTCAATCTAATCTTGGGGAAATTTTGTTCTTTTTTAGTTAAATTAAAATTTACCTCTTTTGGAAGATCAGGTTTCGGTTGCTATGCAATTTACCACATTGTAATCGATAATCTTTCATGAGTGTGACAAATAATCTCTCTATTTTGATCTCATGGGTTTTGAAGGTAAATCATCTTAAATTGAAGTTTATTTTAACAAAGATAAATTGATCATATTTCAACCAAAATAGAGTTGCGTGTATGCCCATCGTTGCATCGTCTTTTCATGTAATGATATGAAATAACCTCACTAGAGAATTTAAAATTGCCTTGATGTATAAAATGAACTTTGCGAAAGTTGCCATAAAAGTATTTAAGGTTCATCCAACAATTAATTTAGCAATTGACACTGTACAATAGAAAGTAAACAAAGGAGCTGTGTGCTCCAAAAGTGGCGAATTCTATATTATTTTTAGTGGTCGCGAAGATAAGTTGTACCAACTCATTAACAATGAGTAGAAAATTGAGTATCATTCCAAAGGACTATTTAAATGTCACAGAAATGACGAAAGATTTCGGAACCTTTAGGGAATTATTAAAATGCATATCAGAAATTATTGAAAATCTGCGTACAAATGGTAAGCCATATCTTCTGTCTTTTGAACAATTTTTATAATAGACCTTTAAAAGAACGTTGTACCTATTTAAAAATATTTCCTAATATAAATTGTGCATATTAATTTTTTTAAATAAAACCTGTTATGATGATTCAGGAAGTAAATTCCAAAAATATATACCGCATTATATTAACTATTCTTTTAGTGGCATAGATTATTAATTTTACTGCTAATTACTTTGCTATTACGTGCATGTTTATCTAAAGTCTCTAGATGTTACCAAGTTAGTATGTCACTCTTAACGACAGAACAGTACCGAAAGAGGCAGGCGTCCCAAAGGTGGGTTCGATCCAATGCGGGTGTGGGCGCTCGCACCACTGCCGTTAGCTGCAGAGGGAGCAGCGGAGGTGCGCAGAGAGGAATACGTCGTTGCGCAAAAAGCTGCACTGGCAGGGGCAGGGGCGGCGGCGGCGGCGGCGGCTGCAGCGGTCCGCTCAAAACCGGCTGCAAGCGCGCCGCGGTGGCGCGGGCGCGGGCGGGCAGCCGGGCGAGGAGCCAACCGCCCGCCGCCCGCACGCGGTCGCGGAGGCGAAGGCGGCCGCAAAAAGCGCCGGCGACGGGCGACGCGTCGAGTGGGCGCCGTGGAAAGGGGGCGCCGGGAGGGGGACGGGGAGAGGCTGAGTTATATTCGAATTCTAATTGATTCCCGGACTCCGATGAGAGGGAAGTTCCGGGTTCGTATGAAACAAAGGGATAAATGGAATACATATTACGATGGTTGTGACAAGTAAGGTGGAAATTATTCATAGCAGAACGAAGCACTGCCCCGAGAGATGAAGTTTTATCTTCTCTAAGTATTTCCGTTTTGGTTCAGTCTGCATCATTCGAATTAATCGTTTTACCAGTTCAATTACCAGAATTATTCACAATTACCAGAATTATTCACATGATTACTTCGTTGATGTCAACGTTCTAAAAATGTGTTTAAGCGCATGTAACGAGCAGTACGATTAATAAACACGAAAGTACTATTTTATAAACGTGGTCGATTAACAATCTCCTAAAAGCCAAGTTAATTTTGTCGTTTATTTCGGTTTTTAAATGATCCGATGACCCAAAAAACATTAACGTATCAGAGAGCACTAGAATCTCAAAGATCTCTACAACTAATTTTGTAATATACGTAACTAACACGAATCATAATATTGGTATATCCAAAAACAAACTTGAGAGAACATCGCCCTCGTTATTTAACTCCAGGTAAATAGTATTCAACGAAAAAACAAAACAATCGACGTCAGAAGTACATGCGAAATAGGCGCTTAGGTTCGCATCCAGCGCATTCCAGAGTGAACACATCCGCTTTAAGCCGACGACAGCGGCGGCGGTGGCGGCGGCCGCGAGGCCAGTGCTGGTGCGTATCGACTGCGTGTGGTGCCCCGAGCAACAGGTGGCGGCAGCGAGCTCAACGCCGCTCGCTCTATGCTGCGCTGCGCAGCCTCCGCCGCCTCCTCGACCTCCGCCTCCCCCTCCTCCTCCATCACTGCCTCCTCCATCACTGCCTCCTCCTCCTCCTCCATCTCCGCCTCCTCATCCTCCTCCATCTCCATCTCCGTCTCCTCCTCCTCCATCTCCGCCGCCGCCTCCTCCTCCATCTCCGCCGCGTCCTTCTCCTCCATCTCCGCCGCCTCCTCCCCCTCCATCTCCGCCGCCTCCTCCTCCTCCATCTCCGCCGCCTCCTTCTACTCCATCTCCGCCGCCTCCTCCATCTCCACTGCCTCCTCCTCCATCTCCGCCTCCTCCTTTATCTGCACCTCACCCCCTATATCCGCCTCCTCCATCTCCTCCTCCTCCATCTCCTGCCCTATATGCGCCTCCTCCTTCTCCTCCATTTCCGTCTCCTCCTCTTCCATCTCCGCCTCCTCTTCCATCTCCACCTACCCTCCTCCATCTCCGCCTCCTACTTCTCCCCCATCTTTGCCTCCGCATCCCCCTTCGCGGCACCCCGCACTAGATGCCGCTCCGCGCCCTTGGCTCCGACCGTACGGCGGCGCACTCAAACGACCTCCGCTCGAAAGGGCGTGAGGTGAAACGAGGCAGCGGAAGGCAAGGCGAGGTGAAATTATTATTAGCAGAACAAGCCGTGGCGTTGCCTGTTCAGCGAGGAAAGCTGCAGGTTACTGGAAAAGGCGCATGGATGTATCTAAAGGTAGTCATGATTGCTGGTGTGGAATACTATGGTTGTTCCCTCGTCTTTCAATTATCCGTTATGAAACAATTAGGGTATTTAAGAACCAGACGATTGTGCAAAGGATTTCGTGACACAATTAGTTAAGTTGTTACATTACAATACGAAATAATCTGTAATATTAAATTTTTCATATGTTAAAAAATCTCACCAGAACCAATACTTGTTAGAAGAATATTTGGACAATTAGTTTTTGCAACCCAAGAAATAGATATCTGTGTTTATTGTCAGCCATAGTTTGGCGCTTATTTTAATGTTCTTATTCAGGTTTTATGACATATTCAAGATGTACGTATTTAAAAAAAATATAGTCCTTATAGCACATTAGCACCAAAATTAAATTTTGAAATATTTAAGCACACTTTCTCTACCATTATGGCTTCGTTCTTTCAGTGTGATGCTGAGAGCGGTGTTGGAGCCATTTACATACTTAGCATGCAAGAAATATTAAATTGCAAGAATTTTATTCCCTTTGATGCATATGGTATCAAACGATTCTATAATATAAACATAAGAGTTAAATCTCTATTTAATAAATAATCAAAATGAACACTCCAAATAGAAATTGAGAAAAAAGGGTTTTCCTGATGTATTTCACAATTTATTGCAGTAAAATAATCATTTGATAACGTAGAGTAACTGAAAAATACTGGCAATATGTTCTAAATCTTTGTTCTCGGGTACGAGATTCGGTGAACTTTTGATTATAGTGAATCAATGTCACTGGTTCCGATCACATCTATAATATTTAAAAATCAATGTTTGTTTGAATTTTACCCGCTGACATACTGTTCATTTGATTGCTATAAAGCTTTGTCAACTTATTGCTTGCACTTGCGCGAAGAATGCTGACATGGCACAACACGAATGTGCGTATGTCTATCGGACGGTCTATCAGACGCGCGATGATTTTGTGTGTTCATATTGACTCAAGCGCCCCTGAACAGATGCTCTACGCAACCCGCCGCACCCTCAAGTAAAAAGCCGGTCTTCGCTGCATATTCTGCTCCTGGGATTGTGAAATATCGGCCGGAATTATTACTTGAACGTTATCTCAGACAAGTAAATAAAATTTCTCCAAGATAGTGTCGTAGCGAGTCCATGCACAACTTTGAGGGAGAACGTTTTAACAAAAGAATACTTGACAACCATGTTCAAACGAGGACATGGAAAGAAAAACTCATACTCGCGAGAAAGTCTTTCATCTATTAACATTTTTGTAGATCGTAGCGTAAAACGTGATTAACAATCACGTGATCAGTAGCGTGTGAAGTTTAATACAATGCAATAGCGGAGCATTGCCGGGTCCACTAGTTACAAATAAACCCTGGATAATTTAGTGATAGAATACGCACCACAACGGTTGTAGTGAACATACGAAATAGTGCAATTTCTAGAAAAAAGTATTTCGCCTAAGGCCAGTAAATTCCAATAACACTGAGAGTTTGTAGCTGGAGGAACTCGTAAGTTATTTTTGTAGCATTTACGATGAATAAAAGGGGCTAAGGGAACGAACCAATGAGGAAATTGTTTGAGCTCATCAATGTCAATCCTGCCGATACTGAAGACTTCATCGACACGGACTGGGTGAAGGACGGACACGGAAAAGATAAAATCCATCTGGCTCGAACATTTTAAATTATGTGTAAGAGCATTCCAGAACAGACGAAAACAAGTGTAATAGAGTATAAAAAAGAGTTCAAGAGTGCAAATCATTCAATGGACTGCACTAACATACTTGGAGAATGTGGAAATGAAGAATCAAGTATGGAAAAAGAACGGATATTGAAGAAAAATATGCAAAATTATTAATAAAAATCTGTATATCACAAATTGTAATACAAATATTATTTTATAGATAAATGAAAACATTAAAAATTTGTCTTTGCGTTTTTTGGATACTTAGAGAACTTACGAAATAAATAAAATCAACCATCGCGGAGACACTATTTAATTTTGGAATTAAAAAATATCCATAAATATTGGTTTCCAGAGGTTTACTATAATGACTGTTTTTGGCACCAGAGGGCTAACACTATTCAAATGCCTCAATATTACGGATTTCCAATGCGTGCGGAAATTGAAACAAAACTACGCAACCTCCGGCTACGTGAGATATACCTATGGTTTCATTATTCAGGACCTTGCCAAAGATACAATAACACCATCTATAGTCACCATTTATTCATCAGCTTTTTTGCTTTTGCAAGACACTAGAAGACAACTATTTCGAGTAAGGTGCAATATTTGCTTGTAAGTTTATTACTCATTACATCGCTTACTTAAATAAATGAGTAAGAAAGGAGCTTTGAAAATAATGGAGAAATGAGCTTTGGATCTTTCGTGCGTTGTACTTCCACGCAAGAAATTAATTTAAATGCATGACGTAATATGCTGGATTCCCGTCGGACTCGTCATCTTTGCGTGATCACTTGCATCTCCATGAATTTTCTCTATTATTTTATGACAAATGCTAAACGATTAAAAAGCCAAGCTGGCGTTGTTTTTCAACTTTTGATTTAAACGGATGAAGAAGAAATAAATTTATGACATCAGCAGTTAACAAATACCTAATGATTTATTGACTCAGTATGCGGATAATTTGCATTGTAAATACGTTTCAATAAACATTTACTACTGATTCTATTTTTTTTAGTTATGGACGACGTTCACTCGACAACCTTTCACAGATTATTCAGATGCTGGCAAACTATACGTATTTTCTTGGTCAAATCTTGCTTCACTTAACAAGTACAAGGATTCGCTTTTCATTGAAGATTTTTTTCTACAACGATTTTCTTAAACATCAATAATGTGTTCGTAATGTCACAATTTTCGGGAATTCCACGTGATTGTTGGTGGTTAACAATCATGTAATGTTATCTTTAGAAATGGTTCATTATGTGATAAATGATGAACACGCTCCTATGCAGAAAGGTAATGAATGAGGTATCAGAAGCTGTTATACTCACAGTACAACATCGTACCAACAAACAATCGATGTCCACTGACTGTCCATATCAAAAACACATTCCCCGAGGATGATTAATCCCAGTAATGAGATGTTTACGATGATTTAAGTCCGAGGGCCTAGCTGTTTTCAATTTGTAATGAGAGTGCTCTGTGTTGCACGCACGGTTCTGCACAGCGTTTGCTTCATTACTTGTCATCCTGATAGAGTGTGTTTCCAATATATAGAGTAACATCGGCTTCATTAATTTTTAACTCTTACATATTCATAGTTAATAGGGTCCATTATTCATTTGACAAAACCCACAATGTTGGAAATGCTTCAGATACATTCACTAAGAGATCAACTCTCTGAAGATACACGTAGTCTGTGACGAAGGATTTCATTTTTAATTTCAAATAATTTTGAAAGACGAGTATTTCTCCATTGTTAAACATTATAACAAGGTGGAAAGTTACTCACATTTGAAATTAATTATTAGATTTAGCGATTATCACATCATTCATCATTCAATAATCAAAAATATTTTAGAAATAAATCATTGATGAAATATGTTATTGTGATTTCCATTAAAATAACTGTTTGTAAATTTCCATAAAAATTCCCACGTTATTGTACGAAAAATTGCTGGATGGTAACATTACGAATCAAAACTTTATTGTTGCTAAAAATACATATGTGTCTTATTCCTTACCACTAAGGTAACCACTAAGTAACTGAAACAGTTGATGGAATGTGTAGGATCTATTTGGTAAAACCTTTTCGCCCTTTGCTAATTAATACAATGAAAGTAGTTATGTAAAATTACGGTATACTCTCTCTCTTCTTCTTCTTACATTTTGTGTCATTCAATATCTTAAAAATTTTACAAGGCATTTGAATTTTACTTTCTCGCTACTGCTTACGCAGTGTAGAGAAAGTATTACTCGTATAATGTTGCGAAAAAACGGTGAATTTTCAATACAAAAACTCTTATTAAGGAGCCCTGACAACAAAAAGTGGATAAATCTTGTTCCTAGATATAGTAAATTACTTCCTCTAACATGCAGAATCCATGATTAGTTGATCCTTGACACAGAAAAAAAAACATTGACGACAAAACTTCGGTCCGTCCATCTGTCTGTGAACAACGCTAGCGGCTAAACCATAAGCAGGATATACACCAAAAATGATATTTCTCCATCGATCTGACTGATATCGCTGTCCTTTCAAATTAAAACCGACTTTTTAATTTTGGGAGTACTTTACATGAAGCTTCTCGAACATTTTCAAAATTTTCAAAAATGTGGGTCCAAATTTTTTGATTAAATTTTGTTGCTGGATTGTAAAGGTCGTTTAAGAGAATGGTGCAGGTTTCATTTAGTTGAAATCCCTGATTTTTCGAAAATTGCAAAGTTAATTTTATTGGCGTCTTTCTACATCTAAAATAGTGAAAATATACATGTTTTCCTCAATGCAATATGTTCCATAAAATGATTTGAAATAAGTTCATGTACAATTTTTCGAAAATTTGAGTACTTTTCGGGTAATTTTGCGTGAGAAACAGGCATTTGTAATTTTTTAAACAATTTTTTCTCAAAAAATGCACCAATTTTTTTGCTAAAATTTTGACCTCGGATAGCGTAAAGAACGCTTAATAGAATGATGCAGATGTCATGTTCGTTGAAATCCCTGCTTTTTCGAAAATTACAAAAATTATAAATTTTTTCGAAGTCTTCCTACAACTACAATTAAGAAGATATATTTTTTCTTAATGAAACGTGTTCAAGAAAAACATAACTTCAAATATGTCCATTTCAATTTTTCAAAAATATGAGTATTTTTTGCTTAATTCTTGCTTCTTAATTCTTGCTTCAACCATAAGCAATTTTTAAATTTCAACAATTATATTTTCAGAAACGGCTCCAAATTTTTTCTTTAAATTTTTTTTCACATATGTGGCAAAGAATGGTAAAGGAAGTGGTGCTGGGCCCATTTTAGGCGCACTCTCTGTATTTTCGAAAAGAGGGGAAAAATCGATATGGAAAATGAGCAATTCCCGTGCTTCGTTTGAGGCTATATTTTAACATATTTCTCTCTGATTAGCAAGCAGATACATTTCAGACATTTAATCGTTTATGTAAAAAGGAAATGGTAAATAACGTATTATAATAATTTTAAACTTATTATAATGAGCTTAAAGTTAGCTTTTTTGTACCATAAGAATAGCATTAAGCGTTAGAAACTTTTGTAGTATTTGCAAGAAAGTTACATGTTCATTCGAATATACACAATGTAAAAGGACAAGCTACAAGTGAATAATATTTAACTGCCGTATATACAAATTTGCCTACAATAGTATTCATTCGTTTACTATTTCATATTATTTTATCTTAAAAATACCAGTTAAATGTAAAATGAGAAAAAAAACTAGTCCGATTTTGTACTTGGAAATTTTACTGCGATCATTTGATATTACCACCGTAGGCGGAATTGTTGCAGCGATGGATATTTGAGATGTTTATTGTTGAATGGCAACATGAACGGAGAGATAAGTCGACTTTATTTACTTAACGTTAATGCTACAATGTTCTCTATGTTCAATTAATCAATATGTTCAACTATTAAAGTCGAGAAGAATGTATTATATAGATATACGTAAGATAATATCTTAATTTCGAATGCATTCATAATGCGATATATTGGATGGCCTTAAGTTCTGGATGTTCAATTTATATGTGAAATTATACTTGCTTGCCTGTATAATGTGCTGGAAATAGTGCGAGCAGTTACAAATATTGCGAGAAAGTATGCGCTGTTGTAACACCAACAGTTTACATTCAACGCAAAAAGCCTAACCAGTAGTATTTTGGATTACTGCATATAGTCTTTACTAGCAAATTATGGCAATTCATACGTAATGACCGACCACCTGATGCGACCAAGATCAGCAGAAACATATTACATTTCCTTGTCCTCTTCTCCTTGTGGACCATCCTCCAACCGAAACTCAGGGACCCAGCAACGGCTTAGGAATGTGTGTGAGGCGAGCCGCCGAGCGCTGGGGGAGGCGTCGAGGGTTCACACGGCTGGTGCACGCACGTCCACGCCCACCTCCGACTGTCGCGCCGCGCCGCGCCGCGCCGCGCCGCCACCCTCTCGGCCCAATTATTCCGCGGCGGCCCGCGCGCCTCGGCCACGGCGGCGGCGGCGGCCGCGGCCACGGGGTAACGAAGGCGGCGGCCGGCGGCGCGTTTAATGAGGTCATTCACATGTCGCGCTCGTTACGGCGCACTGCCTCCCCCGCGCCGCCCTGTGTCAATGTTGTTACAACAAACAGCGGCGCTGGCGGCGGCGAACGCAGTGTTGGCGACGATGGTGGCGGCGCATGTGGAGTTGGTGGCGGCGCATGTGGAGTTGGTGGCGACTCTGGCAGTAAAGGCAGAGTTTGTGGCGGTAAAGTCAACGGCAGGGGCGGAGGTGGTTCTGGCGGGATAGTGTGACCAGCAGCGCTAGAAGGGATGGCGGAGGTGGATCCGGCGACAGGGTGTGGGCAGCGGGCTGGGCTGGGCTGGGGTGGGGACGGAAGAATGGCGAGGGTTGGAGGCTGGTGGAGGTGGGGATTTTGGTAGGTTGTGAAGGGTGGCCGTGGTTGGGTGTGGCCGGTGAGGGGTGAGGAGCGGTGGGGGGGTGGCGATGGCTGAGGAGCAAGGGGCAGAGGGCGTTGGATGGTGGTCAGCGGGGAGAATGGAAGTGACGATCGGGTCAGTGAAGACGATAACCACGGTGACAGCGGTAGCAACGGCGGGATCTGCAAGCTCCACTGGTCCACGGAATACTCCCGGCTGTGCACTCACCAGGCTTAAGCGAGCGTGACGACGCAGTTCATGCGGATGCCCACGTGTTGGGAGAAGGGAATGTCATACAGGCGTTGATCGCGGAAACAGAGAGTTCACACCTGACGAGGTTCTCGAAAACTTCACGTGACGAAACCGCCATGAAACCTTCCGTTTTCGTAGCAGATAATTGTTTGAAATTATGTTAAGAGTAGCTTGAATTATTCAGGATCTTGGTGTTCAATACTCGAGAATAATTACTTCTCCTTTCTATTTAGTAATCAATTTCACAATCAGTAATAATCATAGTATTCGGGTTTCGTCAGATAAACATTTAAAAATAAATGTAGGTCTAAATCAATCGGTTTTCAAATAAGTATTTCCTGTATTTTATAGTGTGATCTCTATGATACAACTGTTAAATATTACAACTTTAAAGATATATATGATACTTTGTTGTAATTAGGTACTAATTTCATAAACATGCAAGACAAAAACCGATATTTTCAATAGAGATATGATATTATAATGCAAATATTATTTCAATAACGTCATCAAGATTATAAAATGCACAACTATAATAAAACGTGTTCATAACTGAACAAATTATAATAAAATTCTCAGAGTAAACTTTTGTGACCTGTTGTGAAACTTGAAGTAAAGATTTTATAATTTCGAAATAATAAGGAATCTTCCGAGTACCGAGTTACGGCAGATGTGGCTCAATACACCCACATCATTGGAGCCCCAACCTTGATCTGATCTCGTAGTTGCCTCGATGAAGAAACTCTTCTATAGGTACCAAACTACTTCCATAATAGTGCTCGCTTCAGTCTGATATGTGTGTTAATGAAGTTCATAATGTACAAGCACTACAAGTTCACCTGGGAGGATTATGTGTTAATGGTTCGGCTATGCTATCACGCTCCTGTAATTACTATCATTGAATGGCTTTCAGATAGCTCTGAGCAACACACTTATAACATCTTATTTTCATCACAAATCAATAAATTACAACACAACAGTATATGTAAATATGTTGTTATTAAACCCCGTATATTAAATACATTTCTCGACGAAAATTATTTTATATCTACTAGAATAAGAAAAAATTACGAAAAGACCTCCCAGCGGAACGGCGGCTGAAGATGTGAGCTGAGTCATGTGGGGGCGACCATAAGAATCATCCAAGAAAGTAATGGAAAACATACGAGTAATTTTGCCTCGCCGAAACATACGAGTAATTTTGACATAGATTGTAATCGTTTAAACTCGTAAAATATAAAATATATCCAGAACCAAGAGAAAACTTCGCGTTTCAACAGTTTATGATTCTACTTTCACACTTTTCAAGTGTATGAAATACATTCTGCTCCGAACACAAAATCGCGAAATCATAACCAGCGGCGACGGTGGAGTGGCTTAATTCTGTTTTATCGAACATACAATATTCTTAAAAATTAATGTTTCCCACTTTTTGAAATAATACATATTTTACTCCAAATCCGATTAATTAAGTTATTCTCGTCTGGGACTCCATGGTCAAATAACTGATATCACAGACATGAGCTACAATATATTTCGTTTAATTGTATGCAATTGTACTGCTCGAAATCCTCCTTCCAGAGGCTAGAGCGATGAATACAGCCTCTGTCCGAAGCCTAGATTGGATGTAATTATTGACAAAAATCATTTTCTTGGAGAAAAGCTCTGTATAACTTTAGTGGTGTGTATAACTTTAGTGGTGGGTACAACACGATTTGCAAAAAATGTGTGAAAACGACTCGACTTCCTATTAAAGGAATGCATGTTCTACGTTTCCCAGACGTTTTCCACTTCGTTTGATTTCGTTAGGCACTAGACCTATTGTTGAAATTTGATTTTGCAGTTGCAGGAGGTTTACCGACCAATCCATAATAAAGAATATACGTGCAAGTAAATTTCGAATGGAGTGGTCACGTATATTTTGTAGTAGCGATTGTTCAAGAAAATTGTATTTTTCTATGCAAAATAGTAAGAGAAGAAGAAACTAGTAGTGCTACAGAATGGCACAGACTTTCCCGTATTAGTTTTCTATTTCCTTGGGTCTTCGCTAAGTATTTGGAATTGCCACATACTTGTTCTTGCCAACTGCCGTCTATCACTGCCAAAAGTACATTCTTTTTGTATTTTTCTTAATTTTTCGGTTTCCTATTGGCAGAACGGAAATACTAATTGTAGAATATTAAAGATCACAAAAACCTAGTTCTAAATGGTAATTTTCTTTTAAAAAAATATGTGCCGTTTAAAAGAAAATTTAAGGGCTAATAAAAATGCAAAATTTGAAACTCATTTTCACAGAAAAATTTGAGTTTTCAACATACTTTATTTGAAGTTATTTGAAACACGTACACTCAGAAGCAAAACTTCTGGTACGGCTTCTCTACATTAAAAGAAACACTGATCAAATGTAGCAGAAATATTTATCACAAGTAATTTATCAGACCGAAAAAATTGGCGTTGAGTATGAATGAAGAGTGTTTGATTTTTGAGATTTCTTAAAATATTTTAATCTCACTTACCGAAATAGAAGTATATTTTACATGAATGTTATTTTAATTAGTGCTTTTTCTGAGGTCAGTAAATGTCATCAGAAAACCAGTGCTTTAATAGATTGTGGCGTCGTTTAATTACTCAGACACAGACACGAAGGATTCGTAACCAAACAAGTTTATTTGTAACTAAAGAAATATATACAATGTTGCACAAGTTCATTTACACTTATCCGTGCTTTACGGAACCCTCCTAAGAACAGCTTATCCTAGCCGCCACCCGCGACTGCCTTGCGAGTCCCCACCCGTCCTTGCTTTACCGCAAGATACAGCGAACGCTTGACCGCGTCGCTAAATGTGAGACGGACGTCTCCCCCGGACAAGTCCGGCCGCTCGGCCTGGAGCGCAGTGCGTGAGCACTTAATGAAGATACCACTCGGCTCCGTGTCGCAAATGTATCCTGGCTAATATGCCCTTACCTCGCCTTATATAGATATGGTCACATGACCGACCGATCACATGATCTACTCCCACTCCGTAACTAAAGTGACGTGGGTGGCCCACGTGACCCCCTTCCCTCAGCTTGCTAGAGCGCGTTTGTGACGTATACAACAGACCAATGTGACGTGTCTAGCCGCCCCCTGGCGGCGCCTCCGCGTCCTTTCTACTTCCTGGCTCAGCCTAAACCCATCGTAGACACGCCCCCTTCCTGCTCAACCTAATGGTCTATTTGTGGCTTCCATAGACAAAGGCACATCCTGTCGTTCATGTATACAAGCGTCACTATGCCACAAGATGTATTTGAGCACTAGAGTTATAATGAAGCTCTTAAAATCAATTATAAGTGTGTGCCAATAAAATATTTGCATAACAACGTAAGTAATATGCACAGCATTGTCAGATAACGATGATAAGACAGTTAAGAGGTTACAATATATCGCTTATTTTACGAATGTTAATTGAAGAAGAAAGCAATGAAGGGAGTGATGTATATGATGAAGTGAGGATATAAGGTGAAGATGAAATTGTGTTACAGGTGGAATTAGGATAGGAAAGTACAGAAGTAGCTAGAAACACAATATGGAACAAATTTCACATTAATACCATGGGCTTTAACTCCTCTCAACTGAAGTATGTGGAAACCGGGCGAACTCACTGCAACTCTCCTGGTCTCCCATATTGTAACTATATACACTACCAAAACATGAAAAAGGTCGATGACATTTTAAGTAGGTTGGTCGAAATTAATTTGAATACACTTGTGTTTTTTCTAATTAATTTTCTAATTCAAATTAATTTTTTAATTTAATTCTAATATATATATAATAAAATATATAATATTATATTATATATAATACCATTCTAATATATATACATATATGAGATAGTTTGATACCATTCGTCTGCTCATTATCATCACATATCGGTCTAAGTATAAATAATATTTAATCGGATTCGGTATAGGTGGCTTTTAGGCTTGTTCTTCGAAGAAAATTCTCCATTTACATGTCAGAAAGGCGAATTTAGCTGCTAGCCTGTCCCTTGAATGGATCTCGTCTGGGGCGTGTGTGTTCCATGTGCCCAGATAAGGTGTAACGAAACGAGTTATGGCGCGTGAGCTCAAAAAAAGCGACCTGCGAACGCATACGCGCGTCTCGCCAGGCGGTGCACGTCCACACCGCGCCACTCGCGTTGCCCCGGCGGGCGAACGCGGCAAACGGAGCTTTTTTCCGTCTCACAATACAACTAAATGTCCGAATCGACTTGAGCGAATATCGCCTTTCTCGTTTTGTTTGAAGAAGGTCTTTCGGCTTCTTGGTAAGCACTGCACTCATGACTATATCCAACGACATCGGTACTCTCGTTCGCGAGTTTTTTCGAGCTCGAATCATAATGCATGACATTTGTTTGTTTGTCTTTCACAGGCGAAAACAGGGACTCTACGGATCATACTTGTTTTGATCACGCATTTTGTATATGTCAACAATGCTCGCAAATAAAATTCTACATCATATAACACGATTAAATTTGTTCAATAGAAACGAAATACCAAGAGTAACGAAGAGTCAGATGCCGATCCTCGGTGGCCGAGATTGTTAAGACAGTATTTTCATGGCGATTTCGGACCCAAAGATCGCGGGTTCAAATCCCGCCTCGGGCATGGCTGTATTGTGTTCTCCCTTTCACTCCCTGTCATCACCATATCATTATATAATATTAAATAGTGGTCGTTAATGACCCTGATGTTAATGTGCCCTAAAATAACAATTTTTTTAATTAAAAAAATAAATTAAAAAAAGAGTCAGATGCTTCTAATTTGTCTTCAATAAAAGTGAAGAATAAGCAGCAAAACATTTTTAAATATAATAAACAAATACAAATTAGTACTAAAAGTAATGTATTCATTTTATACTACAATGATGGAAAATGGTATAAAGGCAAAGCAATTTTTTGAAAACAAACATACATTAATTGATGAATTGAAAAATTATGTCTACAATTGTTAAGCACATTGGTAGACCTGATATTGCCTCTAATAAGTTGGCAAAGTTGCATAAGAGTATCAAAACAGTCTCCGAGTGGAAATTAGTATAAAGGCTTTCCGTTGTCAGCTCCTTTGTACCTTTTTTTTTACTTTTGTGTGCAGAAGAGACTTGCATATTGTGAACAATCCTGTTGTTTCGACGAAACAGAAAACGCCGCGAGGAAAACGTTCGTCAGAGGAAGAGAAGGAAGAATTCGTGCATATAACGATATGGGACTCTCCAACCGTGGAATCGGCAAGAAATTAGGGCGATCGAGCTATATTATTGATAATACTGTCAAGCTGGGTGCACAGAATGGCAGAAACGATAAGTATGGTTCAGCAAGAAACCTTCAGAGGGTAGCAAAAATTTAATTTTGCGAAAAGCAAAAGTCAATGACTTGTATTTTTCTCAAATAGTGAGTGGTTCGCAAATATCTGTCACTGCTTGGCGGGTGAGACAGATACTAGCAGAATATTACAATCTTGGTTTCAAAAAACGACTGGCAAAAGCGCCTCTAACCAATGTCCACAAGACGCCTAGATAGAAATTTTCTGCAGAGCATGTTTATTGAACGTTTTCAGCGACAAAAAGAAATTAAATTTGGACGGCTTGATGGTTTTCAATGTTACTGGCATAATATTAGTGAAGAAAATCAAGTCCGGTTTCGGAGGTGTAAGTATGATGATCTGGGGAACATTCTGTTCTATAGGTAAATCGAATATTGTGTGGCTGAACACACGAATTAACTCTGCAAAATAGATGCTCGATTGTGAACTTGTTCTAGTGTATGAAGAATATGATGATGATCTGATATTTCAATAAGACAATGCTGCCATTCACGTGTCTTCAAAGGCAAGAAATTGTTTTAAAGAGAAAGGGATAACAGTTTTGGGGTGTCCAGCTAGAAGTCCTGACTTACACTATGCAGAATTCTAGAAAGGCATGTGTATGGCAAGGGGCTTCAATTCGAGACTAAAGCTAAGTTGAAAAGTGCGATTCGTTCGGAATGGGCAGCAATTTCCATTGACGAATACAAACACTAATCAAATTCATGACGAAGCGAATTTTCCAGATCATCAGGTGTCAAAGAATACAAAAAAAACTTTAACAATTTCACAAAACTCTTGCAGTGTTGCGAAACACAAAATTAAAGGCACACACTGACCAAGCGATGCTACCTGACTAACACAGCAAGCAAAAACCAAATGAATGTAACATTGAAAGGTTACGAGGCACACATGGCCGGGTTGTCGAACCACACCACTGTCACAGCACCACCGCTCCTACAAATCACACCGCTGTCCAGTAGAGGGTCTCAAATGCAGAAATCGTGATAAATGCCCTTCACCGCCGTGGATGCTTCATGCTCCCGGTCCACCATAGCTCCTTCCGCTTGGCCCACACTCCACCAGCTGTGTCGCCCGCTGTCCGCGCATGCTCTGGCGCTGCCCCGGGTTCCGACCCCGGGCAGGGCGCAGAGGGGCGGGCAGCCGGCTAGCTGGTGGCGGGGGGCGGACGTAGGCGGGGGGAGAGATACGGGCGCGACGGCGCGATGGTGTTGGTAGCGGCGGTGATGGTGGTGATGTAGTGACGTCACCGGTGTCGGCGGCGAGGGTAGCTGATTGCAACCTGGCAGGGCGGCGGAAGAACTGTCACATGCATCAAGGCGCGGGGAAACAATGATTAAATTAATGTCTTCATTCCATTTCATTGATTGATTGATGGATTGATTGATTGATGATGGATTTTTTTTTAAAGTGGGACGCGCGAATTTTGGAATTGGCGCCCCCATGACACCTTGGTCTAGCTTGGAACTCCCATAATTTAGCGGGAAGCACTCCAAAGAGTGCCCAGGTGGGCGGAAGTCGCAGGAACTTGTCCGCGCCGAGCAAAATGTGCTAACATCAGGAACAATAGAGGTCCTACTAAATATTAGGCATCAGTAGGGAAAATGTTTATGATTATTTTGATAATGAAACACAACTTAAAGGACACAACTTAAATGTGCCTTTATACAGATTTCCTCATTTGCAGTTGGAGCTATATTATTTCACAAAATACAATATTTTTGTACAAAAATGTATTATGTGGAAACAATTACTGGTATGTTGAATAGTTTATATATTATGTCTGACAATAAACTAATATTTTACATAACATTAATGCCTTTATACTAATATCCACCACCGTATAAAGATTAGAAACAAAGAAACGATATATTTTGAGTTATGTCATAAACAAAGCAAGAATAAGCTTTGAAAGAATAAATTACTGAAGCTATTTTTCATTCCAATAGTAAGAAATATCAGTCCTCTTCAAAACGCAAACATTATTGTAAAACTTTGCAAAAAACAACAACAAAAAGCAAGAGAACTGCGTTGAAAAAATCTCTAGTCCTCCATCACGAAAACCTTCAGTAAAATTTTATAGGAAACCCGAAAGAAAGGGGAATTCACCAGAAATGGAATGGAGCTTACAGTGTTCCAAGTGCTTGCCGCGCCGCTGCAGAGAAAGAAAAGGGGCGAGCGGAAATCGCAGCTTCCGGCTTGATCTCCTGTCGGCGCGTGGAGGATGAGAGCGTTGTTCTGCTCGGACCGAAGGCAAGCCGCTCTCCACGCAGGCACAAGAAGATCGAGCGGAAACGGGAAACGGTAATGGTTGAAGAAGAGGAATGGTTTTGACAAAGAAAACAAAGTCTGGAAAAATATGAGATTTGAGCGTGGTCCTGTGGTTCATTCGTAACAGATGATCAAAAGGAAAAACTGAAGCCAGAACGGGAGAAGACGACAAAAGCTTAAAAAATTAACTGGCATCCTTCATTACTAAACCTGTTTGTAGAGCTTGATATTATAAGAATGTGAAAGAAATAGTCGTGCGAGTAAAATTAAGCACATTTGCATTTCTAGTAATGGAAACGTCAAAATGGTCGATGTGTTTTAGAGCAACGAAAGAAAATCTTCTACCGATTGTAGTAAAAATCTGATATACTGAGATACAAAGGAGACAACTATGACCCAAACTTTCGCCATAATGATACGGTGACCAATAAAATACTTTACTGAAAAACGAGAAAAGGAATGCGGTTTTCTTTAGTTTTTGTGGATTAGTCAATAAAGATCTATAAAAATAATCTGATAATGGACCAAACAAATTTCAGTAGTACTTGTAGCGTACACCAAGAACTTACACTTGGAGCTCAGTGTGCGTTAGACCGGCACCCTAAAGGGAAGCGCAGCTTGGCGTGTAGGCAGCGGCGAAGGACGAGATAGGAAAGGGCCGTGGCAGGCAAGGGCGCAGGGCGGCGGAGGCGCCAGGCCGAGGGCCGCCACGGGCGGAAGCCACCGTAGATCTTAATTAGGCGCTATAAAGTGATTACCGGCTTCAGAAATATAAACTAGCGGGCAATTAAACAAAGAGCAGCGCTGTTAACGGCGACTAACATGGCACCCTCGGAGATTCCGAGGGACGGACCGCGGAATGAAATGAACTCATTATGCCGTAACCACGAAAATTTTTATATCTCTTCGTCAGGCGTGAGGAGCATATTCCATAAATTTATGAGTAACGAGGAGGAGTACGGCGCGGAGGGGGACGCGTTGCGGGGAGAATGGGAGCGCAGGCAGTAAACATTTATTAGTATTTTTCGGAGGCGGTGCAGTAGCCGTAATGAGCTTGGGACACGCCCCCCTGCGGAGGCGGCGGCGGCGGCGGCGCGGCAGCGACGCGCTCGGGAACGCGGCCGTGCAGCCGTGCGCTGGCCGAGCGCGCCCCGCGCACGGCCGTGTCCGCAGCTCCGCTCGCAATATCACGGCCGGGCCGCAACATAGAGCGGGGATAAAGCCGGTGCAGTGCTCGTAAAATGCGAGATACTCGTGCCGGATAAAGCCGGCCACACGCGGGAGCAATGCAACACGCTATCCGGCGCGGCGGGCGCTGTAATGAATCTGCGCCCCCTTCCAGGTTTTTCGTGTGCCTTTTTTTGGCAAGCAGAACATGGTTTAGGAATTATTATTGTTTTATGTATCGCAGAGAAATTCGAAACATCAGGTGTTTTGTTGCATGCTTTCAATTGTTAACCAATGGCAGAACAAAAGAATCAATGCATGTTGCTATTTGCAATATTGAAAGGGATATTAGAAATGGAACAAATGTGAATACTAGAGGTTTGTAGCATTTTTGAAAAATTGTTTATTTGTATATAATTACAACTTTAATACTGTAAGAGAGGATATTGAATGCATGGTACGCCCCAACGATCAACATATTCACGTTTACCGATTGGACAGTATTATTCCTATGTTTCAAGTATCACTCCAGAATTATTATTGTTACCTCGTTCATTAAAAGCACACAATATTATTAATATGAAACTGAAAAAAATAACCACCACAATAAGTTACGATTTTACGATAAATTATATAGATATTTAATTGCAATGAAAATTAATTTCTACCTAGTTAATTCTGTAGTCTTTCTACCTACATTTGTTATTCAATTATGAAAATATGAACTGTGCTTTGCAAGTAAATTCTTGCACACAAACTAGCTTTTCGGAGCTGCGTAGCATCGAGGCGTGTTTCCTGCAAACGCTGCCTTTTTTCTTTCCTCGGTGACCCATTTTATCTGTCGCTGACATTTTCACTTTCCGCGGAATTATGAATCTCTCTCTGGAGCGTCTTCATCACTTCGCTGCCGAGCTCTTGGGGCTTCGCCCGGAGCCCTGTGATCCTCCAGCGCCGCCGCCGCCGCCGCCGCCGCCGCCGCCGCCGCCGCCGCCGCCTCAGCGACCGGGCGCCTCCCTTCCCCTCTTCCCTCTCAGACGCTCCTCGCTGCTCCTGCTCCCCTGCGTCGTAGTCGCCGCTGCCGCCGCCATTTTCTGGTCTTGCTCTGAGGGACAGTTCCTCAACTTATATTTGAAATATCAATAATTCGTATTTTGTACTGACAGAACCGGTATCTATACTAGTCTTTCACGAATACCACGGTTTCAAAAAACGTACATTCGCGGGAAATGAACTTTCACTTCGCATCTTTTCTTTTTCTGTGGAGAAATGAAATATAAAATTTAGTTGCGATTTAGCTCCGTGGTCTTAACTATTTTTTAAGCTGACTATGCTGATTCAACTAGACGTTGCTCCTTCGGCCGTCGCAATTCTTAAGCCTTCCAAAGATTTGTTAACTGATTTTATCTTTTCGCCAAACCCAATTTTTTTGTCTCGTCTGCTTTTGAGTAGTTTTATTAACACTAGCAAAGAAACATACTTTTAATTGAATAGTTCATTTTTGATGCAACACCACCCCCTCTCCACTTTCGCCCACCGCTTCGCAGCGAGCATCACCACGCGCCCTCGTTTCCGACGTCAGTGGCTCCGCTTGGGAGTCTGGCCGAGTGTGCTCGACAGGGGACGAGGGTTCGAGTCCGCGCGTCTCTCCGTCCCCAACAGACGTCTCCGCGGGCGGCCCGAGGGCTCTCGTGGTGGCCTTTGTACGCCGTTTACGGCAGGCGGCTGCCCGGCTGCTGCTCTGCCTTCTCCCAGCCGTTGACAAGCTCTGGCGTTGCTTGTTACCTTCCTGTTTCACTTGCGCGGCCAACAGTTTCTTATTCTCCCTGACTGTTTCTTCAAGATATTTTCGTATAACTTGAAATTTCACTTGTCTACGAACTTTTTTTGATAATATATGAACTTCTACTTATCTAATTGAAGGTATGAGTATTTTAACTAGCTGAAAAACATGCATTGAAAAGACTGGGATACTCAGACGTATCTCAAATGCAAAACATACAACATTTATACATTTTAATATTTCACTATACTTACAATGTCTCACTACACTGAAAATATTTATATTTGAAATACAAGTATTTTACTTTGAAAGTATAAACACATTATAGTGCTACACATTTCGCGTTATTGCAAATGACATAATGCGAATATATTATTTCAATACAATTTCATAATGAAGATAATTTAAATAGATTGTCTCTATGACATATTCAATACTGTCAGCGATTCTAGACATTTATATTATATTATTTGCGGATACATCCAGAAGATGTGGTTTTGTGATTTTTAGGCAATTGAAAAGCGTTTAGAGTGACTTGTGGCACTTACGGAGGTGATCAATAGCTCATTATATTCCTTTCAATGAAGCAAATGGATTTTCGTTATTTTAAACTCATTTTAGTACATTCTCAAAAAAACAACAACTAGAAAAACGTGTTTTTTGGTGTGTTTCAAAGCATCTATAGCCGTGAAACGCTGTGAATTACTACAATTACTGCCTTTCCGGTTTAACGATAATCCTTACGCCATGATTCATAAGACAGATAAAATTTAAAGCTAATTCTGGGAGGAAACATTTTGAACTTTTATCGATGAATGATAATATGTCTTCGAATGTATTCAAACTAAATTAAGATATAGTATTACCTAGACATACATACCAGGACATGATAATAACCATTGAGTTCTCCGAAATATTAAAATAAAATATGTGTTAAATCTAAGTTAAGTTCATTAGTTTGTTTTTTTAACAACATATATTTTATAGAGGTTTGTACTGTATTTCCCGAATTATTTTCTCTCTTAGTGTATCTTGAATATGAAGGCAGGCTTTTGGGTGTTGAGTATTTTTGAACGCCGAAATAACGTATCAAGCACTGTGAATCATTTGCAAGACCAATGTTGGAAACTAAGAATTCATGAGGACAAAGTCGTTGATGATGTTACTCACAGAAACAGCACATACCCCATACGTGAATAAAATGCACATTTAACAAGAAAGACGTTCTGGCGCTCTTCCTCGCCTGAAAAACCTTCGAAATCGCCACCGTCATGCCAAGAGAGCACCAAAACTGATTCGCATTGCAGCAGTAATGGCCGCTAAATGTGATACCAATAAGGGGGTTCAAGGCAGCCACACGATTAGTGACGTACGTCGTTAGAGGTTGTGTCGCCCGGACGCCGCTGTTTATAGTATGTGGTGCAGGGTTTGGATAACTCGGAAGGAAAAATTGCTTGTGAGTGTTGCCAACCAATAGGATAATTATCATTTTATAAGATTATTTTATTTTTTAAAATGTACTCTTCGAAACAACTCTTCTGGAAGCGTTCGAATTAGGTTTTTGAACATCGTATTCCAGAGAAAATAGTGACAGTATCCCGAAAAAACATTCGACAAGAAGAGCTACGATTATACATTTTTCGTGATTTTTTAATTATTTAATTTTGATATAATATTTTCACTTATTACGCACGAGGAGGCCAACACCCAACAAGTATGTTTAAAGTTTTCTTTTATTTCGTAACTTGTAAAATAGAAATTTTTATCATACAAAGGTATATTTAAAACGGTTGGCAACTCTAGTTAAAACACGTTGTTGATTAATGCAAAAAGATTAATCTTGACGTATTTATTTTTTGAAAATTGCAGTAATGATACATATTTTTTCAAAATTTCAATTCTATATTTCAGGGAAGAATATTTATTTCTAATAAAAATATTTAGGTATAATATACCTTAGGGAAATTTTTGTTCTTGAAATTTGCAAAAAAACGGACGATGTAAAGAAAGTTAAGAAATGCAAAAAATTGAACAGTATTATCAACATGATAATACGACAATCAACATTAAAACGAAAGAAATCTATTTATTTTGCGCGAAGAATATTTTAATAAAAACAATGTCATTTTACATATTTTGAACAGCTCTCCAATGAGAATACAGCTTTGAAAGAAATATATGAAAAAAAAGACGATGTTATGTCAGAGAGGCAAGAAGATACGCATTTAGTTTCAGTGGTTAAGGACAATCGAAAGCGCCGGGATGAAAATGGACCATTCGGGGAGTGGAAAATGCAATGTTTCACGAAGGAAAGAAAGATGGGAGCTGACTAAGGAATCGGAGGCGTGTAGCGTGAACTCAGAGTTTGTAGAATGTTGTTGAAAGGTACTTGAAAGTTTTTGTACTCTTGTACTGCGGATGTACTCTTGTTCATTTCTGTGTTGCATAATATAAAAACTTCTCGGTTTTTCGTCTTAAATTTGTCTGGTTCATTCTTGGATGCAGTTCCACATCCGTTCAGTTCAAGTCGTACATAACTATTGTCTTTCCTGACAGTGTTGTGTAGAAATCCAAACTTCCCCGGACCAAATTGAAACGAGTTGTGGTGATCAAAATAAACAATGGACGTCACCAAAAAATATGAAGTTTACCACGATATATATCACACATTTTTTTAGCACAGTAACACATTTTTTCAGCTGTTCATGCATGTGACTTCCACGTCAACTTGCGTAAATATAATTCGCAAATGGCAGATATCCGCCACCCATCACACCATATTGCGCTTGAAAACATTCAAGAGTTCTGAAATTAGAAGCGTACTCGTATTTGTCGCCGGCTGAGCTCTCAGGAAATGTCGTTTATTTCACTGGAATGTACCACCCCTTCGAGACCCATGGCAATGATTGCTGTAGCAATAAGGCTCTGCCTTCCGCAAGGTTGCGAAACCACCCTCCACAGCCGGTGGCCCATGCAGCGGAAAGGAGTAACAAGGTTATGCAAAAAGGGTAAATACAATACGATACGTTTACCGTGTGACATCATTGATATAATATATTGAATCATTTTACAGGACATAAATATTGTTCAGATTGCCCCCTACATATATGGTAACATGCGATTTCGTGTCGCAGTGTTCCTGTGAACACTCACAAGAGTTCCGGCTATTTGGGAATCTCTCATTGTACCTCCGAGCTGCAGCTCTGGCATTACTGCGGTATTCCCAATTATTTGGTTCAAATCACAGTACTCAGATACACGTCCATTAATGCTGTACGAAAACCGCACTGCGACCTTCCTCAATTGCTCTATAAAAGTGCAATGCTTCGCAGCGACAGATGGTCAGTGACCTCAGGGAGTGCCAAGGAGGCCGCATTGCTTACCAGCTGTTATCGCGAGTGACACTGAAAATACTCTAGTTCCAAGTTCCACTCGCGCACGGCGCAGTGTTGGCTGAAGTATGTATACACCATTTCTTTTGAAAAAAACCTTTTCTGGTGTATAATTACGCTTTTTCAGAAGTTAGTGAAGATATATCCTTTTTCGTCATATGGTGGTTCATACGGTGCTTTCTTTTGATATTGCTTAGTCTAGATATAGAACGAATAAAAACAATAATATTGCCTATTGGTATTCACATTCATGCCATATTTCAGAGGCATCGGAATCCAAAAGTCAGAAACTTCAAATTATCAAAAATTTCCATTTAGAGGAAATGTATTTTTGGGCTCTTGAATTGTAACAATTTATTGTCTTCCCAGTCGAGTCTGTCATCCACGGCTATCTGATACTATTTCTATGGTATTTGAAAAATTCACGTAGAAATATCCAGATATTCTTCACTAAACTCAAGCTTCGCATGCTTTCAATTATACACTTCATTTTCTGAATACCTCGTATACTTTACGTTCCGCATGACCTTTCCCTTCTGCCTACGTCGCATTCTTTAGCAAATTTTCCATTTTTCATCGTGCATCTACGCAGAAAGGGGAATATAAATTTATTTGAAGATTCTTTGCTACGTACTTATATAGTCGTCACAGAAAATTAGTATCAAATGCTGTAGCTTTTTCGCCTGCATAGTTTTCGATTATACAGGCGGTTATCAAAATGGACAGAGGATTTTTTTTAATTTTACAGCCGTGGTTAAAGCGAATAATATTAAACATTCTTTATAAATATTGTTAATTTGAAAGTGTCGAAATTGGATTACAACTATTAAACAATCATAATATGGAACTTCGGTACTGATGAAAAATGTTAATGAGTAAACAAAATATTTCCATATTTTGCATGTTGTTAAAGATTTCCGTAGAACAAACCTGAATAGAAATTTAAACTCGCAGATCTTTACGTTATCTTTTGAGAATAACATTACTGTTGCTGATACTGAAGATGTGAATTTTACTTTGCTTGTTATAAAACTTGAATCAATAAAAATAGTGCATTTGCACAAAATGTAATTTAATTAATTGCTTGTGAACTTTAAATTTCATTTCGACTATTTTCTTTGATTTCAGAGCAAAAAGATTAGCTGTATCAATAGTACGCCTATCCTTTTGCACAATCAAATTGAATGTATTTAAAATTGCCTCGCGTCGGATTGCCTCTAAGACCATTCGTATACTCTCTCCAAAGTACCTAAATTTTATTTTTATTACGCATGCTGTCTACTTATTTGAATGGAAAACGGTCACGTCGAGGAAATGTTTATGATGGGTCAATGATCCCTTCATCCAATACGTATTCTAGAAAGATATAATACCTATAATAAAACGACCCTGTGTATGCTATTTCTGCAATAAAATGTTATGCAGTGTTGTTCTTTATAATACATAAGGATTTAATTGAAGATATTTACTTCAACTAACATTTCAAATCAGACATCAAAAAAAGAGTTGCTAAATAAACAAGTTATTCTTTTAAATTATTTAAAGAAAGCAATTGATTGTGACACTCTCTTTCGCTACGCATGCCCTATTTAACATACGCTGATATATTTTCACTAAATTCTGGAATACTCTGATACCAAGGTAACGGAGGGTATCATTGCCACATCTTTGTTTCTTTTAAAGTTCTACTTTGTTGCATCAATCTTCACAATAATTATTTTGACTTTTCAATCCTTCACAAAAGTACAAAGTTTCTTCAAAATAATGAAGACACAGCATCCGTAATTTGGAAGATTTTGTTACTTTATTAAAAGCAAGCAAAGTGGCAATGTTATTCCGCAGGGATCAAACATTGCCACCACTATTTATTTCCAAGTCTCTTTCAATGTTTAAATGTGTGAGAGCTGAATAGGAATCAGAAACAAATAAATATGCATCAGAACATTATTCTTTGGTTTTTGACAGTTTGAATACTCTAAACAAGAATATATACTGCTTTGAGAACTTAGTCTAAAATAAGTTTTATTAACTGCTTTACTTTGTGATAAAATGCGATAGGAAAAAAGTGCTTTCTCCTTTTTATATTTAGTCTGCGAAGCTCGCAACAATGTTGTATTTTGGCATAATATACGTCATTTAAAGTGGAGCTGCTTCCATACAGTTCAGTAGTCTTTTCCTACTTCATTTCCCACTATTTACTTTTTCCTTTGCTTGGTGCATTTTAACTTCATCACAGGTTTGTAAACCTTAGATATTGGATTTTTTATTTGTCTACGTGGCAAAGTTACAGTGCAAGTATGTTGACTACAAAAAAGTAATATTGTATCAAATGTAATTAATCCATGTTTACAATTTATACGTCATGTGCTTTAGAAATGATATATAAACTCACAAATGTCAATTGTTTCAATGTAAAAATTTCTCTCGAAGGATATAAATGTAGGAGCAAGACGGCCAGTATGGAAATATTACCCTGAAAGTAGTACATGCTATTAATACGATTTGTCTTGTTTACAATGGATAATTATTAAGTCACGTCATAGCAAGCCTGGAACATGATATATTTACTTATCTATGTCGTTTATTTCAGCTAAATTAATCGAAAATTAACAAAATCGAAGTTTCGATTACGAGATTTGGCTGTATCACAATACACCAAACATATTTACGGACATTTTAGGTTACAACTGTAACCCTCATAACAAACGATTGTATATAATGTTTCTAAGAGAGGTAGCAAACTATGGGAACTCAGACAGCAAATAAATTTACTGACTGCTACTTAAAGGTTTTGAAGTTGTTCACTTCCGATAATGTTACCCATCGTTACCTTATACTTAAAACTAATCATATGATTTACCTTGTATACAAGGATTTAGGTGCATTTTACTGTCCTTTGGCAGGTCAGCATCCGAATCTAGGCTTTTAGAAGACACTGTCCACAAGTGTACCCCTAAACGCTTAAATCTCGAATAAATTAACTAAATACATTTTCCTGGCCTACAATAACATGACGAATACAGTTACTATGTATTTCGCAACAAACTAAAAACTACAGTAAATGCAATCCGCAACACATAATACGTAAGGTCCTACGACACTGCTGTAGTGCACAACTTGGAAACATTAAATGACCATTTTCTGACATTGCAATTTAATTACAAGGTACCAAGTGTTTCGATTTGTTGATTCACCGCTTGTTATATTGTTTATCCATGTAGAATATAGATTTCGTTTATTTTTTAACGCAAATAATTTATTTTATTTATTTATTTTTACTTCATTTTTTTATTAATTTGAATTATGTGACTTTAGCGAAGAGCAAAAGCAACAGTTAGTGTTTCGGTGCAAAAGAAAGAGGCATCTTAGCATTTTACACAATAGACCAAAAAAAAGTGAAAGAATAAATCGAATGGCCATTAACTCAGAAACCGATTAACGTAAGAACTACAAAAGTTTTAAATTTTCTTTTACTTTTTCAGTCTTTAAAAATGTTCTTATGCAAAATGTAATTAATGCATTTGTATCATTATAGTAAATGCATATGTGATGTAACGCAAAAATGAGGGCCATGAAGGATAAAAGTATGAAGTTAAAACAAGCATTTATAAAGTGTAGAATGTATGCACATTTCCAACAAATCTAAAATAGCCAATTGGTCCAGTTGTTGCGTATGTGAACAAAATTCGCGCTCAAATTCTTCTTTTCTAAAAGCTCCTTCTGCTTTCTGGAAGCAGCTTCGCTGAGCGCCAAGGGAGAGTGTGCGGAGAGGGCGAGGAGAGGGCTGGATGACGCGCGTGACTGATGGGCGGCGCGCTTCCGGCGAGGGGCAGCGATGGCGCCGCCCTGGGCGACACTTGTGACAGGAAACGCCCTTGCCGCCACCGCCGCCTTGTCATCGAAAGGGCCATTTTCAGTTCTTTCGTTCGTTGCTGATCTGCATGCCTCGAAGCACTTTCTTCACTACTAACGCTTTGTCACGAAATCATTAACTTGTGCGAGTCTCCTGCTCGTTAATTCGTACGCATGATTTCCTTGCCTCCGCATTTTGAATTTAGTCTTTTCTCTCCATAATTTTCTAATTTATTTTCCCGTCATGCACAGAAATCATCTCTTTTACTCCAGTTGTCGACAATGTAGTCGTATTTTTTGGTCCCATCTTGCCACATCTATCGTGAAATAAACATTCTATTAGAACAATGACTTACCAGAGAATTTCACACTACATTCAACACAGGCAATAACAAATATTTTTTATTCGGTCAGAAAACACTTGTATACTTTCAACTGGAAGAAGAGAGAACATGCCTTTGTTTTTATTCGTTAAATAAATATTACATTGTTTTTTCAAACTTAACGAGTTGAATAAATGGGTTTATTTTTATAACAAATAAATAATTATGTACATGAAAATAATTTATAGATAATTATTTTTATAAATAATTTTACCACACTGTTGTATAAATATTCATCAATAATAAAAGGGAGTAGATTGTCTATTTTACAGATTAATTTCCGGATATCTCTTGTAATAAATAATACGAAATGATTTTAGACATCTAAATGGGATTTCCAATATTGCTGCAGACAACGGAGATCGTTTCAATTGGAGTGCTGTTCGAGAAACTCCGCCTTACTCGCTGTTCTCCGTGCACATTCAGTACTCCTGTCGTCTGCATCTTCCAACCTGTGTCGCTCTCCTCGCCTGAGACATTCCTCCCCAATCGGAATGCGCCCTTCGTCGCCCCTCGCGCCTGTCATCCGTCGGCGCCAGCCACCCTAGCGCAGGCCGCCCAGCCCAGCCCAGCCGTCGCCTGTGGCGCGTGTATTCCGGAAGTCGAGGACACTAGGCTCACAACGCACAATGGGCAGAAACGCTTCAAAAGGTATACAAAGCTTATTTTCTCTGAGAAAATTATTAAGAAAATGATGAAAATGACAGAAAAAAATGATTAAGTCTAAACATTCGTTAGCTTGAAGTTAATATGCGTATTTTTTGTTAATTTGTTCAAGTTTGTTTTTTGCTTTCAATGCTTATTTTAATGAAGAGACACGAGACACTTTCCAAAACACTCCCATTTACATCCACATGGGGTTAACCACAAAAGGATTAATATGTATTGTGTGCTCGTATTTTCAAAAATAAATGAAATTATTCTTTACGAATTTATCAACGCCTTCTTGTTATTCCAGAAGCAACAAAGTCTGCTGTTGAAAATATTGTTTTATATCACTTTAAAAAGCTCTATCTCGCAAAGAATTCAGAATATCATTCTTTGCCTAAAAATACCCAATTCGACGCTTGTCTAATTCATTTATATATTTACTTTTATTTTTTTAAATCAATTCAATTTGTCCAATTTCATTCATTATATTTTTCTAAAAAATCATTATATTTTCTAAAAAAATCATTATATTTTCTAAAATACAGTTTATTTTTCAAAAATTATTTTATTTTTTATTATTGAAATTCATTCTATTAGTTGATTAAATTAATTATATTAGTTTATTAAATTCATTATCTTTGCCTATTAAATACATTCTTTTTGTCTATTAAATTCATTCTATTTGTCTATTAAATTCATTTCAATTATTTATTAAATTCATGCCTTATGTTTATTAACTTTGTTGTACGTACTTATTTATTGCGCACTTGCTCATTGTGGCCGAATTGCGGTACGTTCGGGGGCAGTGCGTTTGGGGGAAGGGTGAGGGGCGTGTGACGTGGCGTCTTCGGGCCCCGGCGGCGCGGGGCCACTGGAGCATGCCGAAGGCGCGGGGGAGGCCAGGCCAGACAGCGATCCGCGTAGCGCAGCGGGGCGGGTGGAGGGGGGCGGGGAGGGGCGGCGCCGCCAACGACCCCTCGCGACACTTCCGCCTGCGATCTGCGCCCCCTCGCTCGCGCATTCCCTCCGCGCACTCTGTGCCATGTTGCGTATGCCAGGGCCTTGCTATTCTGTCCCGCTTATCGATTCAGCTTTGACTAACAGTCGAAATGCGCCATCATTTCTCTTTAACTTTTCACTCGCGTTGCTTAACACATCATTATTTGTTATTGTGCTCGGAATTATCCGCTTAACCGTTATACATAATCTCTCTGGTCTTTATTGGATTTCATTTGCTTTTTTACAATTTTCTTAAATCTAGAGAGAACATCTGCTGGGTGCACTTTCAGACCAATACTCAAATCAATAATCTCTCTGACTTTACTTTCTTGGATTCGAGTTAAGATGTTCTTTGGATGCAGATCTTGGGGATTTTTTGACAATACTCAAAAAGATGAGTCAAGAGTTTTTATTTCAAATTATGAACATGAACCTACGATTACTTCATTCTATGGAATAACTCAATTCTTCATTGCCATCGACATGATTCAATTTCGAGCAGAGTAGCCTGAACAAGTTCATGGTCGGTGAATATTGCCGCAACAGTAAAACAGTAATTTTGTACCATTTCTTTTCTCAGTGTAGTTCTTACAACTTTATTATTAGAAAAACAAAACCGCATTTTATTTTCACGAATAATAATTACAGTTTTCTTGTATTCTGACGATCGTAAAAGTTTCATTGGTCGGTTTTTCTTCGTTTCTACTCCTTCCCTCCTAGACAAAAATGGGTGTATTTCGCTCGCCTTTGCAGCATTCACACATCCTCCTTATCGTTTTCCAGGAATACGTTCGTGTAGCCATTCCCTGAAGCCCACCTCCCCCCGTCCTCCTCCTCCTCTTTTGGTTTGTCCTTTGCGCGGTGCTCGCCGGTCGCATCTCCGCCCTCTTCGCCAGGCGGCGGCGGCGGCGGCGCCTTGCCTTGAGGTGCTTCCTCTCGGGTGGGTCGCCTCACCACGCCCCTCCATGCCCCGCCCTCTCCTCGCCCCGCCCCTCCTCGCCCTTCCCCTCCACGCCCCGCCCGCCTCTGGCGACGCCGCGATTTCTGCCTCTGCTCGATGCCCCCGCCTTCCGCCCCCCGGGTATCGAGAACGCGCGGACGAACCTCCCCCTTTCTTGCGCTCCGTTCGCCCTCCCACCCTTGCCCTCCTTCCCGGCACGCCACTGCGCCTCGCGCCGCGCCGTGTCCTTTGTCGCCGAATTGTTGAAGCAGAAGCAGCAGCAGCTCCTTTGTATGCACCTATTGAATGTTCGTGTAGTTCGGCCGGGCTCCGGCGGCGATACTCGTACATACACTTGACTGGCATGAGATATGGAGTATTGGGACTCATCGATTTCTCGTTGTGGGAAGATGAGAGTTGTGTCGTTGAATGCAGGTTGTGTGGATATGAAATATAGTTTTCAAAATCTGCATAGACTTACTTGATAAATTATTTCAGAAGTCTAATACCTAGTTACGCTCCACTGTAGAAAATGATTTTAATACCGAACTCACAATTTTAAGAGATATTACAATAACTAAATGTAAAGAATGTAACTATTGATGAAATATAATCATTGTACCATATTATTACGTACAATTTTATTTTTGATTTAATAATAATATCTTTATCCAGAGAATATTGAAGAATATTAATCCTGCAAATATTACAAAATATACGGTAATTACTAAAATGTCCAATAATTCCAAATTTCTATAATTGTAACGAATCATTCGCAGAGCATTCGACGAATATTCTCTACTATTTGCCATTTATCTCGAAAATTCGTCTATTATTACATATATAAATTCAATAAAATCATATTAATTCAAACACTGTTCTATTATCAATAATTATATCTACATAATAGTTCAATGTTTCGAGGTTTCTTCCAGGATAAAAAACTGTATTTTTAAAAGAAAATAAAAGAAAGAAAGGAAGAGAAAAACACCACTTTTTTAATTATTATAAATAACCCAAGTCACTGATAATGCATATCATTACTGTTTAATCGTACGTTTTTCCAGCACGTGTACTCAATGTGTGTCTTATTTAATGTATAACATATTAAGTCGCATCTCCTAATGTTTTACTACAACGATTAATAAGTAGTGGTCCAAATCATCAGTGCACAAATTTCCGAACGCCTCTAGGAAAGTAATGATAAATTGTGTTTTTCCTTTCGTATGTTCGGTGCAATTCCGTCATCTACTCTTCCCCACTAGCAAAAACTCGTAGCTTCAACGCACCATCGGTATGCAGATGGTTTCGAAACATCGTGGTTCCCGAAGCTCTAGGTTTTGTCTAATTACGTTCTCTCCCATTCCTCTCTGCAGGGGGTGCGCTATGTAGCCGGTATCGTCCTTCCCGAGAATCAACACGGCGGCCAGCAGGTCAACGGCGGGTCGCCGCGGTTATTGTCCGGTCGCGTCCGGCAGCGGCGGCGGCGGCGCGGCGGTCGCGCATGTCGCAGCAAAAACAGTCCCCGCCACCGCCTCTGCTGCCACTGCCGCCGCCGCCGTCGTCACGGCGCGTCCATGAAAAACGCTGCCGGGGTCCGGGACAACTTCTAAATTAAACACGAAATTAATATCACGCTGCGCGCGCGGGGCCCCTGGGGCGGGCGTGGGACGCCGCCGCGCCGCGCCGCGTGGCTCGGCGGGCGGAGAAGAGCCGCGGCCGTCCTCTCCGCCGTCCTCGTCACCGCCCCGCGACGGTCCTCATTTACGTCCCTCTGCGGTTTCCATGTTGACCGTGGCATACGGATGGCATGAGAGGTCGGGTCCAATCCTAGGAGCAGTGGTATCTGGATAGCACTATTCTGCCCTCTCAATTTGTCTGTGAGTTTCGTCTCTAGTTCTGATTAATCGCCCGTCATTTCCAAAGTTTGTTGTTATACACTATACTAATAACACTATGCTCGTGTACACGTCCTCTAGAAACGTCAAACCAACTACAGAGCTCGCGGCGATACTCGCAACGTAATATTTGAAACTCCCTGTCATTGTTGCGCTCCGTTGACGGTGTCCCCAACACCTGCAAGTCCGGCGTCGCTCCCGCCGCCGTCCCCTCCACCGGCTTCGTCGCGGACGTCGCCGTCGTGCGGCCCCAGCGGGACCACATCGCCCACGCGCTGCCTTCCAGCGCCCCCCGCCACCCGTCCGCCACCGCCGTCGCCGTCGCTGCCACCACCGCCACGGCCGTCACCGCCGCTGCACGCGATCTGTGCATTAGCGCGAGCGAACGTCGCCCAGGGCGCCGGGCGCCGCCGTCGCTGCTGCTGCTGCCGCTGCCGCCCGTGCGGTCCCCGCCTCTGCCGTCGGCGTCGCGCTCGCGTATTTGGAAATCTCACGCTGCTTTGGTCAGTTCACGTTGGTTTTGCCCAGACCTGTCACACCGGCGAAGAGGTGCTCAACCTTTGGATTTTGTGATCATGAATTCGAATAATTTCCTTCATTGTGTATATACTGTTGTAATAACTTGCAAAATAAGGCGATATTAGACAATGTGTAACTGTAATTGTTATTAAAAAATGAATTCTGAATATTTAAGAAACCCAAAAAAATTCTGATCTTCTAATACTGCCTTGTCATTAATATATTGAAAATAAATAACCGTATTAACTACTGCGGTACCCATTTACTAATGAATTTAATAGCTTCAATATCTATTTCTTTCAAAGTACGGAACAATAAGGATAAGAAAACATATAATATATTAAGAAGTTAAAGCATTCTTTTAATAAAATATGTATTTGTATAAAAAATGCGAGTATGTTTTTCTGGAAGGAAAGAAGGCTACAAGAACATAAATCTAGGTTTTTCACCGATAAGACCCCTATGAATAATAGTTGAGACTAATTTATTATTAAAAATTAACCTATTCCACAAATAAATGATCTGCAAGATTCGTATGTGATTTAAAAGAGAGGGGAAATGTAGTAGAAAGACGTTTAGAATAATCAGATTTACGTAAAACGCTGAAGATGTCTAAGAAACAATATCGCTTGCACATCCGCTAAAGATAGCGTTGAATCATGTAGAAACATGAAAAATGTAACATAAACACTTCAATAATGAGTAGTAACATTTTTAAAGATAAAAGTTACAAATTGACCGTTGCGAGAGAAACTGTGAGTTACTTCGTGGTCCTTAGTGATTTTATTTCTCCTTCGTCAACATAATTTCAACCATGTTGAGTGCCCCTGAGATGATTACGAACCTTGTATTATATAAACGGAGATAATCTGACTGTATCCTGATTCCACAAAACGAGGGATTTTCAATAACGCGCGCTGACCGGCGAAGTGCACGGACGCGTCCGCCGCGCTCCACCTCCGGCTCATTTCCCGAATAAACTGATGTTTTGCGTCCTCCCCTTCACCCAAAAAGAAATCCAAACACAGTGTATTTCGAGTTTTGCCTTGTTGCAATACATCACTTTTAAAGTGGCAACATAACTTTCCAGGTCCGGGAATTATGCTTTCAATTTTCGCGGGAAAAAAATGCCGGGCACTATGAAGCCCCTGTACCTCTCCCGCGGCGCTTCGTCTTGGCGCGCTAATGAGGCGTGCCTGGCGGATAACCGGGCGCTTTCCCAGCGCGGCCCGAGTCGCCTTCGGTCGCCTCTAATTCTCACCTGCCTCCGGTCGTATTAGTTCCACGTCACTACCCGAGGCAACGAGCGACTTGCGTCACCGTTACGGCGCGCCCTGCACAAAACACATGGCGAAGAGGCCGTTTCTGTCTTTGCGCAAGGATTGCCCAAATTTAGGTCTTCATAACTTGGTAATTAAGCTGTGCATTTACCGAAATTTCTTGATGAGAGATCAATAAATTATTGATGAGAAAAGAAAAAAAAGAGTGGATTAGAAAATTGATGACATTTGCATACAGCAGAAGAGTGACGGAACCGGCTGAGTTTAGAATAGAGACAGCGCTGCCGCTGTCTCTGTAGCGACTCTGGTTGGGAGTCTCAACGGTAGTAGATTTTCGACGCTAGCTACAGCTAGATCGAATTCCACCGCTCTGAGGAATAGAATTCCAGCGGCCGGCTGCTCTGATCGGTAGTTTCCCGTGGTCACGCCGATCAACACCAGGCAAATGCCGGAGCACTACCATAACAAACAGGTCATGGACAGCGAGCGATCATGCTTGTCTCTTCCTTGTCCTAATATCTCCCATTTCACACACTTATTTGCCCAAGGCTGAGGCGGTACTTCGCTGGGGAAGATACCTGGAGAGGGAAATCCCCGCAAACCGGCGTGTAGGCCGGCGCCATCATCCAACGGGGGAGAAACATCGCCACTTCAGGCAACATTCACTATACTAACGGGAATGATGACCATAGCATCTTACGTGCTCTGAAACATCATGGGTGACAGAGGAAAAGGAAGGAAATCAAAAATGACCAAATGAAATGCATCAGTATATCATGGGGTACGCAAGTAAACCGGGAAAGGAAGTTTCAGGGATCTTAGAGAAGGTGAGAGAAAATAAAAGAGAGTAGCTACACCAAACACCGAAGAGTGAGCAAGAAAATTATAAAATATAATAAAATGCATGCAAAAAAAGGCAGCTCGTCATCTTTGCTCCATGGAAGATGTCACAGTAGTCGTGTAACCTTGAAGACGGTCCCACGTTTACATAGAAGGAAGTCCTGGCGATTCATTCATTTTTATGAAAATCCGCACCCATTACAAACGCCAAGAAAGTAGAGAGGTCATATTTCAACGAGTCATCGCTAAACTACACATAACTCAGCTTCATTTTCAGGACTCGTTTCTTGGAAGTGGAAATAATGAAGGCAAAGCTTCGTAGGAGAAAATTCACATAATATAAAAAGGGGACGACACATACCTTGTATTCTGACTTCTATATCAATTTACGTCGCGCAGAAGTGGCTAGAATATAAATCGTAACTCTCACATTATACTGTAATACGTCTAATGAGTCGCTTGACGAGTGCAAAAAAGGAGCTTAGTGAGCTAATCACTGATGTTATTCTCCTGTTCCGAGACGTCTTAATGGTTAAAGAGCAGTGATGCTGCGAAGCCCTTATTGGTAGAAATTCACTGACCTGCATTTCATTCACGTTCGTTAGAATTCACAAAAGGATTGAAAGTATAGATTGAATGCTTAAGTAGAGGTGAACTATGACTTAGAAATAAATTAATTCTTAAAAAAGCAACAACGACAAAATCAGTGTATATACATGCTGTATTAGAATGAATTAATTTTAACATTCAAAGAGAATTTAATTTCGAAAGCCCTTTAATCAAATGCTTTCAAGTTTAAAGTAGTTAATTACATTATAGACGATGCCAGGATGTTTAACATGAAAATAATGAAGAGTGGCTTTATTAATTAGTAAAATATGAATCGCCCTTATCACAGACAAAAATTAAAAAAAAATTTAAGTTAAATGTTTTAAAAATATTTCCATAACAATATGAATGTGTATCACTAACAGTACATAATCTATTTAGATATGTTTTTAAATGAAACAACACGTATTAAAGAGGAACAAAAAAGGAGACATTTGAACTTTAAAGGAGCAATCAGAAGCCAGAGGCTGCCGTCAATGAACACTCACCTGTTCGGAGGAGTGCGTGAGGAAAGAGTGGCAGTACTGCAGGCTGAAGTGGCCGCGAGGCTCGCGCGCCAGGAAGCTGAACTGGCCGTGCTCCGGGTCACACGTGGCGTACGAGATGCGGCGCAACGCGTGCGCCATCAGCACGCTCTGCAACAGGACACGCCGCGGCAATCAGGCTAATGCTCCGACGCTCGGACCGCCGCTGCCCCCCGTTGCCACCCCCTTCCCGTGCTGCCGTCGCCACCTCTGCCATCGCATTTCGCGTCCCCGACCGCGCCACCTGCGTCGCATTGCAGCCCTCCTTACGCGCTCAGTTCCTGCGCCAGTGATAGAGCTGTCATTGTTTTTGCATCGTTACGTTCATGTCTATTGGTGGTTTTGTTATAGTAATAAGACTTCCCTCCTCGGTAAGCCGGCGTCTCCACATCTCTTTCTACGCTTCCCTATGCTGGTTTTCACGTTGCAGAAACTTACCTCGTCACCACTTTGTTCCCAGAACCATGTACATCTATCTGGTCCTTCCCTCTTCACACCACCTTATTAACCTTCCGCCCTCATTACCTCCCTCGCATTTACCACTCTTCTCCGGCCCCACCTACTGCCCGCCACGATTGCGTTTTACACATCCCGTGCTCAATCACCATCGCTCCTCCATTCCCACTCTCACCACCATTCTCATCGCCCTCTCCCATCCACCCGGGCGGCGGCCCCCGCTCCCTCATCGGGGTATCGACAGCTGCCCGCGCGGGGACGCTCCCCCGGGGGAGGACGCCGGCGAACCTGACACCACTTCCCCTCCGCTGCCCCCGCCCCCGCCCTCGCCCCCGCCCCGGTCCGCCGGCGCCCCGCGCCAGCACCCCGTGCGCTTTGCCATTGTCCCCAGTAATTATCCGATCGCGGCTCCTGCGCCGCCCACCTGCGCCGCTTTACAGTAATCGAACAAACCCCGGGTGCACGGGCGCCGCGCCGCGCGCAAAACGCCGCCACGCTCCGCCGCCCCTCAATGCGGTCGGAATGCGCCGCGCCGCGCGACTTCGCCGGCGCCCGGGAATCCGAACTCCAATCGCGTAAATTAAACTTTCCAACACGAGGCCGAGGTTTGGAGCTTTTACGCGCAGAATGGAGGCGCTTGCGCCGCCGCTAAAGGACTGCGGCGGAAAGAATGCCCGTGCAGCGGGATGCTAATGGGCGAATGTGCCGCCCGGCGGAGTTGGTGAAAAGAGGACTACGGAATTGTGTGCATTTTGATTCGGGTGGAACCGATCCTTTTCTCTCGGACCATTCGATCTTGAGATTTTGTACGATTAATACGTTGTTTTGGAGGTAATAATATGTTTATAAGTCCAGAAAAACAATAATGCTTCTAAATATTAGCGGTTTATTAATACAATAGTACGCATAATTTTCACCTAAGTTGCAATCTGACACCACTAAATTAGGCAACCCCAGTGGCAATACATTATCTGACGTCTCACACACTATCATCAGATTTTCTTTGAAGCGTATATTTGAAAGGAAGTGATTCACCCCTCAACACTAGAGAATCCCTTCATTTCTAACATACTGTTAGCATATAACACATTCAAATATTCCAATATGAGGTTCACATAAACGATGAAATCAAATAACGAGTACTACAGTTGAGAAATCTCGGAAATCTGAATAAGCAGTTCCTGGAATATCCGATACCGATACAGCAGTGAGTGCGTTATTGGAAATCCGTTAATTCATCGTAAAGAATTGGATCAATATATTAATAACATGAATATTGAAATCTTCCCATAGCTCAGTTTTCGAAATATTACAACTTGAGCGTCGTTCGTGAACGCCAATACATCCTATAGAATTTTGAGTTATGAGAACAATTTTAAATTGCTCTCCGGAATGAATTATTCAGAATGTAATCGCAAGTTCCCTTTACCAGCCCCGTAATTCATGAGCAAAGATTTCAGAAAGATTAAACTCTACTGTTAAAAATGATACTATCTGTGCCTATTTACACGTGTTTAATTTGTGTAGTACAAGGATAAAGAAAAGTCAATAATACGTAATGTAATTGCTTTAAAAGTTATTTTACTTTGCAACATCGAGGAAAATATGTTCGTTGAAAGAATGAAACGGACTTAAAGGCTAAAAACGGTTTAATCATAGATAACATTACAAAAATATTAAGGATTTAATTATTACTAGGAAAACCCGGCAGACGTTGTTCTGCCCTTCATCTCCCTCTTTCCCCTCGCATCTCCCTTACCTCCCTGTCCTTCCCTCCCTCACCCTGCCACTGTCTGTCTCTGTGCGTCTCTGTCTCTACCGCTCTCTATCCCTCTCATTCACATTTACTTGCAGATTCTGAACGTGAGGTAATATCGAGAAGCGCCATACCAGCAAAAATGTAATAGAATGTTCCGGAAGAGTTCATTCTGTAAGTCACGGTGTAAGAAACGTTTCTTTGCGGCCTTCGACATCAAAATTGTAGTTTTTAAAGCCCTAGAGCGCCTCGTTTAGGAGTTATTTAACGATATAGATTCAAAAGGATGACGCGTGTGTTGCAAGTTGCATTTGAAGTGAATATGTAGTGGATATGTAGTGAATATGTAGCGCCATGTAGTGGAGTTACAACAGAATTAGAACACATAAACGTTCTAGGTGAAAAAACACGTAGAGTGCCAACTTTCATGGAGATCGGTTCTAACGGTGTCGGAGTTTTGCTCTTATATACATACCAACATCCTGTGTTACACACACACAACACACACACACACACACACACACACATACATAACTGTATTCTATTATTTCGGTTATCCGGCCTTGAGGCACATTTAGTTTCCGAGGGACTTCCAATTTATTGCAGTTTCGCGGAATCTCTTACGCTTGTCGACAACAATTTTATTTAATCCACGGAAAATGGGCAGTTTGAGTCTCGCAGGTCAACCCATTGCTCAGCCTTAACCACGGTAATTAGGATGGGATGAATAAGGAAGAATGGATCGCGCGCGATTCATGGCGCATTGCCTACGGTTCTGCTCCAGCACTAGCCTTGCTTTAATCGGAGTGAACCGCAGAAATGAACGACCGGACTAGTGGACATTTTAAAATTTTCAACCATGTAAAGGCAGGCCTAGAAACACCTTTTTTAGTTGGTGTAGGAAATCTTCCTACCAATTGGGGCTCGAAACTGGGACTTCCTAGTCCATGAAACTTCGATTTAGGGCTCGCAACTAGATACGCTATTGCAGTCAACTGAATTTCATCCAAACAAAATAACATTTGATCGTCAGTTTCATTCGTTTCATGGAATGTGCCTTTGAAACGATTATATGAAGTGTGACAATATAATTTTTGCAATAGTCGATGGCATGGTCAGTCATTCATACCAAATTCAGTTTAATGTGAAAAAATGGTAGAACCTACGTTAGTATAAATACATTTTTACAACAAAGTCAAATGTAAAATAATATTGTAAACTTACTTGTGTAAAAATGTAATAAGAAAACGTGATCTACCTATTAGTCATTTTGGCTTTGTCTGAGTGCTATCCTGCAGACAAACTGTGTCAAATTACAAAAGAAATTAAACCAGTAGCATGTCTTTGCGTTACGAAACATTATCGCCAGGCATCTCAAGAAGCAAATTAACAATTTTATTTTAAAATCACACAAGAGGGACAACATGCTGAATAACATTGTTAACAGTCGTTGAAACTAATTTTTATTCTAATCTGTCCAGTGAAAGGTTTTTAGAGGGATAGGAGAATGTTAAGACGACGGAAAATGAAATGATCAAAAAAGCATAGGACGGTTGCACAAATGAATAAATTGCGCATTCGGAGCGGAAAGCCAATGAGAAAAAACCGACTGATAAATGAATATTAATGCGACAAAACATTTCAGTATGAGTTTTAAATTCTATGAGTTTCATCTGACCTTGCAATTGCCGCTCTATATTCCCATTGAAATTTTAGAAAGTGCCATCGTGTTGACGGTGTAATATTCATAATTATAAGTAATAACTGTACATAATTACTGAAATCAAATACCTCCGTTTCAGCACAAATTTTCTATCTCCATATTGTATTCACCTACTGATTTAGCTTCCAATAATTGGCCATATTATTTAGATACCTCCATTCTGCTACTTCAGAACCTCAGTTGACAGACAAACCTAGGAGCAGCAGGCGATTGCGACAGGGACAGCCAAGAAACTGGCGTCACTATGGGACTACGAGAAAGACAGGGCGTGATAAACTGACTTCTGTAATGTCGATGTCAGGACACACATGCTTACTCTGCTGTTGCGGAGTCACTAGAGTGCAAACTGTTAGAGAGGCAGGGGCAAAGGTTTACTAGCTGAGACGAAAGTGGTAACTGTGATGACGGTTGTAGTAGATCTAATAGCCGTTGTGAAGGACGACTGTGGGGGCAGCAGAAGGTACAACAGTGGAGGAGGAGTAGGAGCAGGTAGTCGCGGTGTAAGTGATAATGAACATGCTAGTTGTGGACATTATAGCGGTCGTGGTGTTAGTGCTGGTGATAGAGATAGCGGAAGTAGTAGTGATGAAAACAGGCCATAGTATGGGGAGCTGACGAAGTGTTGGTAGATATTTATTCTAGGAGAAGTGGTAGGGAAGAAGTTGTGGCTGTTGAGGAGGAGGTTGGTAGTGGTTGAGGAGTAAGTGGAGGTGTTTTTTTGGGGAAGTGTTGGTAGTTGTTGGGGAACATGTTCGTTATAGAAGTATTGGTGGTTGTTGAGGAAGTGATGGAGGTTGTTGAGGACGTGGTGATGGTCGTTGAGGAAGTGGTGGCAGCTGTTGATGGAAGGCGATTGTAGTTGTTGCTGAGGAAATGGCAGTGGTTGATGAAGTGTGGATGGTTACTGAAGTGCTGGTGGTGATTGTTGAAGTGGGGATTGTTGTTGAAAAGGTGGTGATTGTTGAGGAAGTGGTGATGGTTGTTGAGAAAGAGACGGTCGTTGGGGAAGTACTTGGGATGGTTGGCGGTGTGAGGGTGTTTATGGACAATTGCATATGCGATGGTGGTGGTTGTTAGAAAGTGTTTGCATTGGTGAGCGAGGAAGGGACGGCGGGGTGGTAGCGGTGAGGAGACCTCTGGCGCCAACGGCAGCGCTGGCGGTGGAAATGCCGCTGGCGGGGGCGGGGGCGGGGGCGGGGGCGGGGCGCGCCGAGCAAAGTGCGCGTTCGCCGCGCGCCGCGGGGGCTGCGGCACGCGGATAATAACCAGCGGCGCGACGCCTCACGCGGAAGCCTGCGGCCGGCGGACAATAGAGGCCGGCGCCGCGCACGGCCTCCGCAGGAAGTTCGCTCGGGAGGCCCAGCATTCCTAGCGCGCCCGCCAAGTGGCGCACCCCGCGCACCACCCACCGGCGACGGGATGGGGGGGGGCAGTAGGGTTGCCAACCGTCCTCCAATGACCTCAATTGTCATCTCGTGCTCCTTTGTATTTTAAATGTCCTCCTTTCAGTAAAGTTTTAACATTTGTTGTCATTTATTTCATCATCACATGTCTAACATCTGCTAAGTTATATCGTTTATTGTTTAATTTAGAACAGAAACCATTAATGTCCTTTTTCTGAAGGCTTTTTCTGTGTGCATGATAGCGTCTCTCTCCAGCGACTCAAATAAAAAGGAGACACTCAGACCGTCTTCTTGTGTGAACGTATCTTTTCACTTGAATCGCAAATAGTGAGATGAAAAAAATAGAGCTGATGTTAACCCTCCGGCGGGCGGGTAGCGGCACTCAGTGCCGAATTCTTACATTTTTGTTGATTTCGTGTACATAATTGGTGTCACATATATGAGTTCATGGTTATTCTTCATTCATTATATTTTGAACCGGATGACACTCAAATCACGATTTTAGACACTGACAATCGACCGTTATTCGTTAGTAATTCAACCACTGCAAAGGTTGCGGCACTCCGTACCGCACGCGCTTTGTCATCTAAGTATAATATTTGCGTATTTTATCCTTTAGAATTCTTACTGCTGTTTTGTTATTGAGCTTTATGACACAGATTTTGGAGTATTAACTACCAATTCAAATTCAAACGCGTTGTTTCCCAAGAAACGTTATAAGGCACATTTTTACCATATTCATTCCCCGACATGTAACGTACAAAGCCACGGAGGAATCGAATATTGGATCAGATTCTTATTAATGTTATTTCGTTTGGTATTTAGTTAGTTATTATGAAATAAAATGTATAAAAACATAAATTAAATTAAATAAATAATATTTTCTTCACATTCAATAACAAAAGTAATAACTATTGACGCGAAAATCGAAGTTGATAAAGCGGTACGGAGTGCCGCACGCGCCTGCTGGTGGGAAATGATGGGACGCGCCCGCCGGAGGGTTAAGAGCTGATCTACATTACATATTTATAAAAAGAAATGTGTTGATGCGTTTTTTTTACTTGTAGAGTGTCCTCCCTTTTACATGACCATTGTCGGCAACCCTAGGGACCAATGAACTCCTTGTCTCCTCCACTTTCCTACTAGGATTGCTTCCACAGGCCAGCGCTGGTGCCCTTGAGTGGATGGAATGAAATGGATATTTATCTTAGTGACCGTGTGCAGAAGTAAGTCCACCGTACCTCGTCGCCGGGGAAGTTTTCATTAAATATTGCATTACTACCATTAATTTTAACTGCTTTCCTTTCACTTGAATATGTTCAGTTAGCGTAATAGCACATAGCAAGGCATGTCTTGCAGTCGTCTTTCTTATTCGCATTGTAACCGTGATTAACATTAAGTAGAAATTGAAACTGAATCTCACGATAATGAACTATTAAGAGTTGGAAAGATGCCCAAGACTGTTCATGCGTCTTCGTAATTTTAAGTTCATTATATAACGTTTCTAGACAGATTGCAGTCTTAAGGCCTCAAAGAAGTTGAGACGATATGAAATAGAACTAACAGAAAGCAACACTGATGGCGAGGGTGAAGCAATATATATTTTAACAATTTTCTTCCAGTAGACAAGATCAGCGGGGTATTCAATTAATTCATCTCAACTACTAGAGAAACTTTTGGTGCTACAGAATGGCACAGACTTCTCGTAGAAAAGTTGTCTAATTTCCTTGATGTGGACTGGCTTTACGGTCTTACCCCATCCTCTTGCCAGCTGCCATCTATCGTCGCCCGAAGTAATTTTTTTACATTTTCTTAACAGAACCGAAATATTACTTTAAGATTATTAAAGAAGAGTAAAACCTTGCAATACGTTGGCAATTTTCATTGAAAAATTTGGAGATGTTTTTAAAAAAATGGCGTTTAAGCGTTAGTGTATATGTGAAATTTGAAGCTCTTTTTCATCAACTTCATTTAAAGTAATTTAAGGCACATACACTTATAAATGCAATAGGGTTTACAAGTTTCTGGAAATATGCAAACATAACGGTATGAGAGATATTAAAAAAACACATTTTTGTAATTTTTGAAAAAAAACAAAAGAATACAGCAAAATTAACTTACTCTATTACTCTATTTTTTTCCCAAGAAATTTAAAGAAAAAAATCTGAAGCCGATTTTGAGAAAATTTTGAAAATGTCCGGATGGTTCAGGTAAAGTACCCCCCAAATTTTAAAGAATGTTCTTCAAAATCTCAAAGCTTCGACTCGAGCAGATCTACAGGGGTCTGCAAGAAAATCCTGTTATAGTTTTGGCACTAGTGGTGATCATAGACAGACGGACGGACGTTTTGCTGTCAATTGGTTTATCGGTATCAAGGAGCCCCAAAAGAGGGATTCTGGCTACACCTCGTGTTAGAGAATTTTTTTTCTTAATGTAGCAGCTGAAGTTGTCCACTTTTTCTGTATCAGGGCACGGAAATGAATTTTTTTCACGTAGCATTACATTCCTTTCTCTATACTACGTATATTACTCCGTATATACGTATGTATACGAGAAAGTAAATAATGTGAAAGCCAATTTAAACGTCATACAACTTCAGTAATTACTACCTACTTAATAGTTCTGTATTGACTCGCCCTTTTTCGGTATTCTCCAGTAATCCAAATTTTATCACTCATGAGCATCAAGTTCAAAATTCAAGCACTAATAATAGGCATTCCGCTGCCTTTTACTTCTCCCCTGCAGTCAACCGTTTTCATCACCTCTACTCCTACTGCTCCTGAGGCATCCGGCGCCTGTCGTTTGAATGGCCTGCAATAAGCTCAGGGAATCCGTTCGCGGTTTATTGCGGATTCCTCCTGATTCAGCTGTGGGGTGAAAGCGACGGTTGCGACAGGGACAGGCAGAGAACGACGAGTCTCGGAAGCCTAAGGCGAAGGGGGGAGGGAGGCAAAATGTTGAGGAAGAGGTGGACAGTCCCGGATGTCCAAGATCGCCTTCGTGGAAGAGGTCTGGGGGAGAAACTCGAGCGTGCCGCGAACTTCAGTAGTTGAATATAGTTGAAATGCCTGGGTGGCTAGGGTTTAAAGTAAGCGTAATAAATTTCCTTTGAAGAAGTCAAAAGTTCAAGGCAAATGTGTAGTCTTGTGGGAGGAGAAAGTATAAACGTTTTTGTTTGTAATGCAAATCCAAAGACTGAATTTCGAATTAGTTTCAAAAGATGATTAGGGTCACTTAATATTTAATACAAAGATGTGAGAGATGAAACTACAAAACTCATTAAATAAGTCGCTAAGAATGTGAGAAGAAGGCAGTGAATCAAAGAGAGAAGTGGACAACCAATAAATGGAATTGTAGACCAGGAATGTGAATCATAGACTAGGAAATATGCTAAGGGTATCTATAAAATCAAAAGAATATTGACAGCGGGACAGAAATAGAAGGGAACATGTATATTGCGTCATAGAATAAATAGACTTTCTACGAGACACGGCTTGCAAACTACGCGTTGCCGCCGGCGACTGTCGGCCGAGCGTTCGGAGGCAGGTGGGCGGCCGTTTGCGTGGGCCGCTCCCGTTGCGCCGCTGGCGGTGGCGGTGGAAGTTCGCGGGCGGCCGCGCCGCCGCTGCTCCTTTGAGCGCCGCGAGGCTGTCCTCCGGCTTTGATTCGCAGCCGCGCGTCGCCAACGCCCTGAAGAAGCCCCGGTCGCCCCCGAAGCGTCAGCCACATCAAAGCGCGAGGAGCCGGTGGCGTGGGGGCGGCGTGGGCGGCAAGGACGGTGGCCAGACACGTTCGCTTGAGGAGCAGCTGTCGCCAGGGGACTCGCAGAAGAGGCAGAGTTTCGCCCGGGCTGTTTGATATTTGATTTGATGTTCGTTCGTTGGTACTTCTATATTCACTTGAAACAGAGCTTTGCACGTTGCCCTTCAAATTGAAAATGAGATAATTTATCCCAAGGTTTTGGGTAGATGTGAATGTAATAGAACTGCATATTCATAAACAATCTCCAAAAATTACGCGATGGTGGTTCAGGGTATAAACTGATGTCACTGCAGTGCTTCTGATCGGGAGGTCCTAGTGTTTGAGTTCCGATGGAGGCAGGATTTTCGACACTAGCTTATCAGCTAGGTCGAATTCAACCGCTGTCTGGAAGAGAATTCCAGCGCCCGGCTGCTCTGATCGGTCGTTTTTTGCAGTTTTTCCGATCAACACTACACGAAGGCCGCGACAATACCTTAACAAATAGGCACCCGACAGCTCGAGATATTTCCTTCCTCTTCCTTGTCCTTCCCTAGCTCCCTTACACACATTTACACTCACATCCACTACAGTACCCCACACTCTGGGAGACCAGTTGGGGGTTTAGAGCTTATCCCGGCTGGGGTGGTGCCACGCTGGTGGGAGATACCTGGCTGGGGAAAATACTCGCAAGCCGACGTAGGTCAAGTGCGTAGTAGCGCGACGTAGGTCTTACTCGCGAGCCAGTGGGGCAAGATCAGCGCCTCCTCTCGCGATAAAAACATGCAGTACACATATGGGACTAATGACTTTCACAATTGACGCGCCCTGAATCACTAATCAAACAAAAATTCCATTAATTCCGCAGTGCTTTTCAATGCAACAAATTTAAATATCTTTTCTTCGCCTAGATATATCTTCAAGTATCATCAAGTCTTCACATATATTATTTGCTTACCTCTAACCTAAACTAAGCTAAACTAAATAATATAGTGCACCAGGAAAGTCTCTCTGCAATGGGCCGAGGCAGGGCCTTCAATTAAAAATTTCATTTATGTTGGTAGCAAACAGATTGCTGGGAAACATGTGAAGGGGACAACACTTCCAGCATCTGTTATGATTGTGGTGAGCGCGGTATTTAAGTTTTACACGCTGTGTTACACGCTGCTACCAACATAATTTTTGTTGTAAGCACAAAGGTCCGGAGAGCTTTTCCTGGCAACACAGAAATGAAGGGAGAGAAAAAATAATAAAGACTTATTTGACGGCATAGAAATTTTGATATTAATACTGTAGTTATTATTAAAAATAACATAAGTACTTACAAATTATAAGTACTTATAATTACTGTAGTTATTACTAATATTATGGTTATTATTATTATTATTAATATTAAGGTTATAATTATTCCTAATATTATTGTTAATATTATTTTTATTCTTAAGAAATGTTCTACTAAGTTTGGAAGCTTAGTCTGAATATCCAAGAAAGAGCAACCTATTATTCCAAGGCTAATATATTCAACCAGTCGGTCATTGTAATAAAATGTAGTAAATGTAATCATACCATCATTATTACAAGTCCTCTTACAGATCCAAACGCCCTTGAAACGCCCATTCAACGAAATGGAAGTCATGAACTTCAGAAGCTACACAGCTTGGGCTCGGAGTAAATGACACGCTTCTTCCCGACATCGTCCACCGCGGTATCAATGCAAGCCGAACAACTCGAACGTGACGAAGCCCGGTCGCGCCCGCATCATTCGTGACGGGCTCCTAGAGGAGAAATATTCCTCAAAGAATAGGCCCCGTAATTCACTACTGCGCCGCATGAAAAAAAAATTAAATCGATAAAAAAAGACCAGGCATCCGCACGCCTCCGTCACGCGTTTATAGCAATGCGAGATCTCGCGCTGAGCGGTCGTCCGACCGGTGCCCCGCTCTCTGACTCATCGCTACACGGCACGATTCGCCGCTTTCGCCACACACGGTCGGGCCAGGATATAAATCGTAAACGTGTAGCAAAAGCCAGTTGATGCGGGGCGACCCGCGCGGCTCCGCGCCGCGCCGCGCCGCGCCGCGCCCGCAGCGCCCGCTGGGGCCGCGGGCGGAGAAGTAACTGGACTGCGGGTGGCGGAGGCCCGGCCCGGCCCGACCCGGCCCGAACTGGCCCTGGCCCGGCCGCAGGGCGGGGTCCAGAGGGCGACCCGCCCGCGCCAGAGTAACGGCCTGCTATGGCACCGCCTCGGCGCCCGGCTGTTGGTGCTCATCGGGGCAAATTACCTGCGAACGCGTGTTCTCTCAAAGAGGACGTACAAATGGATTGACTGGAGGTGTAGATTGTAATGTAATTGTATCTAGGCATTTCTGAAATTATCGATAGGAAATCAATTGACCTGAGAGTAAAAATACACGGCAGACAAATTATAATCTTCGATGGATTATCAATTATCTCTTGTTATAACTATCTATGTTTTCACTGAAAAATGAACTAGTACTCATTCGTGCATGCAAAGCACAACAATCGATATTATTTATCAGAAACATTAAAATAAAATCCTCAATATTTCTTTTCTAACGGACTTGCAAGGAATGAGAATTATTACGATATTATTACTGTCTAATTATTACTGACAATATTATATTATTGGTGGAAATTATTTGCGAGCTGTTAACACCTATTTTTTCCAATGTTATAGATTTATTGAAATAGAACACGCTTATCTCATTTTCTTACATAGAAATCTGTTGATGAAAATTGGTATCCATATATTTGCCTTAAAAAAACAGGAGAAATTATTTTAAAAAGCTAACAATTAAGATTCTTTATCATTTGGAAAAATAAAATTCAATTTATGTAAAGAAAAAAGTATTTCCCTGAAGCACGCGAATTTACTTGAGATGTGCACAAGAATCTAATTTTTTGTACTTTATTTTTATTCTTAGAAAAATAATATGTAAAAACATATGAAAAGTGAAGGGAACACTGAAGGTGTATAATTAGCATTATTATGTTCTTTTTCCTTCTTTCCCCTTCAGATTTTTTTTTACGCTCATTCAAGTCACCACGGATTAGGAAAGGAAATATTGCTGTAGTTACATTCAAGTGACCAGTACCGGCAATAAGCCGAAACAGACCAGTCACGGCAACAAGATCCCGATGAAGGTGAGGCGCAGCATTCGAATAACCTGAATAGCAGCGCTCCAGAGGAGCGAGCGGTGCGCGAGGAGGCAGTGGGGCCGACGCGGCGGCGGCGCTGGGCGCTCGAGCCCTGGCCTGGTCCGAGCGGGCGCCGCGCCGCGCCGGGCTGCATAAAGGGCGCGGCCGACTAATTGCGAATGCGGAGATCGCGTTTCCTCTGTTCCGGGGCCGCTGTCATTAGCTGCGCACTGCGTTAATTAGGCGGCGGTGGCGGCGGCGGGCGGCGCACGGAGGGCTCGGCCCCCTGCGCACGGGGCGGCGGAGAAAAATTTAATAAATTCTTTGAAATACCTGGGCATGTTTAATTACGAACGAAACAATGCGCGCGCCACGCGGCGTGGGGCGGGGCGGGAGGGAGGGGTGCTGCGGGGGCGTTGAGGTCTCGGCGCACACGAAACGGACAGGCCCCGCACGAGGCGATCGACCTTGTTGGCAGCCCGCACTAGTTGTACTGAGTGTATTTCGGGCGCAAATATGCAATATTGGTCAAATTCGTTTGCCTTCAAAAGATGGCAATTTACAACACGTACACGTTACATAATCAAGTAACTGGGAAACGATAATTTTATAGTAATTTTAGTTAATTCATTTTGTATATAATAAGTGCTTCAAATAATATAAGGCTCAATTTTGAAAATGACACTTTTGCGACGTAGAACGTCGAAATTTACGAATAAAATAAAGAACTCCGTTCATTATCAGCTAATAATATTTCCAAACTTTTTTGAAAATATTCTTAATATTTAATAGTTGACTATAAATGTTAGATATATTTAGATCTCAAAAAATATCTTTGTTAATTATAGATATCAGCATTAATAGTTTAAGAACATTATTTAAAATGTTACTCTGGATAGTAATGTTTGTTCATTTATACCAATTTAAATATTCTTTCTCTTTCCATTTACATCTATGAGCATCATATCATTGGCTCTTAGTTTGCGTCCTTTACTTCTCTGAACTTCTTGTCAGACAGTTCTTAACGTTCGGCAAGAAGATATTGGTAATCAACAACTGCAGCTGTCTAATATCATTTGTGTTTGGAAAAGCAGTTAACGGCAAAGGCACACGTAACTATACAATTTAGCATTCATACTTTAAAATAGTGAACTCCTTTTATATTATACGACAGTCAGGAGTATCACAGTTGCAGAAATAAGTAGCTATAAATCTTTCTGGAGAAGACACTTGCACGAAAAGCAACTTGAATGCTTTGCTATTTGTTTCCATTTTTTTCTACGGATATGATTTATTTTCTTTTGAAACCCCATATTAAGAACAAAATACTAGTAGTACTAGTAGTATACTATATAATGCAATAAATACAACATAAACGGTGTCAACATACATTTCTAGAGATACACACTTTTATTTAAAAAACAAAAACTATCGTACCGCGCACGAACATGTGAATGGCGGAGGGACTGTTTCCCCAGTGCGCCGTCGTCGTCTGCGCCTTCTCGGAATCGCCTCGCCGGGCCACGAAGCCGCGTCCCCCGCGCGCCCGGGCCGGGCGTCCGTCGCGCGGGCGCGGCGCGGGCCTCTGCATATCGTAGCGCGCCGATAAATCTGCCGTACGTGGGCCCCCCTTAATTGCCGCCCCGCCGTGATTTATACTATTTGCGTGCGGACGGAAAATAAAGAACGACCTATCGGAATATACAGCGTCGGGAAATTTCAATACGGGGTCGATTTATCAAAATGATTACTTTTTATTAAGTCGCCAATTTGTCTGGAGGACGTCCTGGCGGGGCGCGGGCCCGCGGCCGGGGCGGGCCGGCGGTGGGCGGGCCGCCGCGTCACGATTGAGATATTAGCTCCGGGCAGCCCGCGAGTTGCCGCTGCCGCCGCCGCCACCTCCGCCCGCGGGCCACCTTCCGCCCCGCCCCCGCCGCCGCCACCTCCCTCGCGGCTATGTCGGCTCTCCTCCTCCTGCAGAAGCTTCCTTCCGACAGCTCCTCGTTGCCATTGGCTTTCAATTTCTTCCGACGCGCAAGCTCTCAATGCCCTGCGTCGCTTTCCACCAATTTTCAATTATAATCCCTCTTAATAAGGCAAGGAAAGACGACGGTTTTGTACCGTTTGTAAGAAATCATTGACTCTCCTTAATCAAACAAATTTAAGGCGAAAATAATAAAAGTTCACAGCTCGCATACAATTTAATATCTGCAACACACTTTACGCCGCACCTTATGTATAACTCTGAACGAATGGGTCCTCGTTTCCTATTACAGAATGTTCGCATGGGTCCAACTTCGAAATATTATTGTTTAGTAGCTCACATTATCATGTTTCTATATTGTACTACGATGTAAATATTATTCACTATTATTATTATTATTATTATTATTATAACTAAAATTGTATACTTAACAGGGACGTTTCGCACACCAGTCATTCGGGGATCGAGGACTTCCTGTTGAAGGCTAAAGATGTATTGATGATGAGTGAATCTAACACAATGTTCACTTGAAATACTAATTTCAAACCGAAGATATTGCGAATAGAAAAGATGAGTTGATTCACGATACAATTTCTTTTATTATCTTACAAAATACGTATATTTACTCCAACATCCATACTTCTTTTGACACTCTTGGATTCTGATCTGTAGTGTCTCCTTGGATACTTTTATTATATCAATAAATCACTATGATTTGCACGTTGAATTATATTTTTCCCCCGCTTTGAAGATTTCGGATTTCTCTCACTTTATTCTCCATAATGGCACCTTCTTTTAGACCCACGAATGTTTGTGTTGTCATCACAAGCGGTTCTGAAGCGACCATATAGCGACCATAAGCGACCATATGGTCAAACATAATTCAATGCTTACCTTTCAGATTGTTCAACGGAACGCGTCATGCACATTTATGTTTTGATCAGACTTGATTGTCGATATCAATACTGAATGTCACAACATTGAATGAACATAATTTGCTCTTAAATCTGAATAAATTTCAACTTGATGCACTGCCATTCTTGTCATGTGACTAACTTCGTATTATTTAAAACTTTCAGCAGATTTAGGTTCCCATTTTGCTAGTGTACATTTATTCGTTCATTCTTAGGATTTTGTTAGACATTTTCTGAGAATGATGGCATAATCTCGCAAGAGGTGTAGATGTCTGCACTGATGCATTAATGTCTCCAGAGCATTAGCAGAAGGACTACGTTAGCAAAAGGACTACGAACGCATTTAAGGGGTCATTAAAAACCAACGGAGCAGTATATTGTGGAATACAAATTAACAATCAAAGAAGACCACAATGCGTATTATGATGTACATTAGATTGATGAGTGAAAATAAAAAAAACAACAAATTAAAACAAAATAATTAAATTGGGATGTGAATGGAATGACTCATCAAAAGAACCAAGAAACCGAAATAAAAGAAAAGTATGCCAAATTTTCATAGAAAATACCTAATGCTTTATTTGCTCCTCTCCTTTTTTCGGAACGCCTACGATGAATAGCCGGCGTTCAAAGAACATGGCCAGTTGCGCGGGTAGTGGGGGAGCCCGAGGCAAACAGGTGGTCAGGCCCAACCTTGAGACTTTACACCGAACACTGAACTACATACAACGACTGCCGCGGCGCGGCGCGGCGCGGCGCCCGTCCGGCCCCCGCGCGAGCGTAAGTGCTCCGCTCTGTCGGAACGGACCACACACAGCCGCGAGTCACAAATTTAAGAGGAAGGGTAATTTACTCGAAGGAACCGAAGCCCAAACGGAATTTGATAGTAAACAAACACGCGCTGCAGGAGATGCGCGACCCCGGGCGGCGCGGGTCAAGGCGGCGGCCGCGCTGGGGCGGTGGCGGCGATGGACGCGCAGTTGGTGGCGGCGACGGACAGCGGACGCATCGCGGGGGGCGGAGCGGGGCATCAAAGGAGGGCAGCTTTTGCCCTGATTGGTTGCTTCACGCCGCTTCCTGGATTTCTTTCCATTTCCATGCCCCGTATCGGTGTAAGCAACGAACGTCTCAACGTGCAACTTGGGTCGACGTGCGAGGTCCTGATCCGGACATTCGACCTATTGCCTCCGATGTTTTACATTGAGCGTTCTAAAACCTTCCCATTAGTTTTTGATAACCTTTGGATGAATGTTTCTTCTCTGCAGGAGATTTAAAGGTGGAGCTCAGTGAACATTTGGTTTATTTCCCCATGCCACACATTTCTAAAACAAATTCAGGTCTTCTACATTATTCCACGAATTTTAATAATTAATGCCTTACCATTTGATTCATTACAAAATGTGCAATTTCTTTCAACTCAGATTTCACAGTTCCACAGAAGGAATCTGAAGTTCTCTGACGTTGTAACACAGTATAAAATCTAATTGGAATGCTAATTTGAGGTTTTTAATTATTAATAGCATTATGAGGAAACATTTTAAGAGTGGAGTGAAATTGAAAAATTGCTAGTGTTTGTGAAAACAACTACTGAAATTCGCAATCGTGTACCTACCGACATATATAACACTGCATTATTTAGATCAATAGTGGTTCAATTCCTTAGGAGTTACACTACAAGTATTGTTTGTCAATTTTTTTTCTGTCAACACATCACAAATATTCCAGCTGCCTTATTTCAGACTGTTGACGCAAACGTATACCAAAGAGTAATCATATGCGATCTGTTCTAGCAAGATACCGCTGTGAAGACTATGTATTGTCGCCAAAGAACCATAGTTATTGATGCCCTGTTGCACGAAACCAGTCGGCGTGTTGGTGGAATGCTGAAATGAAATATTTGCATTGCCCGAGTATGTCATACAAAATATATGCGCCAAGAGTACATTTTCTGACGTTCGCTTTGATTTATAGCGGACAGTAGTATATGCTATGTCGGCGCTTGCGAAAATGACAAGAAATAACGATTATTGGAAGAAGTACTGACCTTGGCTTCAGCAGATCCGGGCATTGCCCTAATCAATCCAGCTAGGCCAGCAGAAGCGCCAAACGTTCAGCGTGGGTAGTTGAAACTATATAAATCTCGGATAAAAGGCGGAGAAATCAGTTTGCTCAGTCAAAGGTGCGAGGGTTTAACCCCCGCATTATTTCCATTCTCGAAAGCCCAGCCTCCAACCTGGGGTTCAGGGAGAGAAAGAAACCCGCCTGGCACTCACTTCTTACCGGACGCGAACCTTTACTGTTGTGGGGTGTGGGGCGTGGACCAGAACACAGCGCTGTTCATCACGCTGACACAAGTGCGCACGGAACAAATCGTACCAAACAATGAAGGACCGGGAGTGGAACTCTTCTCACCCGTATACAAATATATGAATAAATTAGCTGCCCGGGAGGACTGCTCCTCGCGGAGGACAAAGAAAAAAATAATAACCGCGGCGACTGGGGCGTGTCGGCGCGCGGCCCCAGGGGCGGGCGGGGCGCGCCATTGAGAGGAGGGCGCTGGGAGGGCGGATGCTGAGGGCGGGGTGAGGCAAGGATAGAACGCGTTCCCCAAGCGACGCGTTTGTCTCGTGGGCGGTAGACAATAGAGAATAGAAGTGCCAATGACCGAGATGGAGCTCAGCGTCAGTCCACAATCGTTCAGTAAACCGAAACCAAAACACCACATCGCTTAGAAAGAACTGAAGTCAAAACAAGTTGACGCAGCCAAGTTTTTCGAATCGGTGCAATGTTTAATAGTCCAATTTTTTTCAAAATTGTAATCGATTTTCTCCAAAACTGATATTCCCCAATCGATCTGACTGATTTCGTGGCCCCTTGAATTTGAAACTGATATTTTAATTTTGGGGGTAACTTTACATGATGCCCCTGGGACATTTTCAAAATTTTCAAAAAATGGTGCCAACAATTTTGACTAAATTTTGTTGATGGATATTCTGAAGATCATTTAAGAGAATGGCGTAGGTCTCATATTGGTTGAAAACTCTAATTTTTCGAAAATTGAAAAAATTCACAAGTTCTTCCTACAACAATTATGAAGGTACATTTTTTAAATGAAATGTGTTCATAAGAGCAGGTCTTCAAATAAGATTCTGTTCAATTTTTCAAAAACAAGTATTTTTTGCGAAAATTTGTGTCAAACATACAATTTTTTTATTTTCTTTAAACTATTTTTTTAAACCGCGCAACGTTTTTTTTATTAAATTGGGACCTTGAGATAGCATATAGAAAGCTTAAGAGAATGGTGCAGGTGGTTTCATGTTCGTTAAAATGCCTGATTTTGCAAAAATGTAAAAAAGTTAAAACAATTTCGGCGTCTTTCTACAACTACAATCGTGAAGATACAATTGTTTTTCTTAATGAAATATGCTCATCAAAAACAGATCTTCAAATACGGTCATGTTGAATGTTTTGAAAATATGAGTAGTTTTTGTACATTTCGTGACAAGTATAACAGCCCGCTCGGAATTGACAGCGCTTCCTTTTCGGTGTCTTCATTACAACTACATAAGTGAAAATACAATTTTTCTCAATGAAGCGTAATTATCAAAACTACATCTTCAAATAAGGCCATGCTTAATTTTTTGAAAATACGAGTAGTTTTTCTATAATAACGTGACAAACATAATACCCCGCTGCAAATTTACAGGGCTTCAGACAACTGGATGCGTCGTAAATTAGAATTTGCAATCCTGTGTATTATTTCTTTGTTCGTTTCATACATTCGGCATTTTGTTATACATTTACACATTAATCATTTAGAAATTATTTATTTTCAAATATATGAAATAAAAATTACTAGCTCTTAGAGAATATCGACAATGCAGGGAATGCAACAATAGAATTCCGTTTCGCGCTCGCGAATTTCTGTGAATTACCTGTCATTGTTGTGACTTAATTGTGCCACTTGCACTGAGTAGAATATTTTTGCATGGTTTTAGAATAATTTTCTTTAAGTTCTATTTTCGTTGAACTCTGAATTTAAAAAAAATAAAAATTACACATAATATGAGAAAGTGTGGTTTGTTATAGCAGCACGTTTTATTGGCCAAGTTGGGTAACCGAAATCGCTAAGGGGGACGCACCCCAGCAGGCTCGGTTTAATGTGTCGCCGGTTTGCATTCCGCCTTCACATGGTTGTTTTTTGTGTGTTGTGGTATGACGGGGCTCTTCTCACTTCTATGAATCAATCACCTTCCAGCCCTCCCCCTTCCGTTATTGTCCGTCCCGGGTGGCGCAGCGATTTGTGACATTTGCGCCCTGTACATTATATCTGGGCTATACGTTCGAATTCCGCTTAAGGCTTGTGTAGGCACGTGTAACATTCCTAGTACATCATTCATCAGCCTTCAACCTCTAATCCTTAATTCGTCACCTTTCCCCGGTGCGTTGTGTTAGCGACCAGGTGTGCGGTTTACGGGAATACAGCATCAGGGACAACTAGCAGGTGGAGCCTGGCTCCCTTCTAATACAGTACGAAGCCCGATTCGGTCACGAGCTACACTTGTCCTACTGGATGTGCTAAGATCGAGATGGGCTCCCGACTCACATCAACGCGATGGATGTAGAGACTGGTAGCTGCCCTGGCGTAACAAGTTTAAGCCGGGGGAGGAGATGTTTTGTAGACATCAAAAAGTGCAAAGAACGTAAAACAAGAATACACACTTACTTTTCATTGTATCATAAAAGTGAACGTGATAATCAACAGAGAAACAAAACTCCCCGTACAAATCATTTTAAGTGAAAATTTCAGTAGTAAAAGCACAGATTTATAACTCAAACTAGGAACAGAGGAAGCGGTATATTTAATCACACATTATCTAAAAAGTAGTAAAGGAAGGGCGATGGACTGTGAGACAACTGTGCGGTTTCTACAGGTGCTACTTCCCGACTCGCCGATCCGGTCGAGAAATTTTAACGCAGCCGCGCCGACATTCCATCCGCGTTGTCAAATTGACACTGAGTCATTTAACGTGCGCACTGCGAAGGAGGCGGTGAGTGCGGAGGCTAGAGAAGCCATTGAAGCGAAGCAGCTTATTAGAAGAGATTGCAATGTTGGGAAAGGGAGATAAGAGAAGCAGAGGCAGCGCCGCCAACAAGATGCTACGCGGACATCCAAGGCGGATGTGGCTGAATGCAAATGCTGACGAAGATAACATTTTTGAGAATGTATGAGAAATTTTCGTAGTGTATTGTAGAATTGCACTGAAGTTTCAAATAGAGGCAAATAAAAAAGTGTAAAGATGAAAACGAATTAGTTTCATTGAGAGGAAAATAAAGTTGGTTACTGGAAATAAATTAATATATTTCATCTACAGGAACACTAGATAGTGTATACATAGATTTCTTAAGACCTTTTGTATTTACATACATTATTACTTATGGCGAGAAAATTTCAAGTTACTAATACAAGAAATAGTCGCTGATAGAAATGGAGATCACTAGCTAATAAAATACCTTTAGCGTGGTTACATTTTATCTGAGTAAGATGAGCGCACCCGTAATGTTGTCTATTACACAAACGGAGATGGCATTCGGGAGGAAGGTGGAGGAAATGACGGGGCTTTTCCTGCAAGCTCCGGCTGCGGCAGAGATTCCAGCGCGACACTTGCGAGTCCGGGGTCGCGGGAATGACGCGGCACTGCGACGGGCCGCGATGACCAGCAGAAGGAGCGGCACCGCCGCCGCCGCCGCCTCCGCCCGAGGCCTGCTGTTTGCGTGTTATGGCCTCATACCTGCCAACTTCCAGGTACGAAATACGAGACGGCTCTGAACGATCTCTCAATTTAAAATGCGGAAAATACGAAGATATTTCCAGCGAACCGTTTTGCTTGCGGATGGCTCTAAACGACTCGCCGTCCTCTGTTTACGGCCTGTAAGGGGTGCGTGACTCTGTGTAGTTACCGAGGCTACCTGCTTGATGTAACCTCCGAATTTGGCTCTGGTATGCTCAGAAACTTGACTAGTGATCATTTCGCGTTTCGTCTGTTATCTAAAGAGCTCTTTTATTGCAATATAACGACAGGAGAACCTCGAGAAACGGGAAAGACTGTCGAGAGGGCATGTAATATGAAAAACATAAAAAGAGAAATTGTGTTTTTTTGCGAAAAGCACCGTATCCGTGTTATTTTAGAGCCTCCGAGTCTTGCGGATTTTGGTATTTCACAAACGATATCAGGAAATGGCACTGCCAGGAAATTTCATTAAACGTTATTTAGGGGAGATTGTACGATAATCTGAACATTTCAATTCATTTTAAATGCAAATCAATTTTATTTTTTAAAATTTTTTCGAAATATAAAATTATTCAAAGAAGCATATTTAGTGTCGAATCCATTTCCTATATATGAATGACACATTTCATTTTTGTAAGAAAATCCAAAATCCGGAAAAGTGTTCAGCGATTCGTGATGGTCTTCTATACCAATGTACCAGTGAATACAGTTTTTGAGTAAATGTATACAAATCCCACGAAAAATTGTTTCGGATATCCGGGAGTCACTCTCTTCGTATTCACAGTTCATGCTTCACTAGCGAATATGTAGATTAGCGACGCATGAACGCAAACTGAAGCAATACTAATTAGTCGGTGCGTCATGCAGAGCACGTAAAGTTGAAACCCAAGACTACCGAAAACAGGGGTGAGCGTCGTAAATGCCATTGAGCACAGCTGCGTGCAGTCGCGCTGCTAGGCGGACCTCATTTAAATCACGGGCCCTCCGCGCTGCGCCGTGCCGTGCCGCGCCGGCAGGGGCAGCTGTGTTCCCAGTAGCAGCGCGCGTATCGCGGGTCGCAGGTCGCGGGGCCGGAGGCATGTACCCCGGCGAGCAAGGAGCGGGGCAGCACGTCCTGCGCCGTGCCACGGGGCACAGCGACGACTGCGGCAATTGGCATTGATGGCATAATGCGAGCGTTGCACCAGAGAGCACAGAGGTTTAATAGGCACAAGGAAGAGAAGTTGTTGTAAGAAGGGTGCATTAAGTTGAGAATTCTGAAAGTATGTTTTTCAAAACATGTGTGCGCTGAATATTACTTAAATATTATGAGCACCAAAATAATTATTAAAATGAATGTTCTACAGAAATTACTTAATTTCTAAAATGACTAATATATTTATTCGTGAAAGGGTTTTTCAAGTTTTCTCGACTCGTTATTCACAGACTTCTGTAATTGACCTGGCCTTTTACTAATGGACTCCCAAACTAGTCGTAATTAATCGAGGGAAAATGCAAATACATATTTCGCTGTTCTAGCAAAAGTAAGATTGTATAAAGTCTTGATGCAAAATGCACATTTACTTACAAGAGTGATAATTTTTTCTTTAACACTACTGCCATTGATATTTTAGAGACAAGAATACAAGTGTAGGGCTGGGAAATATATGTATCAATAAATGTTTTGCCGGCCCCGTGGCGCAGACTGTGGCGGCAGCCGTCATCTGAGCCGAGGAGGCTGCAGGTTCGAGTCCTGTGTAGACACGGTTGTATTTGTGATTGCCCCTTCACCCCTCATCATCATCATCCCATGTCCTCATAATTCCCACTTTATGGCGTAACACCCTTGTCGTAACGAGAAATAGGTGAGAAGCTAATCCTAGAAGTTACACACGTTAATCGTGTAACGTGCTCAGAAATGGTCGATACGCCAATAATAATATTATTATTAATAATAATAATAATAATAATAATGATGATGATGATGATGATGATTTTATAGAAGCCTTAAATTTTTAGGTTTGGAGAGTGACAAAATTAATTTAAAACAAGAAAGTAAGTAAATTCGAACACTTGAGACCGTCTCATGAAAAATAGAAAATAGAAATCATTTGTCTTTTATGTATTAATTTCATTGATCTCTTTCACTCTTTTTAAGAACAATTCCAGCTTTGAAGAAGTAATTGTTGAATTCCAATCGGATGGCGATATAATCTTCATGGACCCATGGTTGCCCAGCAATGCACGTTCCTTTGCGACCTACTTTGTTGATGTGTATAACTTGTTTTTTCTAACTGTATCGTAGACATGTATGATTCAATATACGAATATAATTTCTTCATTGGAACACTTATTTACTTCAACTTTGCTAACAGTAATTACAGGCGTTCGGGTGTAAAAATATTATCTGACATTTTAAGTGAAATCAACATGATTAGCTTTTATGATGAAGAGAGTTTCAAGAACAAACAAGAAATGACAAAGATACTTACCTCGTTTCTAATAGCAAACAATTGCATTTTCCAAAGCAATTGAAATGCCAGAAAACTGCCAATCCGTAGAATGCATGAAACCTTTTTTTCAAACATCCGAACGTCTTATATAACAACCTTTCATTTTTAAATTGGGAAGAAGACACCTGCCAGACACAAATTAGATCCATTACAGAGAGCCAATAATCATCGCGCGTAACTCCAGTGTAAAATCGAATTCGAAATGCTGCCAGGCTCCACGGCGGTGTCATTCTTGAAGTGGGATTCACGCGTGGCGCCAGCGTTTCCCACAGACTCTGGCGCGGGCGGGGCGGAACGGAGTGGGGCGAGGTGGGGCGGGGCAGTGCAGGGAGGTGTGGCGAGGCGGGAAGGAGCGGGGCGGGGCAGGGGGCGAGACATGCCGGAGAGAGGCGGAACGGGGTGGTGCGAGGCGGGTGGTGGGAACGGGGCGGGGAGGGAGGAACGTAGCGGAGCGGGGCGGGGCGGAGCGGGGCGGGGCGGGGCGGGGCGGGGCGGGGCGGGGCGGGGCGGGGCGGAGCCCGGCGCGGCGGGGCGGGGGGTCGACGCCAGCAGCACAGCGCAGCGCGGTGCGGCGCCGGAAGCTATAAAGAAGGAAGCGCGTAAGCCGCGTGCCGAATCCGGGCGTATTTTTATCTCCCGCCCAGCTGGCGACGGCGGCGAAGGCGAACACGGGCGCTGCGGGGGAGGGGGACGGCTCAACAGAAGAGAGCTAAAGCAGCCAGTGAGAAAGCGCATTGCATAGAAATGTCTTGCGTATGAAAGAGGGAGAGAGAGACAGAGCGATTACTTTTGAAAAGGCTATACCGGTGGAATGGTGAGTATTCTTCCAGAGCGCAGCAAGTCCCATTTATGCTATGTTCTCACGGGAACCAAATCTACATCAAAATGTAATTTTTGTTTACAAAAAGACCTCTAACATAGATAAATATGTCTAATTTTCAATGCATGTCAAAGGAAAATTTGCATATGCACAATCGTATTGAAATTAGGAACATGTATATGGGCATTGTTAAAGGAAGACAAACTGAAGTGGCGAAAATTTTGTTTATGCGACCACTACTGGGATTGATAGTTGGCATAAGGAATGAATATCGATGTGTTGGAGTAAAGAACGTGCTACAGGAACTTCAAATATTCCAACGTAACAGGAAAGACCACGGAGAGAGGTGCCAGAAGAGAGCAAAGGAGAAGATCCAAAGTGAGTGGAATGCTATTTTAGAACGGGGATAAAAGTATTCAGTGTGACGTCGTGGGTTGGATAAATCATAGACAAAATGGCTATGGTATATACATTGTTTATTTACATATATGTACCTGGTACATACATAGGTGCCGTACCACTTACTAAAGGAGCGTTTGCTCCCCGTTAGCATCCGCTGACTATCAACGCATTGTCACATGCGCCTGGCATTCATACCAGCAAGCTTGCGGCCTCGCACGCACACTAGCGTCTCGTGACAAAAGTTGAGGAACAATGCTGACCCTTTTCAGAGCCCACCCGTCTTTATAGCCTTGCTGTGTCCTCCCCCCCCCCCCGCGGGTTCGAGTGCTCGATCTGCGATGCATCTGGCGCAAGTCGGACACCATCCCTCCAGATCTGCACCCTGGGGTTTGGTCCCCGCTTCTTCCGGTCCCTTTGTGATGCATTTAACACGTGTTCACTGCAAGTGTCCACGATACCCGTTGTACACCAGGTTGCCGCCGTGTTTCAGTATCGGACGCTACATCAGCTCTTAAACAGGATGAAGAAGAATATGCAGTTACATTTGAATCGTTTTCATTTAATTTCTAATATTTCTACCAAGATAAAACCCAGAATATAAACATTCCGAAGAATTGCTTTCTAGTAAGGTCGAATAAAGGGAAACAATGATTTTCGGGAAAATCAACAAAGTCAAGAAGACTAAATACTAGGAAATGGATAGTATTTGAAGAAAAGAAAGATACAGTGTTGACTTAATGAAATTAATTCATCACAGAGAAAGTTCATTTACAACTGCAAAAGGAAAATGAAGATAGTAAGCTGAGAAACATCATAAGAAAATCAATCAGACGCCAAAGAACGTATGCATTCTTCAGAATAAAATAAACAAAAAACAATGTTTATATAATAAATCATATCAAAATATAAAGTAAAAATATATATTTGTTCACGAAAAAAGCTTTTCCAGCACTCCAAATTGACTTATTGCATTTTTATATTAAAATTTAAGATCAGTCTCTCCTAACGTCACTAAGAATAACGAGGTAAGTCAAATAGATCTGTAATGAGGATTGCGTTAGGAACGAAAAAAGTAAGCTGAGAAAGATTACAAAAAACTCAATCACGCGCAAAAGAACGCATGCATTTTTTCAAATAAAAAAAAAACAAACAATGTTTCTAGAATAAACCACAACAAAGTATAAAGAAGTATATTTGCTAAAAAAAAAAAGCATTTCCAGCACTAAAAATGATTTCTTGTATTTTTATTTTAAAATCCCACAAGAACAGTATCCCCTAACAGTTCTATACTAAGAATAACAAGGTAAGTAAAACAGCCGAGTAATGAGGGTTGCGTTAGAGGATTCATTGCCTGGTAGCGGCCTTCCCTCCTGAGCAGCCAGCATCCGCGGAGAGTGAGCGCGCCGGATTCCCGAGGGGCGTCGCCGGGCGGCGGACAACAGAGGAGGGCGGCGGCGCTCGCCGCCCCGAGCGGCGCTGTCGCCGGCGCCTGGACACGGGCCGCGCATTTACGCCGCCGATGGCCGCAGCTGCCGGCGCCGCGCGCCCCGGCCCCCGCCCCCGCCGCCACACGCCACGAGGGGGAGGTGGCAGAGGTAATAGGTGACAAAGAAGCAACAAAGATGTCAGCGTACGATGTTAACAACCAAATTGAAGTAGGGAGGAGAAGAAATAAGAGCTACTGTTGCAAAGGAGACGGAGGTGGGGGTGGTGACGACGCGGAAAGAAGATTAGTTGGAGGTGATTTTGATGTATTTAGCAGAAATGTGAAGGAGTATTGTAGTTGTTTTTACAATAGAAGAGAAGGAAAACATGAAAATATAATTGCAGAGGAAACGAATATGATGTTAGGAATTATGCTAGCAGAGATGGCAAAATAGCATCGTCATTTATAGGGTTGGTAGGGATTACTAAATAATATTTCAAAGGAAAAGTCCACATATAATCTGGTTGTGACACTGACAACTCTTTTCGATTTGGCAGATGGCAGAGGATCCGACAGAAAAAAGATGGCGAAGAGTGAAGACAGTAACCTCATAGAATCAGGCGAACAATACATAGCGGAAATAGAGTAAATGGTGTAATGGTAAAGGTGCGGATAGGGACAGAGGTTTTAGGAGACATCGAAAGGACAGCCGAAGAGGAGGGAGGGTAGACCTTAACTACATACATGCTGGGCCTAAATCAACCTTTGCCTTGGGGTGAATTCTAGCGGCCGGCAATCCTGATTCGAGCTTTTTTCGATCAATATAATGCGAATAATGGAGCGAATAGCTCAACAAACGGGCCACGTATCGCACGTGATCTTTCCTTCCTCATTATTACCCCTCCTCTTCTCTAACTCATACACTTGCACTCAACCCTCGATTGGAAAGGCGTCGTCAGACGCAGCTAGTGCCCAAAGCTTCCCTCGCCCTCTTCCCTCACTCTCCGTTTCTGAAAATCTGTGTCCCTTCGTTCTACAATGTATGGACAGCACCAAGAAGATGTCTGCTGTGACAGTCAAATTATTTAGATGTATCTATATAACCCTTTAAAATGTATTTTTTACTCCGTATCATCAATGTTTAAACCATTAAATTTAGTGTTTCATTGTAAAAATGAGTTTTTCTTTATTTTTATCCAGAGTAGTCTGTCAGACCACGCCTTTGTAATAACGCTTCGTACAGGACGCTTTTGTAATCCAGGGTAAAAATCTCTAGAATAGCACACACGGCGAGAGATCAGTCGGGATATTAGATCTTGCTTCACCTTGGGGCGGTGACCCGCTGGGAGAGATACTAGAAGAGGAAAATTCCCACAAGCCAATGTAAAGGTCGGCGCCGGATCTCACATTTGAGCCGGAAGGAATAGGAATCTCCAGGGATATGACTTGTACTACAAGTACTTAAGGGCACTAATGATCTAAGAAGTAAACGCGCACGTAATCAATAAGTACTCACCACAGGAGAAGTGAAAAGAAGCGTAGTACGCGTGAACATGACTATGTAGAAATGGCAGCGGCAGCGGATGGAGACTGCAGTGGGGTGCGGTCGACGTGGGAACGACAGCGGCGCCGGCGGCGGACCAGGTTCAGTGTTGGGCAGGGGTCGCCGGCGCCGCTCGCCAAGGCGGGGGCGTGCGAGGAACTGGCCGTAACTTGTGTGCGCATCCCTCTGACCTCCAGTGCGCCGCGATTAGATACAAAGCGACGCGACGCGAATCAACGCAACGCGACGCGAATCAACGCGACTCGACACGATGTTATTCGACCCACGGTGATGCGACTCGACGCGACTCGACGCGACTCGACTCGACGCGACGCGACGCGACTCGACGCGACGCGACACGACGCGACGCGACGCGACTCGACTCGACGCGACTCGACGCGACCCGACCCGACTCGATCGCTCACCCCGGAGCAGCTATCCTGTTCGTCACTGCAGCAACAGCAGTTGCAGAAAATGTCGACAACCTGTTCCACTCGTCCTTCGTAATCTGCCAAGTAACAAGCAGCACATTTAATGCGCTGCTGCTAGAGAAACTCGCTACACAGCCTTTCAGCACTGTGCTGTATTTCTGTATTCTGGTTTTTACTTCTTGCATTCTCCTCGCGCCTCTTGCGAGGCGTAAGTTTGTTCCGTCAATTCAAAGACATACAATGTATATTTTAGTAACTTAAAACTTCCTTTTATGTAACCTAACATTAAATTTACGACCACCTCCCTATTTTATTCCACTTTCATGAGAGGATTCTTTTTCAAGTAAAATTTCAGAGATCAATTATAGCTTTTTAATTTTTTTTATCGGAAGAATAATGCTTACTGATTTTTACGTACACTAGTGAAACGGTGACAATTTGCGAAACAATAACACGACAGTCTTTTTTTATAAAGGTTTAGATGTAAAAAATTGAAGCAATTTTTAAATAAAACATTGATACAGTTTTACGTTGAAATCTGTCGGTATGAGGAGAACAATTCCAAATAAAATAAATCACTTGATTTGAATGTCTACCTTTACACTTTTGAAAGAATAACTGCAATAATAACGACTTAAAATTTCATGATAGTCTTTCTCCATAAAAGGTGGGAAGACAAATTTAATCTAATTTCAATAAAGGATAATTTTTATATTTAACGAGCAGGTATGTCGGCACTCAGGGAATGTATTTTTTTAAAAAAAATGTAATACTTTACATCATTAATTCTTCTCTACTAGTATGTCATTAGTATTGTGTCCAATGTGAAAACACGTATGTTTTACGATTAGAGGTGCGCAGAACTTTGTAAAGCAAATGTTACTCTAACCATCCTTCTCCCTCTTCCATGAAATCCATAAAGTGTCGCTCCCACTCCCACCATCCAGCCACCCACCCTACTCCCTGCCTCCCGCATCTCCACCTCCACCGCCAACACCGCCACCGCCGCCCCCGGCGTCTCCACCAACCGCCCCCGCCGCCCCGCCCTGCCACCGTGGCTCTCCTGCCGTTCGCAGCTCCCCGCCTCCTGGCCTCCCTTACTACCTCCCGCGCCGCCGGGGAGATGCTATCGGGCGCAAGGCTGGCGGGCGCGGGCGCGGGCGCGGGCGCGGGCGGCGCTCTGTCCGCTGACGCCTCCGCACCGTCAGCGCTAATCATGCTGTTAGTTACGTGCGAGGTAATTTGCATGATGGGCGCGCGGTGACGCGTGTCGGCCTGCGGGCGAGGACGTGGCGTGGCGCGGCGCTGCGTGGCGAGGGGCGCGTGCGCACGCATGGAGAGCGTATGAGGGCACGTGATGCGGCCGGCGGCGGTACTCCACGCCTGTGTGGGGGCGGTGACATCCTGCGGTGAGGTGGCACCAGATGCGGTCATTTCTTGTCGAGAGAAGGAGATCGATTGTGGCCTGGGTGTTACCTGGTGGTTTTGGATCATTCGATTTTCACAAATTTGTGTGTTGGTCATATCAGAGATAGGAAGTTTCGAGAAATATTCGTAAATAGTACATTGAATGAAGACTTCACCTTATTACGTACAATCTATTACAATAAATTTGATCAATCGGTTTTTCAATAGTGATTTGTATCTTTGTTCCTTTGTTTGGCGTGAAATATTTGAAGTAATGCATTTTACAGCATTACGGAAGCCACAATAATCTATTTTCTCCAAGACATTCAACGCATTAGACAGGATTATTAAAAACATACCCGCACATCCAAATAAGCACGTAAGTTGAAAACTAATAATAGAAAAAATGTCTTGTCTTTAAAATTCACTATCCAGAAATCTATTCGCATTTATCAGAACAGAGAACAGTGAATGCATCCTTCAAAATAAACTTTTGAGTGATCGTTACCTACGCACATGAGCATATTTCAATATGCTTCAAAGTTGAAATATTAATTTCTTCAGAATAATTAAACTAAATCGACTATTTTAATGTGAAATGTAATATGTAATGTAAAATGTAATATGTAAATTAGACAAGATTATCTGTTTTTAAATCTTCGTATATAGCTAAACATATGTGAACATACTTCTTAAAGCGGGTACCTTCCTGCCGAACGTAATTTTGACTCACAATAACAAGCGGAAATGAGCATTGCTGTTAACACGATCATACGAAGCTTCATCCGCTGGTTGTACAATATTTGCTGAGTTCACACCTCGCTGTTACGTGCGAATAGCACACCGCCGTTCAATATTCACGAGGGTCATCTCCGCCGAGGGCGCCTTCGTCGAACGACTACCTCAAGAATTGCTTAATAACACCGGCCCATCGGCAGTATTTGTTTTATTGCCGCACGTACGGAGCGCGGAGAGTATGCGGGCAAAACAAACAACAAGCGGGCGCGACGTCCGCAGATGCAGCGCCGCCGGCTGTCGACTCCCGCGGCGCCGCCGCCGTCGCCCGCGCGCTTCGGCGGCGAAGGGCCGCTGACGGACGAAATTTCAGCTCAGCTCAGCTCTGCTCAGCCCGGCCCCGCTCAACGGCTGGGGGTGGAGCGCGCTGCCCAGTCACCGTGACGCGACCACCCCGCGCGCGCGTCCGCAGCCACCCGCCCCCGCCCCCGCCCTCGCCCTCGCCCGCGACCTCGCCCCACCCCGCCCCGCCCCGCCCCACCCGCGCGCTCACGACAGGGGCGGGGCCCCGGCCGGGGTCATGTTTATTGCAGGAGTCCCGCCGTATAACACACTCGCAGCGCTGCGCCCGCCGCCTGCGGTCGTTAGGTCCGATGCGTCGGCGGTGACTAAACCGCAGCTGCCGCGAGGGCGGTCGCCGCCCGCCCGCACCCGCCACCGCCCGCGCCACGCCCCCCGCCGCCGCCGGCGGTGTCGTCGGGGCCACTCGGGAGCTGGTGTCGACGGCCGCAGGTGGCTGGCAGGAGGACTTGAGCTTCAGCGCGACGTTCAATGCGAACACGCCGCATTGCATTTGGAGACATTTCAAAACGTTGGTACGTTTTACGTGTTTCATAAAATTCACAGGTACGCACTTATTGGGATGTATGTTGTACATGAGACTGTTTTGGACAACGTTTTAAAATCCAGTATAGAAGAGGAATTTGAGATTAATATGTCATCATTGCTAAGAAACTACTACGATATATACATAGGCTATATAAAGAAGGAAGTGAATGTAATATACTTAAAAGTTCCTCACTAGTATCTTGAATGACAGAATCCTTATTCAAAAGCTGATTTGTCAAATGACATAACGACACAATCGTAGCCCCTGTGATTAGTTCACATTTTTTTGATGAAGTACAAGCATGCAGACAATGTCAATGAAATAGCTTTATGAGATGCAAGGTCAATTGCAGCTGTCACAACATGGAGTGAGTTCTCTATACTGGATGATTTATAACTCTGTAGCAGTCAAAGAATTTTCCACCTTACGACTTCGGAAATATGTATCCATTTGAAACAACCTGCACATTCGCTAACAGAAAAAAAAATATTGAGAATACTACGTTGTGGAAAAATGAATTGAAAAACTGCGGGATATTTCTAACCAGTTAACTTCATAGAAAATCGACCATTTCAATCCGAAATTCACTCGCACGGCGATAGAAGTTGGTATAGCTGTACTTTTCTGATGTAACTTTTCAACGGCTTTCTTCTACGCTATGTAATCGCTGGGTTACAATTAGCATTAGTTATTCTTAAAAAAAATATGTTGGAATGACAATTACCTTTCGACTTTGTAATTGTTAAACATTATTCTAAAATAAAGTTACAAAGTTAGTTCTATAGATTATTAACGAAATATCATGTATTAAAATGTGCTTCCTATGGAGTCGCAAACAGCGATAGGAACAAGGAAAACAGGAAAAGGTCCACAGACTACAATATCTGATTTGATGAAGCATCAAATGAAGTACGACATTCATCTCTATGACACTGGCCATTACGCGTCAGTACACACGATAGCCGATACCTCCTCCCTAATCGATGCGTTCGACCCGCGCATCCCGCCCGACAGCAAGCGGCAATGCCCTCTTCGAAGGTGGCGCCGCCGTCCTTGGGCGGGCTCTGTGGAAGCAGCGGCCTCCGGGACCATAACCCCAACCTCCGCCCACCGAATTCACGGCGGCTGAGTCACAGCGCCACCCACGCCATTCGCGCCACCCACGCACGCACCGCCCGCGCCCCAAACGCACGCGTGCGTCATTTTAATGACCGCTCGCGCCGCCACCTTTTTCATACGCGCCTCCCGCGGGCCGGGGGCGGAGGCCGCGGAGCTGCAATGCGCGGCCACGACAATGGCGGGGCGGGGCGGGGAGGGGAGGGGCGGGGCGGGGCGCGCCGGGCCCCGGAGGACGGCGGGGCGCCGGGCAGGGCCGCGGCCCGCGACGCCGGGCGCCGACGGCACAATGCTCAATTATAAACGCAGCGCAGACAATCGAGGCCTGCGCGAGCCGGGGCGAGCGGGCGCGGAGGGGTAAACCGTGGCGGACGAGGCGTGGGGACAACGAGCGACGAGGTGGCTGCAATGGGCCAAGTGGACGGTTCCGGCGGACGGAAGCAGGAGGGGAAGGTCGTTGGAGGCTGGGATGAGGTAGGGGGCTGGAAACGAAGTAGGAAAAAATGAATTTGGGGTTGTGGGAGGGTACTTGAACGTGGGATAAAGAGAACACAGAGAGGTGGGAAGACAGACAGAGCTTTTGGAAATAAATTGTTTTGTCGAGTAAGCCGAGTATTTAACATTAGAACTATAACTATAAAAACTGAGAATGCAAGTTTATCTTTAGAGATAAAATGGTAAAACTTTTTTGCAAACGTTTTTGCAAAACAAAAGCAAACGTTTTTGCAAAAAAATCAGAAGCCAAAATACAAGAAAAGGAAGGAAAGAAACTGAATACTTGGGCGAGGCAAGAGGCCAGTCAGTATTAATGCATCGACACGAACGACAATGCCTACTACGAGAGAGATGGAGATGTTTGCAATGAAACAAAAAGGTTTCGCTGAACAATGGGGAGAGAGAAAGATACGATAGGAGCAGCAAGTGAAACGCAAGCTCTGTAGATGAGCAGAAGGGACAGTTTGAAATATCGCGAGACAAACGAACAATTCAACAGGGCGAACCGGCCTGCGTAGCTAGAATACAAGGCAAACTGACGATGCCGCGAGAAACGAGCTGGCAAGGTAGGTGACCGACAGGGCGGGAGAGAGGAATGGGTCAGAGGGGCAAGGGTCGGGGTGGGGCGGGACGGAGTGAGGCGGGGTGAGGCGGGGAGGGGCGGGGCGGGGTGAGGCGGGGAGGGGGCGGGGCGGGGCGTGACGGGGCGGGGCGTGACGGGGCGGGGAGGGGCGTGACGGGTCGGGACGGGGCGGGGCGGGGGGCGGGGCGGGGGGTGGGGCGGGGCGGGGCAGGGCGGCACGGGGCAGGGCGGCACGGGACAGGGCAGGGCGGGACGGGGCAGGGCAGGGCAGGGTGGAGCGGAGCGGAGGGAGCGGAGCGGAGAGGACGGAGCGGGGCGAAGGGAGGGCAAGGGCGGCGCCCGGGCGCGCGCTGTCGGCCGCGTCGGCGTCGGCGTCCGCTGCTGCGCCGGGCGCCTCGCCGCGTTAATTCCATTGTGCGCCGGCCGCCGCGCCCGCGCCGTCTTAATTTACGCGGTGGTGGGGGTGGGGCGGGGTGGGTGGGGAGGGGCGCGGCCGCGTCGGCGCCCGCCGCCAAGGCGCCCCGACGACCTCGCGCACCCGCCCCGACCCCGCGTGTTGGCCAGGAGCTGGATCTGCCTTTGAATGGGAGACCACGTCGTTACTTTTCCCTCATACAATAGAGGTGTTACGAAAGATGCGTCTGAGAATACTCGCTGAGGTTTTAACTTTCAACATTCTCTCTATTAAGATTTTTAACATTGAAAATTTATGCTACGGTCATTTGCCAGAGGGTCTCTTATTGAGAAAATAATTGTTAATTAGCATCAGCTAGTTAAAAGATTTGTCATAATAATTTTCGACACGAATCACGAATCACGACGTTTCATTTCAATTTGTATCATATTGTAAAACGTCTTCATGTAGTATAGCCCATATCGAGTTCGGAAAAGTCACGTATCATTTTTTTGTGTACAATATTCATGTTTCTTTAAACAGAAAGTATTTTATGAAAAATGTCATAATATCAAATACATGAATTATACTACCTAATATAACATGAACAATTTACGGATGTGTTGTCTTGAATATAAGAAAAATCTGACATAGATATGTCCTAAGAGTGCTTAGATAGTTACATTGTTTATCAGGACATTTTGTAACATTGTTAAATACGCGTTATGAACTAGTTTTATTTAACTCCCTTTGCTACATTAAATAAAATGCATCCTTTCTTTCTGTACATGTCTATTCTTCTCTCATTATATTATCAATAATGGCTTACATTGTAACCAGTATAAAGCCTATCTTCTGTGAAAGTCTAATTTAATTCACACCCGCAAAGTCATTCGCCGAATACCTGTTGTCGATATTTAGGAACTCTTCCGCAATGGAAAGAGGACTGCTAGTCTACCAGACTAATAACTCTGGAGTCGTCCACTCTTTGTGCTTCTCCATCACCTGCAGGGGACCTCTGTGCTTCCCCGCCCCGTCACGAAGCTCACGTCCAGTTACCTCGGGCCTGCAGGCGGGCATCTCTACTTCTCCACGGCCAGAGCGGCGCAGCGCGGCCAGGTCCGACGTCTCCCCCGCGCCGGTAGCGCCGCCCGCGCGCTGTGGCGAATCCGACATCCACCGCGTCGGGGCGAAGGCCTGGGCCCTGTGCGCGGCGGGGCAAGGGGCGGGGTAGGGGGCGAAGGCGAGGGCGGGGGCGGGGGCGGGGGCGGGGGCGGGCGAGGACGATCTGCGATCGCGCGTCTGCCTAACTCTCCGTGACGGATATCAGGATTCTTCGGTGAAGCGCAAATTGCAGGGTGCCTGAGCGAGAGTTTAGACAACGTTACTTCTCGGAACGTGATGCCGCCCGACGGGCTTCGACCGGTGCGGGCTGAAGGCTCACTGCGGCTGCGGCGCATCCTCATTCGGAAGGGGAGGGAAGGGAAGGGGCGAATGCAAGAGAGGCAGAGAGGGAGATAGAGAGACGACACTCAGATCGGAGTTCAACGGAATTATTGGAGAGAATAGATTTCGGATGCAGCGTTAGTGGAACCGAATTCCTGGAACGAGAGAATGCACTTCTCCACTCACATTTAACGGAAACGGCTCGGCGTACCAGCGACTGGTTTGCAAGCATCGGTGGGAGTTTCGGGCCTGAATACCGTTGCAAGTGGATTCCCTGAATTTGACCACGTTTAGGGTGTTTTGAAAATCACAATTAATTGAATAGCGAGAATGATGGAGCTCCACTGGTTTGCTTTCCTGCATTGGAGCTACTGAGATATTTTACGTACCTATCACAAAGACCGATTGAGCAAACGAGGTGAGCATATTTAAGTACAAATAACCTCACTCTAATTCATATGAACCTAATAAAATCTGAGTTTACGAGGATCTAAAGTAAATAAAAAGGAGTTGACTATGCCGTAAGAATGAACAATTACTGAGTAAGGGTCAAAAACGGCATAATCTCTTGCATTATTTGTAACTTTTCCAATGTCTAAAAATTCATAATTTTCGAAATTCGAAAATACGACAGCTCCATTTTAAAGAGTCCATTGCTGTATCCGAGATCAAATCTCAAAGAGAAAAGAAAGTTTTAAGAAAATGTATTTTTTATGTCGCCTATTTAGTTAGACGCGAGTATTGATTACTAATGAATCGATGGACAGACATGTACACGTAAACCAATTTTTTGGTATTAAGGGCCCCCAAAAAGTGGATTGTGATAACAGAACATGAAGTAACATAACATATAACTGGATTTATCGACTTTTTCGATGCAATGGCTCCACAATTCAAGTTTTTCTGACGAAAAATCGCCACTTTTCGCTAAAGCATTACGTACGCATTACGTTGTTGCTAAAGCATTTCGCTAAAGTACGTAGTACGATGATAAATTTAAAAAATGGGTAGAAATCATAACATATATCATCGAAAAAAGTAAAAGATTAATATTATTCAACAGCTTCGAAATTAATGATATTAGGAACCATAATAAAAATAATTCGCCGAATTACAAATTTAATCAAACTTGTCAATTCGTTTTAGCGCAAACTGTGTATTGCGACTATCATGCCATCGTATTCCCAGGAGGAAATGACACAAATTTCCTCGGAAAAGATTGATATTTCAAATATATTGCGGTGTTTTATAAACGTATTTCGCATACACGCAGACTTCGCCTTGAAATCAGCAACAAACGATTGAAGAGTTTTACAACTCCTCGTTCCTTGCACGGGGGGAGCTTGCTCCAACTAGAGTTCCTAGATGCAGAAAGTAGCGCATTCCATTGTTCCACCGATTCCACCATTTTATATCCAGTTGTCAATAGAAATGGAACTGAGTGGTATTCTGTGTGTTGAGAACCATGAATTTATCTCAAACCAATATCAAGAATCTTAAACATCTCCATAACGTCACCAATTGTTCTAATTTTCCTTCAGCTCCTGATTGCTGCTTCGCGGAGCTATCGGATGAGGGGATATTAAAGGCGGCGGTTGCGCTACTCTCTGTATCTAGGGACTCTAGCTCCCACCCCTGGCAGCGCCGTCGGTGGGCTCGGAACGAAGTGCAACGCGCGGCTCGTGCGGGGCGGGCGGCGGCGCCTCTCCGCGTTTTCCACGCTCGTGGAACGGTTCGTGCGTTCCGATGTCACGACGGCCCTCGGCGGCGACGGCGGCGGGAAGGGCGGCGGGGCCGTCGGGACATGACCCGTCGGAGACAAGCATCTGGGACCGTGGCGCGGGGCGGTGCGGGGCGGCGCGGGGCGGCGCGGGGCGGCGCGGGGCGGCGCGGGGCGGGGCGGAGCGGCGCGGGGCGGGGCGGGGCGGCGCGGGGCGGGGCGGCGCGGGGCGGCGCGGGGCGGCGCGGGGCGGCGTGGGGCGGCGCGGGGCGGCGCGGGGCGGGGCGGCGCGGGGCGGCGCGGGGTGGGGCGGGGCGGCGCGGGACGGCGCGGGGCGGCGCGGGGCGGCGCGGGGCGGCGCGGGGCAGCGCGGGGCGGCGCGGGGCGGCGCGGGGCGGCGCGGGGGCGGCGCGGGGCGGCGAGAGAGGTGGTTCGCGGAGCGTCGGCGGACGTGCGGATTCCCGAGGATCCCCGACGTGACGCCTGGTGGGTGGACAGCCGGTCGTGCGGGAGGGCCGATAAAGAGGCAACATACTGACGTGCAGGAAGGCCAACCGGCGAGTTCCGTTGTAAACTAACCGAACTGTTAAGGTTGGGTCCTACAACGGACCTCCAAGATTCTCATGGGAAATAAGATTCCATGTTTTGTAGGCATCAAGGCTTCTTCAGGACTGGAATGCATTCCATGTCTGTCAAGACGTTCATTGTAAAAATTTATTTTTAATATTTATTTAAAACAAAGTATTATCACGTCTGAGATTAGAATTTACGATCTATGCAAATTTTCACATATTTAATACATTTTAACACATATTTCAAACAAGCATATGACACTGAATGCAAAGTCAAAATGAAACCAGGTATTACATTCTGTTTATATTACTTCGGTGTTTAAAAAGAGAACCTTAGAAGTGGCTAAGCCATATCTGGAAATATAAGCACGATCCTCATGGGCGGGTGATTGTGATGATTCGACCTGAATTGGTAGAGCGGTTGTGTCTTCAGAAGAAGGGGAAAGGGAAGAACTCCGAGCAAAGCCACTGCGAATGCCCTTTGTCTGCTTCAAACAGAACAACGATCCGTCGTGATTTTAACCACGGTTGCAGCGGTGGAAGGCGAGGAGCAGAGACAGCGGGTCGCCGCTCAAAGGAGCACTAATGTAATAATTTCTGAGTCTACTAAAAAAATTAGTTTGCCACTTTAATAATAAAAACAATGTGTTTTACAATATTAAACCCAACGCAGGGAACAGAAACTGCAACTCCCTCGACCGCGCTTCCACTGGGAATCTGGGCAACTGCACTCCCTTCTTTTGTTTTAATATGCAATCTTTCTGTTGAAGATACGCATTCTCTAAATTATGAAATACTTTTCTAACCAAATAAATTGAATCTAAATGTGACGGTGCAAAAGTTTTGTAAGCACCTCGGCAGCGAAATGACATTGATCCGTGATAGAAATATTCCTTCACCTACCCCTATTTTCGTATCCGGGATGTTTGTGGCAAAATGTGTTGACTTTTTATTATTTTTATTGTATAATTATTCAACCTTATAACCTCGAAGGTAAATTATTCTGGCAATAAATATTCTTAAAATTAATGTTAGAAATGAGAAAGTACGGCATGTGTTTTCATACTTCTCCAACATTCTGCAAATCACAAAATTGCACTGAAACACTCTTCTGAGCGCTCTAAAATTTTCACAGAACTTCAATCGCGTTTTTGTGTTAAAAGTCCCTGGACGTAAATTGCCGTCGCGTAGGCGCCCGAAAACACATGGCGCGCGCGCTGAATTTAGACGCTGATCGACCGGACGCGAGGCGACAGCTGACTGACGGCGGGCGATTGCGAGGGGGACAGTTGCAAAGTGCTGTTGAAGCGTTTGTTGATATGGTAATTCGCACGAACCTGTTTGAAACACCCTAAACGTTGCCCGAATACTGTAGGACCCAATGTGTCACTTGACTGACACTCTGAAATTTTTCGCACGCGCGTTTTTGTCCTTTATCCAAAGCGGGAGCGTGGCCTGAATGAGATTTCACGTCACTTTTATAGGAATCGATTATTGCGAGAGGTGAGGGAAGCAGAGAGAAGGAGAGAGAGGAAAAAATAATTTCGATAATATTTAATTCATCTTATATTCCCGTTCTGCCAGCAATAACTGCTTACAGAAATACGTACACTGTCTTCATATTCATACACTGATCATTCAAAATTACTCCTATCATAAGCATATCATCAAAATAATGTGGACTAACTTTTCGAGAAATTAAAAACATCTTTGAAATGAAGTTGAGGAAGAAATGTTGCGAATGTCAGTAACATCTAAAATTAAATGTAGATGTTTTCTTTATACGAATTCCCCTAAAATTGCAATAAGTCCCTCAAGAGTGCGCTTTTACAATACGGCGCACATCTTCAAAGTTCAATGCGTTTTTCTAAAATGTGATATGTGCCTTTTCAGCAGCAAAATTGCTGCTGAACAAAACCATATTAAATGGCTTTCCCCAAAATAACACTTAACTCTAATATAGCACTGCAAAAAATGAAGTATTTTATCAAAAACGGCCTTCATAAATACTGCAATAACAAAGTATATTATAATAAGAATTAACAGTAACAGAGTTATTAACATTCCACAAATATAAAGGGAATTGCGACCTTTTCCTTGGAGTCTTCCTGCCACATGAGATCGTGTGTCGTAAGCTTTGACGCACTACGTACGAGAATTCAGTCCGTGCGTGTAGACTGAGAATAGGCGGAAAAACATATCCAAATATTCACATTGTTAGTCAAAATCCAAACTATTTAATTGATTTTGATTTTTTTGTGTTCCTAGGAATGTAATAAAACCAAAGGCACCTCTGGCATGGCCAGGGGCTGAAGTAATTGAATTTCTTACAATTTCTGCGTGCATTGGAAATCAGTAATATGGTTTTGTATTTGTTCCACGTTCTTGAGAATCTGACAAAACCAAAAACAGCTCTCACATGACCGGAGGCTGTACAGTTTTCTGTCTATTTCTGTGCGCATTGGAGATTATTAATATAGTCACTAGACACTAGAAAAAAAAACCTTTGCATATTGTGTATGGTTATACTGATACTGTAAATTTAAATAAATGAGATACATCTTTTTATACAAATTTCTGTCTAATCATTCAAAATCTGTAACTTATTTTTACAGTATTCACTTATCACGGCAATCGTCACAAAACCAAGAACTGTGACGATTGTAATTCATAACATTTTCGCAGTTGATTTTCTTGGCGATGCTGAGCGTGAGGGAAGGGGAGTGAGACCGGAGGTACTGAGGGCGTTGCCGGGCACTGCCCTCGACAGTGGATGTCCGGTCGATTGCCTGGAGGATGCGAGCTCGCCGCTGCTGGGCGACGTCCTGCACTCAAGTCCGAACTCACTGGAACATGTGGTTCCTTCTGGACTTGTACTACTGGATGACGTTAATACTTGGGCTACAGGAAAGGTAAAGAAATATTCTTCATCTTTCATGTTTTAAGAACATGACAATTCGGAAACTATTTTTTAAATTTTAAGTGTGATATAAAATGTATCGACAATTAATGAAATAGTTAAATATATGAATAAAAAATATTTATGTAATACCATTTGATGAAACCAAATCTAGTACTGGAAAATCTTTCAGTTCCGAATCGATGATATCTGACTTGAATTCTTATATCTTATTACAAAGAAGTACAAATTTTTGTCTGAGTTGCTGCAAAGTAGAGTAATGTCAGTATAATGCAGCTTACCGGTAGCAATTGTTTGCTCTCTTAATTTGTAATTTCTTATCGAGGATTAATTAAGGCTAATTATTTTATTATAGTTATAATTTAAATCAATTTTGATTAAAATATAAATATTATGACTGTTATTGATGAAATCCTATGTTCTGTAAACCCAACGTAATTTTCTTTGAAATTAACGAAAAAAATCGACTTCTACCATCCCACCCCGATCCACATTATATGGTGGCAATTTAATCCATTTTTATAACTCGTAGATTTCCTAGGCTGTACGAGGTGCTTTTGGACCTCAACCTATCTCAGCTATCAACGAAGAGAATTAATCGAAAGATGAACTCACATACGTCCACGGTAATGGATTCGTGTTAAAACATTTTTCTTCGAAAATTACTTTTAATGGAACTGTTGTTAGTACCTACATCCTTTCTATTAAAGTTCTCAGTTGTAAACTGTTATACGATATTTCTCTTTTATACCACGGTGCAATGCAATTCATGATGTATTGTACAACACTCACACACACCATACTAGATTCAAAAAGTTCCTGGAATTTGTAAATAGCTCAGAAACATGTTGCCAGAACGTAATTGACACAACATGTCTTTCAAATTAGTTCCTTTCCGCAGTTACACAATTTTTTTCGCCGTTTGTAAAGTGACCAAAGCATTCGTGGAAGCCATTTGACAACGCCAGTCCTAATAGTGCTCTGGGCGTATTTGCGCTTCAGCGTTGGCGAATCATCGCCCTTTCAAATTTTTAGCACTGGAAAAAAGTCAGGCGGTGACAGATCTGGAGAGTATGGAGGATGTTGTTCACACAAGGTAGGTTTACCAAAACAACAACAAAACTTGGTCGCCTTGGTGGTGCATTATCGTGCAAAAGAAACTGCATATTTTGTGCCCAACATTTTCGCGCGCCTTTCTTTAAAAGGCAAAGAATTTCCACTTACTATTTTCTAAAGTACAACTTTCTCAAAGAAACTCATCATGGACCAGATTTTGAGCGTCCAAGAAAACTTTCGGTATGATTTGGCCTTCTCGTATTGCCCCGAAATTTTTGCTTCCGAAATCTGTGTTTCTCCTCACAAGCAAGGGCAGAGACATCCACCGAGGCGAACTAGGGGCTCAACCTCAGAGGGGAATCTAGATGTGGTTTAGATGTGGTGCTATCATTAGGGAACCCAATTAATGTTTAAGCCAATTTTTAGTTCATGAATGTGGAAAAACAATTACAAATTTACTAGTTATACAGCTTTTAAATACATTTATTTAATTCAGATTTTAAAATATTTGAATTACTGGAATAATAATTATAAATCAAAATTGCAAAATAATTATATTAATAATAATATTAAATACATTTTTATATTATATTCAACATTCAAAATTTTTCCATTTTTATTACTAATATCGACCCCTTACCAATCTGTTAATTGCCAAGGTGCCATAGTTCTTGAAGTCTGACCTTGCTAGTACGCTTTGCTTATGCAGTGGGTCGAACAAGTAGCACGAAGTTTCATCTCCAGCGAAAATGTAAACAAAACTTCAAAAAGTATCATCTTGGACGACCTACTGATCAGATGCACAGCAAGAATCATTCTTATTCTTTTGTTTTCAAGAGACAACATTTTTGGAGCTAACTTATGAGATATACAAAGCACATTGAAATGCTTGACGAGAATAGTGTGAACATTTCCAAATGAAATTCCGACCTCTGCTAAATCTCCTCTACACTCCTCACAACAAGGCAAAGCTGCTCATTCGATGGCTTCATTTGTTGCTATGGTTGGTTGGTCGCTCAACGGGTCGTCTTTAACGCTTTGAAGGCATATACGAGGCCTTCGTTGAGACGTTTATGCCACGTATAAGCGTGATTTATTTTCATTGCCACTGCACCACAAGCTTCTTGGAGCATTCATAATGTTTCCGGATCATATTTGTGTAACAAAATAAAACTTGCCAATCCGCGGTGGTCGAGATCGTTAAGTCGGTAGTGTCATAGAAATCCCGGAAATCGCGGGTTCGAGTCCCATCTCGGGCATGGTTGTACTTGTGTTCGTCCTTTCACCCCCTGCCATCACCATATCATGTCATCACCATATCATTTCATAACGTTAAACCCAAAAGTGGTCGAAAATGATCTTGATGTTAATGCGACCTAAAATAAAAAGAAACAACAACAAAACTTCATTTTTCAGCGTAGCTCTGTTGTCAACATTACGCATTACGATAGCCAAGCCACTAGCAAGCAATACAACCAGGTTGCCATACGAAGAGAACAATCTCTACAATTTCGAAACTTATTGAATCAATGAGGGACGTCATGAACGGATCAACATACAATGGACAAATCTTGTAGCTATCGTATTCTTGAAAATTAAAATAATTAAATATTCCGGGGACTTTTGGAATCTAGTAGAATATATACTGAACACTAGGATGTAAAGCGAATTATTGATATCACAGAACTATTATACAAGAATGATTTTACAACAATGTCATCATTACATCAAGATGTAGAATTAAGAGTAGAATGAAACAAAACATAGGAAGCATGAACTAAAAATAACTTGAAAGTAAGAAGTACTAAGCAATGGAAAGTGTTCATAATCTTCTATTTCATCTTTCGTGAGGGTGTGAAATAAATGGAGTCAAGAAAGGACAGCGCCATCCCACTCACTGTTGTTGATTGAATTCCCTCATCGGCCGGAGCATCGCCCTTCCGCGGCCTCCGACACAGCCGGAGCCAAGAGCGCGCACGCTGAGTTCACTCGCCACATGTACTTGGGCCGCGTGGCGCGGCGCGGCGCGGCGCGGTGCGGTGCGGCGCGGCGCGGCGCGCCCTCGGGGCGTCGGGTCACGCGACAGGGTCGGTCGCATTCCCGCGCGGTCGGCAAGGGTCACTCGGCGCTTGTTCGTTGCCATCCTTTAGCGCAGATTTACCGCCTGAACAAATCACGCTCGTTACGCGTGCACGCACGCATGCCAACGCAGACGGGCGGCCGGCAAGACGAGGAGGGATTCGCGGGAGAGGAATCAGGGGGCGGGTGGAGTCCGGTGGGGGGTGAAATGGAAGGGAGGGGGTTTGGAAGGGAATGGTGGGGTATCGGACGGCGTGGGATGGAGTCGGATGGGGTCCGATGGGGTCCGATGGGCGTCGAATGGGGTCCGATGGGGTTCGATGGGGTCCGATGGGGTCCGATGAGGGTCGGACGAGGTCGGGCGGAGTCGTATGGCATCAGGAGTGGACGGGATGGGGATGGGGACGCACGGTGTAGGACGGTTCGGATGAGGTCGGAGTGGACGGACGGGAACCCACGGTGTAGGTCGGGTCGGTGGGGGTTGGGTGGGATTGGGAGGCAACGGGTGGAGTCGGGCAGGGTCGTATAACGGACAGAGGGGTTCGGAAGGGGGTTGAGGCCCGTCGACGCTGGGTCAGAAGGGTGTGAGAAGGAGGAGAAGAGGGCAGAGGGTCTTGTGGTCGAGTGGGAATCGAGGGGGGGTGGAGTCAGATGCCGGGAGGGGGCTTATGGCTTACGTAAATCGCGGGGGCCCGACAGCCGAAGTGCGCAGAGAGCGCGACTGTGCCCACGCGCGTGTACGCGTGCATGACGTCACAGACACTAATTGGGCCCACGGACCCCCACGTTGCCTCCTCCTCCCCCTCTTAAGACTCCTCCGGGCTCTCTCGCGCGCAGGGGAATTTGCATGAGCCGCCCACGGCCGCGCGTCGCAGCTCTGGCAGAGTGCAGGAGCGGGGACCGGTTCAACTCTCGGCGCGGTCTCCAGAAGCCGCAGAGCGTTGCCCCTTCTCTGCCAAAGAGACCCACGGAGCTAGTAGAAAAGACCGTGTCAATCAGCAGGCGTCTCCAATAGAGATGTTCTTTCCAAAACTCAGAGTAATATTTAATAATTAATTTGAATTTCAATCTCATATTTTCCCTTACTCAACAAATAAAACAGAACATTCACATGTTATCACACTCGCAGAATGGTAAAATTCTGTAGATAAAACATGTCTTCTGCATCCTATAACTCATGAGAGAGAGAGAGAGAGAGAGAGAGATTGTTTAACCAGGAAAAACGATGTTTGAATTTAAATAGTGAATTTGTTGATGAAATTTGCAGATACATGTTTTAAAAATTGGACATAAGCTGTGATAGTACTAAGTAGTTAGGATATGTCACTGATGATTAAGTCCTTCACAGCGGTAGAAAAGTTCATATCTGTTAGGAAAAGAGAATACAAAATCGACAATGTGCTACACTTCCGAAGCAGGATTATTTGTATCATATATGACACACTTAAGAGTGGCGCAAGGGCAAGTGTGAAAATTGATGTGGCAAGGCAGTTGAAAAGACGACGGCGTATATAAAGGTATGGATTAACGAGGTATGCGGCGATGGGTGTTAGCGCATTTGCGGTGCAGGAGGGAGGGGAGGCACAACGGGGGAGGGTAGCAGCAGCGGCGGGAGGCACGTGGTGAGGCCACCGCAGGTCATCGCTTGGCGACCCTGCGTCCCTCCGCGTTCATTTTGCCCGTTGCTCCGCACCGCTCGGAAATAATGAAGTCCATGTATCACCTCCGCGAACAAAAATATTAAGAAGTACCTACCTACCAGACGATATCGAGTGAGAAATTATAGTGCCTGATTCTTATTTCTTAATCTCATGAATTATTAAGTTACCTGCTAGCATCTTTAAAGTATTACCCTCCGGGTAAATACCAGTAAAAAAGCGTTGGTCCGAGGACGGGTATTAATACGCTCGTATGATGCACAAGCACGAGGAGATCGTGTTATGGAGCACAAAAGCTGTAGTAGCACCGACGTTATCCTTTACTTCGGAAGCCGTGTTTGATGATCATAACTTAGTTCGTATTAGTTTTTCTTTTCTTTATAATAACTCATGTTTTGTATCATTTTCTTTCATGTATGTTAGGTTTCTATTTCAATTAAAACTATGTAAAACTTTCAGTTTCATAAAAATTATCTTCTCTATTGTATTATATCTCAATTTTGAATTTTCATTAGCTCACTTAAACTGCACCCGATCAGAAGCAGTTTCTCATTCGCCTGCACCTGGTGTATGTGATCTGTGAAAATGTTAACTTATGTGAACTTTATAATTATTATTTTATTCTTCCTTCATTTCATATTCCGTCGTGGCTTTCCACACGGAAAATTCTAGAGCAGTTCCTTAGGTAAAATTTAAACTGGATGGGGCAGAGACGAAGAAAAATCTAAATTTGAGGTGAAGGACGACGTTACACGGAAACGCCGAAGGGTCACGTGTAGTCTGTGAGCTGCGGCCGATGATCCACTTCTTTTACTATTTCTTTCTTTCCTTATAGGAAACGTGTTTCCATGAACTAATAACTTGTAACTCATTCCATGAACTCATTTCCTCCTGGAATTTAAATACTATCCTCGCGTACGTGTGCAATTTGCTTCAAATGTCAATAAACACCACAGTAAAGCGTTTTTCTAATTCATTATAGAATACACATAACTCACAAAATACTGTAGGATTCAAATCAAATAATTGTTAAACTTCAAAAGTGTAATCAAAGAAATAATTTGAACTTGTATAAAGTTTTATCTCCATTCCTCTCTTTCCATTTCGGCAACTTCTCCTCCCTCAAACTCCGTCTCTACTAACATTCCCTCAAAACTGCCTGCGACGTTCCATAACTTGGGGCAACATTTGGAGATATCCCTCTTTAGCGCGCATTGCGCGGCGACCGCGCGTCGGCCGGAAGACCCCGAAGGCCGCGGAGCGCGCGTAAGTTTACGCCGCGCCGCCTTATCTCGGGCGACTTTTGCGCGGCCGCCTCGCTTTTTATCTGCGCACCGGCGCCGCGGGATTCACGGGCGACAGAGACGAACGCGAGCAGCAGGTGGCGGCGGAGGCGGCGGAAGAGGCGGGAGCAGGTAGGACCAGGGGCGGCGACTGCGTGGTTAACTGCGATGTGGATGGTGACGGCGACGACGACAGTGACGACGAAGACGTGGGTGACGACGAGAACGGTGTCGACTGAAAGGGTGACGGCAAGGGCGACGAGGTTCACTATAACTGCGACGTCTGTGAGGGTGACGCCATGGGTGAGGAAGGCGACAAGGACGACGATGATAACGATTAAGACTGTAAGGATGACGGCAAGGATAACGTGGGTGACGAACGCGACGACGTCGACGACGAAGGAAGTCGAGGGTGAAGGAGGGGGCGGCGCGAAAACAATAGGGCGACGACGGCAGAAAGACAATGGCAACGGAGGTAGTAGAAGTAGCGAAGGTGGAATGCGAAGGGCGACGAGAAAGAAGAGTAGCGGTCTCACGTGAGGCAAGTGGCAGAGAGAGGTTGGAGTAGTAGGGAGTGGAAACGGTTCTGGAGAAGGGCTCAAGAGAATGTGACACGGAGACATAAAGAGTCGCAAAGTTGTTAGAAGAAATGTAACAGAAATGGAACAATCGAAAACAACCGATGCAGATACATGATAAAAATAACGAAACTTATGCAATACATTGATTTTATTTTTATACACTAATAAAAGCTCAAACTGAAAATTAAAAAAGTTAATAATAGGTGGACAGTGTGATACTCTGACATGAGCATAGAAATAATGAAAACAATGGTTCGTAAAGCACGTTTATTATCAAGGCACTACGTATGTCAGATAGGACTTTCCGAAGAATGAAGAAAATAATAATCGTACGGAAAGAGTGCGACAGAGACACGTGATAAATCTGATTCGACCGAAGTATTCGAGCGAGGTTATGAGTTGACATATGATCACAGGCTGTAAGATAAATTATATAATTTTTCAGTTCATCTGAAATTTCTCTCTTTAAGAGGCAAATAGAAGCAATGGAATCTCATGAGTTTCCACAAGCTGTATCGTATTAATCTGTGAAGAGATAAAATTAATTTAATACCTGCGTGAATTTAATACCTCCGTATACGGAGTATAAGTGTATATTCTTTATTACTATAACTAAATATCGTGTCTTAAAGACATTAAACAAAGACATTCTTCACACAAAGAAAAGTCAGCAAAACCTACACGCACATTTAATGATCAGCAGAAGACCGGTTGATTGCCTGGAGACACCCCGCTCTAGAGTCCCTGGATACAGCGAGTAGCGCATTCCACTGTTCCACCGACCCCGCCATTTTATATCCAATTGACAGAAGAATTAGAACTGTGAGATATTGTGTGTGTTGAGAACCATGAATCTATCCCAAACCAATATTCTTAAAAATCTCCATTACGTCACCAATTGTTATCATTTCCGTTCAACTTCTGAATTCTGCTTGATAGGGCTATCGGGTGTGAGGATATTAAATGGCCGCGGTTGCGCTACTCTCTGTATCTAGGGACTCTACCCCGCACCAGCCGCCAGCGCCATCTGCGTCCGTCCTTGGCGCCTGCGTCAGCGCCGCGAGGCGGGGCGAGGGGGCGGCCGCGCGGCGCGATTTACCGGCGGCCGGTGTCTGCGCCAGCGCCGGCGCTCATCGCTGTTTATGCGGCGCTGGGATTGCGGCGGCGGGGCTGGCGCCTCCGGAGACGTCGCCGCGTATTTATTCGCCTCTTCCCGAAATTGAGCGCGATATTTCAGCGCAGCCGGGCCGGCCGAGACCCGCGGCGGTGGCGGCGGCGGCGGCGGCGGCGGCGGCTGTGCCCCGACAACAAATGGGGCCGCATCACCGCGCTGCTATTGAGAGCCGCGAGATTTATCCGCCAATTACAGCGCACGCAGCGTCGGTCGCCAGGGGGCGCCAGGCGCGCGGCCGGCGCCGGTGGCAGCGCGCCAAGCGGCCGGCGGAGGAAGAGGCAGGCGGAGACGTCGTCGGCGGTGGAGACAACAGGGGACGGAAGTCGAGGAGGGTGGCGACGATGGGGGGAAAGAGTCGGAAGTGGCTTCAGCACTAATGACGGGAGAGGTGATTGAAATTTTAGGGGGGGGGGTGATGGTTATTACCTGCGGTTGCGGGTTTGGTGGTGAAAGTTGTGGTCTGAGATAATGGAAGTGGCAAGTTTGATAGAGGAGTTAATTGTAGCTCAGACTACAAGCTGTACAGATGTGGGATGACAAAGATGGTAATCAATGATGGCAATCAAGACAGATGTTGAATTCGCTGAATGCATAAAAATAAAATAGAGTGGATTGGTAATGCAGTTGATAACAACTGATCTGAATATTAAGGTCAATATACTGAAGAAAGTTTTTTTTTTAAAATGTTCTTGTTGAGTATTACATAGTTCAGTGGAACTTACACTATACATATGTTTTTGTTGCTTATAACTAACTTACATACTAAACTTAATCTAATACATAGGTGAGGAAACCATCATTGGTACCTCTTAACTGTCAATTTTGGCGAATTTTTGTAGGAAAATGTGGAATGGGTATTTATTTTGAATTCGGGTTGGTTGGGTTGGGTTACGGCCGAGGTTGAGAGCTTTTAGGGTGGGGACTTGTGGGATGGTGTAGTAGAAATTAGTGGAGAGGTAGTTAATATGGTTGGCTATGGGTTCTATGGATAATTCTTTATGTAGTTGATCGTTGGTGACAAACCAAGGGGCGTTAGTGATTATCCTGAGGAACTGGTTTTGGAAGATTTGAATTTTGTGGATATTGGTTTTTGTGGCGTTGATCCAGATGGGACATGCGTATAAAAGGAGGGGCTGAAGAAAGTGACGGCAACGGCAGCGATGGCATTGAGGAAGGTGCTATGTTGGAGGCAGTATTTCGACTGACAGACGAAACAAGTGTTGGAAGGCAGGGACGCGCAGGCTTCCGTGACGTTAAAGGCTGAAAAGAGTTTCACGAGGCTGCAGTGAAGAGAAAGCACCACTTGGACAATGAGTCCTGGAGACTGGCGACTTAAGTGATAGAAATCTGTGGCTGATAAAGCATAAACTACTGATGATTGTCAAGCGCATGGGAGGGAATGCATCAAAAGAAAATGTTGTTAGTGATGATTATCACCTTATTATATTTTCTGTATGCATAACTGAACAATTACTCTGCATTAACATCTTTCACTCAGTGAAAAATATAGAAGCAAAAGAACAGAAACACTAGAAACAGAAAGAACAAATCGCTTTTATTTGACAAACGTAAAAATAAGAGATACATAATTGACGGATAAATATATTGAGAACAAGTGAAAAGCAGAAAAGAATTTGAAAGAATTTACACATAGGCACAATGGGTCGAAATTCAGGGAATGGAAACAGAGAGCGCAATAATTTAACGTTACTACTGAATTGATAAAAATAAGTTTTCAGTGGTGGTGGCTGAAATCATGTGGTAATCTTTTAATAATAAAGAATGATATGAAGTATTCAAACTACAATTAAAATCAAACGTTTTTAATACAATTAATCAAAATATTTAATTTCATCTGTTTACGAATACTTGCTTTGTCAAATATTTTAATTAACTCTGTTAAAAACGTTCAATTTTATTTGTGGTTTGATTATTTCACACCACTCGTTATTACAAATAATTTTAATTTATCTCAATTTTCATTACCATTTGCAATACCGTAATTTCACGTATCTTTTGAAACTATAGATCAATGTTCCAAAATACGCTGTGTCCATGAAGCTAAGAACCCTGTATTTGGACTAGAAAAAAAAACAGGTAAATAACAGTAGGTAATAGAAGGACAAGCGTATTTTCGAAGGCATTCAATGATACAGATATCATTTAATAAACAACTTAGTAAAAAGGGAGAGAGAAGAAATCTTACTGCAAGACTACGGCGAGGCTTGAATGTGTAGTGTTTCAGAGAATAATGGTAGAGGGTGATGAGATAAAGCAACATGAGACGTCAGAGGCGGTGACCGGGGTGGTGGCCATGGTGGGGGCCGCGGTGGAGGCGGAAGCGGGGGCAGGGGCGGGGGCCGGAGCGGGGGGCGGGGCGGGGGCGCGGGTGGGGGCCGAGGCGGGGCCGGAGGTGATGGCGGTGGCGGGAGCGGGGGCGGGGGCGGCGCCGTCGTCATCGCCCGGGAGGGCAGCGGGGCGCTGGGGCAGCGGAGAGGCCGCGCGCGCAAGCTTCGCGCGCTGGGAAAGTGACGGCGGCCGGTGGTTTATGGCGCTTGGCGCGGACGGGGCGGTGGGGGTGGTGGGGGCGGGCGACGGGCGTCGCTTCGCTGCGCGGCATCCATCCCCGGCGGGCGGCCCGGCCGTTGCGGCAGAAACACGCAAGCGCCCCGCCGCGCTCCGCAGGCCCTCCTCTCCGCCACTGCGCCTCGTCTTCCTTCGGCGCCTCCTCGGCCCGCTCGTTCTCCCTGCACCTACTTTTATTTATTTTTGATCATTTTGTTTACTTACAACATTCATTCATTTTATGTATCTCTCTCGTTTTATCCCAGTCTTTTTCCTCTACTTCTTCTTTCATTTTTATGAATAATAGTACTTATATTTCCTTATTTGTTTCCATATTTGTTTCTTTCTTATTCTTGTTTGTTTCATGAATGCCATTCGTCTTCTTCTTTAGCATCTTCCTTAGGCATTTCTTTTCTGATTCTTCTCGAACCAATCTTGCTTGTTTTTGCATTGTTCCTTACGGCAAACGTGATCGATTAAAATATCTCGTCCCTTTCTCGTCCCTTTTTGTGTTCCGCCTATTATTTTACATTATATCTAAGGTCCATTTTTAAGCTTCTTGCTTTGTATAAATGATATCAAAGGAAATTCTCCATTTTCATCTTCATTTTCTACATCTGTTCAATAATCTACTCTGTTGAACTCTTATCTTTTATCTTTCGATTTTTAGAAATTTGTCTCGTTTTCCGTTGTTGTTTCTTTCCCTTCTCAAATATTTCTGCAACTTGTTTCTGTCTCTTCATTCATGCGCCGGAGTCTTGCAAGGCTCGCCCATTTGAGCGCAAATTCCTGTTTAGTTCTTGCGCAGAGGCGGCGGCGCCGCGGGACGCTCACGCTCTGGGAAGCTCCGCGCGCGGTTCTCCTCCCCGGCTATTACTCTCCAGCGCGTATTGTTCGCAGCGACAGCGAAATGAGCAACGCGCAGCGTCACGAACCATCTCGCGAAGCAGGAGCCCCTCTGGGTCACCGTCTAAGGTAATATTGGTATGGACGTTTTTGTATCAGACATGGCCACATTTTCTTGGGAACTCTTAATCTCGACCGCGAAATCAATCTCTAATAAAATTGTTATTGTCACATCGCCGAGAAACATACAAGGAACATCATATTCTCTTGGAAGGACTGAAAGAAGTGTATTTTTGAATGAATAAATGATTTGGAATAAGCCACAGCCATTGCCTACCACGGAAAGAAAATATGACTTATGCTGAATTCACAAAAATCACAGCCCTTGATCTTGCTTCAACTTTCATAAAACTTTGTGAAACAAATTTTCAAACAACCATAAAACTTTCTAAGTAAATATTTGTAGTTTTTTGTTTACACAATTAAAAATTCAACAACAATTGTGCGGCCGTCCACGGCGGCACCCAACTGCGTTAAGGTTTACATACAGCATAAGAAACACTAAATGCTTTCATCATATTATTAAGATGTGATAGTCGAGTCACCACGAATACCATACAATCACCAATATTATTCCCGAGAAATACAAACTACCTCTGTATTTTTCCCCTGTACCATGTTAGAGGTAAGGCACATCAGAAGAAGATACAGACACCAGCATCGTCGTCTCCGCAGTTCGCCCGTGTCCTGGCACGGGAACCCGTTCGGCGCGAATGCTTGCTGAGCTGCTCATATATACGGCCGACCAACAGCCTAATTCAGAAGCAGTAGATACGTTATGTTCCGCGCCCGATGGAGTAGCATGTCCGAATCTGATAAGTCTTCTGAATCAACTGCCTTTTTAGCATATTCGCGTCTTTTAGGTTGCGGATTATGTTACTGCCGCATGTTGTATAATTACACGAGTCCGTGAGCGCGGCTAACAGGAGGTAGTAATTTAGAAGATTCAGGTGTCTTAAGTGCTGCAACTTGACTTATGACTCACCAACAAATAAAGACAAAATTATTACTCCTACATGAGGCAGAATGGCAAAGCTATTGACTCAGCTACAGGGATTAGTCATATTATTTAGTTATTATCCATTCTTTTCTTTAGAGGCGTATTCTTTCGACTATTATCCAAGAACCAGTAAGAAAGCTTTTGCAATTCATTCTGTCATAACCATTTGCGTTAAATGTACCAGGTAACTGAATTAGGTCTAATTATATCTAAAAATACTTCTCATGCTTCCTAAATGTGACAATTAATTTTACACTTACGCTAAGTAGCAAATTTAATGTAACGCGTCGGTACAAGTATGTTAAAAAAGTTTAGTGAAAAATATCTGGTAATTGTAAGTAAATATAAAGGAACGAAACTAGGCGATTTTGATATCTTTATTTATAATGTCGTTCCAAGTTGTTGGATAGGAACAATATAGTCGTCATTTTCATTCATTTCAATTTCATTTTTCTAGTAGAAAATGCAAACTATATATTGTAAAAAAATAACCTGAAGCGTACCAATCGAAAGGTAAAATTATGAGAATATAAGATCACCTGCATTTCGTATTATGAAAGAATTCAAAATTAAATTTCCCATGTGTCGTAAACATTATCTAAAAGTGGAGAAAGAGTGTTATTAAAGTAATATGATAACAATATTTTAAATATAACAATTCTTGTTTCTTCGATCAAAGATTTATTACTTTCACACTTTTATTGACGCATTGCAACGACAAAATGTACAAAAATGTTCACAAAACGTGACTATTCACGAGCGCTAATACGTAGATGAATCATTAGACCTACACCGAAAAATAAACTATAAGCAAGACAGACGCGTTCAAATCAATGTTAATAGAAATAGCGAGAAAACTTTCATACCTCATCACTAATGCACATGAGACGATTACGACAGTTTTTGTATAGAATTTGTTAAGCACACTTTCAGGGCGTGCAATAAATTTGAAACGTTCCTTCTGTGTCGTCCATTAACGCGACCAAAATGGATTCATCCGAGAGCCATTTTCCACAGGTGTGTCTCTCGCCCGATGAAGACATTCCACTAATTCAGGGCACAATGATATTAATGCGCCCTCTCCACGAAAACGATTACACTTTTTTTTCTAGCGCGCCACTGTAATCTTCTCTCGCAGGGGCTAATCACAGGGACGGTTCATTGTCCTCCGGGAGCCGGTGCTAATGCGCGAATGCGCGCGAAGCATTAACGGCGGAGAGGCTGGGCGTCAGCGAGGAACGCGCCCCGGCCCTCGCGCGGACCGGCCGCCCGGCGCACAGTGCGCCCGACGCGCGCGCAGCGAGTGCCGTTCCCCACACCTCCTTCATTTATTCATTGATTTTTTCCGGCACGCCCACTGCTACGGTCATTAGGCACGTTAGTGTAGTGAACGTTTTTTATGTCTGGAGGTGGCGGTGTTCACCAACGCTGGCTGGTGAGATCCGAAGTTCGCGGAGATACCCACCTCCAGGTATCTCCAGCGGGGCATTGCGCAAGCCGAGACAAGCCCTATGCTCCCGTCATGTGTGACAGTGTAGTGCGTGTCATTATAAGTGTAAGTGTGCATGTCAGAGGAGAGAAAAGGACAAGGATTACGAAGGAAAGAACTCGCGCATTCCGTGTCTTGTTTGTTAGGGTGCAGTCCCGGCATTTGTCTGCTACTGATCACAGAAACCACGGAAAACTATACATATCTGAACAGCCGGCCGCGATTATTCTCTTCCAGACTGCGGCGACCTGTTTAAATAGTTAATATTCAAAATCCGCCACCGTCGGGACCCTAAGACCTCCTGGCGGTCAGAGAAATTTCGACCATCTTCTCTGCCAGGGCTGATCGCAGACCAGCCCTGAGGAAGACCACGATAAGATGGTCGAAACGTCGGCAACACATCATTCGACGAGGCGTCACCCGGACAGCCAAGATCATTCGCTGCAGCATCGGTGTCAATGCTGGGTCTGAGCTAAACTCAGCCAGCCCACCTCTTTGGCGTTCGGGCCAGCTGCGCGCACGTTTTCTTGTGTTCCAGAATCCATACTCCCACTAATTTAGTAACACGAATTGAATTATAAATAAAATGAGTGTTCTTGACTACATCTCTGGTGTCAAGAATTTTTTTCTCCAGTGTGATAGAAATTGTCTTGAAAAAAAAGGTATTTGATACGTAGTCCTGCCTGAAATAAACCCACAGTTCTTTCGCATAGAAATGAGAGCTCAAGAAAACATGGATTTATATTTCTGCTCAATTTTTAATCACCAATCCCTCATAAAAGTTGAGGGTACCACATCCTATTGATGTCTGATGATAAAATATTGGCAGAGAGTATCAGGTAGCTTAACACTATTTACGTTCAAAAAGTCCTTACTAACAACAAATAAAGCATTCTCGTGTAATGTAGCAATATAATACATATTTGAACAAAAACAATCGTCCCGAATACAGTACTTTAAGTGAAAAGAATATAAAAAAATGTTGCTGTTTCGTAATACATGTGAATAGTAAATATTTAACGGTTTGAATCCTTGCTCGCGTTTGACATGTATGTGATGTAAGTAGTGACGAAGAATGTATGCATATTATAAGAATAGGATGAATAGCTCAATCAAATATTTGATTTGTCCGTCAAAATCAAAACTGACTCACTGTTTTTGCATTTTTCCTAATTCCTGGGAATATAACAAAACCATATCTCTCACAGCGGCTTAGTTTTCTTTCGATTGCTGCGCGCATTGGAAATTAGTAATATAAATATATTTTATTATTACGTGCGATCAAGATGTTTTAATTTGAATACGCACTTTCGTTGTTAGATATGTCGAAATATGTATTTTACTCGCTCAGGAAATGTGCTCAATTTTTCTATTTTACTTGCCCAGAAAATGCGTATATCACATAAGATAATATGAATATATTATTTATAATATATCAATAATACTGTTATTAATACTATAATAATATTATATTATTAATAATAGTATTATATAATAATAGTATTATATAATAATACTAATAACTGGAGACTGGTAATCAGTGGACACGGGTAATAATCAATTCCATTTAAAGAAAAATTATTTTACCATTAAACATTCATTATTACCATTCAGGTAGCGTTTTGAGATTAAAGATTTCTCCCCCCCCCCCTTTGGACCTCACGATGGACGTCATGCTTGATGGCATTAAGGCTTTTCTTCTCAACTGAGAGTGAAAACGCGTCTTGAGCCCGTCCATGTTACAACCACGGTTGTTATCTGTGTGAATTATGGAGTTATTAAAGGATTGTGAAATATGAATGGACGAGCACCAGCACATTCGCCGGGCGTGAGATTAAAACTCGCAGCCCTCCTGTCTTAAGCGGCCCATACACGAACGAGCCCGACTCGCGACTGTGGCTCGCGCCGGTTGTAAATCTGTCACCGGCGTTACACGCTCCATTGTAGAAACAATGAAGCAGGTAGCGGCGCGACAGATTTCCAACATAATGAACGGCGCCTGTCGGGCTTGCAAGCCGCTGATGTAAAGTAACTTTTACGGACCTCCGCCACCTAGGACAAGAGTTTCATTTCCAGTTTCTCGAATGCTACTTACATGATGGTCCGTAAGTATTGTAATGTTTCGTCAAAAACGGCGATATTTCGACCACAAATATTTTTTGATAGGGACCTGATACCGAAAAAGTGGATAAATCTTTTTACATTTTGCTTTTAAAAAGTAATATTAAATTTTAACATTTGCTTTATATAGTTTTCATTCAGAAATTTAGTGTTTCTATATGTAGTTGGCTCTCCGGGAGACGCAGCCATCTAAGCACAGATGCGAAGGTTTTGGCCGTCACGCTGAAACCTTCCACAGGAGAAGATATTGACTCGACCGCGGGAACCTATGCTTTCATTCATTTTTCTATTCTTTCGAACTTCTGTTTTCTCTTGATATGTTAGGCGTGTTATTAAAGTAAGTACTGTTTTGGAAAAAACATCTCATAAAATTTGTTTTTCAAAACAAAGTGTAATCTTACATGAAAGAAGATTTCTTAAACTACTTTTCTATATAGTTGTCGCCTTTGTTCAGACATTTGTCATTGCGAGAAACCATATTTTCTACAACCTCTTCATAGAAAGATGCTGCCAATGAAGACAGCCTCTTCTGAAGTTCGTTTTTTTGAAAAAACGGTGCTTCTACTAGCTAAAAACTCTTCACAAGGAAGCCTTATTGTGAAGCAATTGTTTTCACGACTTTTTCGTTCACTTTTTCAACCAACCACATTGACAACAAAGACCGCACACACCGTACTTCGTCATGAAATTTGGTTCTTTTATCACTGAATTGTCTAATTCACTTTCTCATCATTCATTACATTTTCACCATAAATCTCCTTGACGTTGGCGGAGAATGTCATGTAGCTTAACATTCTTTGCGTTCAAAAACAGTTCAGAAGTGGTTGTCTTCACTGGCGGCATCCTTCTATGAAGAGTGACTAGAAAACTTGGTTTCACGCTGTGACAGATCTCTGAACAATGGTGACAACTATATATAAAAAATAGCTCAAGAAATGCTCTTTCATGTAAAAATAAATGTTCTTGATACTGTTTCGAAATCCAACTTTAAGACAATCAGTTTTTTGTTTTACTTTTTTGAGAAAGTAACATAACTTTTTTAATATAAATTATAATTATTTACTACAATTTTTTTTAAAAACATTTAATTTTTTCAAGTTTTAAGATAATCCTTTTTTGAGACAAAAACATTGATTTTTTTAAATAAATTGTAATTATTTATTAAAATTTGTTTAAAAACATTTAATTTTGTTCAATTTTAAGACAACCAGTTTTTTGTTTTTATTTTTTGAGTCACTAACATAAAGGGTTTTTTAAAATTTAGGTACTTGGAAACTTGATCAAGAAACATACAGTATACAACTAAAATTTAAGTATGATTAGAAAAATAAATTTTATTTGAGAAACAAATTTTTATGAGATTTTTTCCAAAACGGTACTTACTTTTAAAACACGCCTCGTGTTTCCTTCTCTTTCCCTTGGCTGTGCGCGCCGTGGCCCATTGCGGCGCGGTGCGAGCGCAGAGCGCAGGGGGGCGCGTGGGCGCGTGGGCGAGGCGTGAGGCGTGAGGCGCGCGCCGCCTCGGCCGCCGCGCGAGCGCAATGCCGCCCTGGAACATCGATTAAGAGCCGCCGGCGCCCACGCTTTCCTAGAAACGACGCTCATTAGAGGCGTCGCCAGAGGGCGGCACAGACACCGCCCTCGCCCCGTGGGTTGATACCGTGCTCTCGCTTGCCGCGATCTGGGATGCGAAATCTAGTCAGCTCGCGGATCTCTGGGAGGTGAAAAACGGTTTAAGACTGCGTTTGTTGTGTCGTTAGTGCTACTCGTGGGATTTTGAAAGCTACAGTAGGATATCTTCAATTTTATACCTGTGGCGAAAAAATAGATTTGAAGTCATACCTATTTATTCAATTCTTCAATAATGAAATTTAATCGAAATCTAATGATTTTCAGTTTCAATTTCTTGTAACTTGAGTATTTCATGTAACTAATCGATCATTCATGCAAAGCAAAATAAGATGTTAAAGTCGATTTTGTTTTGTTAATCACAAATGAGTTACAGAGGTTTGTTTCGTATCAAATATAAAACGGGAGCTACTACACTCATACAAGAAATTCAATTTACTGCTCAGATTAAATGCCGGTTTTTGTTTTGAAATACCTTAATGGTCAGTGGTATCTCGAGTTTCTGGATGATTAGGTAGCTGCGTAATGACCGACCTTAGGGCTCCTTATCGTGATGGTCTTCTCAGTCTAAGGATAGAAACTGCAGTTGCAAATGTGTTACAAGCAACATTACACATATCTGATATTCAGCAACTATCTACATTATTATACGTAAAACACAATAACAATTCAAACTACACTGAGTTGGAGTTTGTACCAATTGATTCCGTTAGAATTCATGATTACTGGTAATTCCGAAACAATTTTCTGTAATTAGAATAATCAGTCGCCGACATTTATAACTTCATCTCATTTTCATTTTATTAATCTACAATTAAGAAAAAAATTGGTGTAGAAAAGGAATCAATGCAATAACACGTTATGCTAGAAGAATTTCGATGATCAAAGAATATTCTACAAGAATATTTGGTTGTTATTTTTTCTTTCATACATTTTTAAACAAAAACATAAGTTAATGAGTAGAGTAATGCGACAATAATATACACTTTTTGCTTTGAATACAAAATAAAAGGTTCTGAGGTGGTAAAAAACGAAGAATTTTCAATAAATTGACAATACAGATACATGCTTATTCTCCTGCTTATTACCTTATTAAGAGTCATCATCCCTCTGAACTCCGAAGAGTCATGAAGTTACCTTTAAAGACCATGACTAACGAAAACAAAATATGTTCTCCTGACTGAAATTTTAAAGGATTTAACATGTTCACAATCGAACACCAATCTACCATGCAGATTAACCAAATCTCATCGACTGGCCTTGTTCAGCATTAGACTCTTGTGTGAGTTCTTTGACTTAACATGAAAGCCTTCTTGAGACCATAGTATCATTCTCCTCAATTCGAGGATCTTCGAACCTACACGTCATAAGATATTCCCTTCTGCAGCGGAAAGTCCGGTGGAGTCGGAAGACCGGTGTCGGGGCGCCCTGACCGACTCCCTGCTCTCACGACAACGTACCCAGCCCCTTTTTCATCACCCGCTTTGGAATGCTACCGTACCCAACCTACGAGTAGACCTCACGTTGAACGGACGCGACATCCCAACAAAACATGGATGCTCCAAATTAAAACGATGTTAACAAAACATCCAACGAAAATCATCATTTTAAAAACTGAATTAGTTGCAAACGAAGTCCACACAGGGGGAGGGGAGTTAATTTGAACTTGGACTATCTAATTCGATAATTTAAAAATAATATAGGCTTCTGTATTGACAAAGGCTCGATTTTGTTTATTTTTCACCCTTGCATCCTCAGAAGAATACCCAATTTCTGCATATCTCAAAATTATCGTAGAATTTAGTTATAATTTTTTTTCATTTAAAATATACCGATCTCGTTAAAAGCATCGAACACAAAACATCGATGTTAAAAAACGTCGACTTCAAAAACTGATGTAAATTTCATTGATGATTTCATAAAAACACGGAGATTTTGTCAACGACATCGATGCCGCATCCCTCCTCCGAGTGCCCTTGCGTGCGGCGGGCGCCATACGGCAGGCGCGGCTGCCGGGGCAGGTCGGAGCAGGTCGGGGCGTCCGTGCGGCAGCGGTCGCGTCAGGTGTTCCCGGTTCGACGCCCGGGGTCGCCTCCGCAGGTCGTCGCGTCCCGTGGCCCGGCGCGGCGCGGCGACGCCAGTCGTCGACCCCGTGGGGCGGGCGTCGGGCGTCTCCGTTCCGAGCGGTTGACTCGCCCTGCCCACGCGCCGCCGCCGCCAGTGCTCAACGCTAACGACCGGCCGAGTGCATGATTTTACGAGGAGTCGCGTCGGCGTGTCTAGTGCTACCGCGCTCCGGAGACGCGTTATCTGTAAATTTTCCTACCGATGCAGCTAGTTAATGGGTATTAATCATGTGCAAGCACATATTTCTTCTCCGAAGCAAGGAAATGGAAGCATGTTAAGTGGGAGAAGATCGATTTGTATAATGTTGTAACGACCGTCCATGTAAGATGGAGTTGGTGTTTCTGTCCAAAAGATAGATATCATGTAATTCCCCAGTGTACTTTTGGTTCATTTTAATGATACTCTAAATACACAGTACTTGGTTTTTGCATACAATTTGCATTAACACTGGTCATCAATGAAGTCTGTAACATTGCATTACGCTACAGTATTTCCATTCTATAGTACCTCATCTCATGTCACAGCATAATATTAACATCTGCGTAGAATCGCTTTATCAAAGTGATATCTTCATTAATGTAAAGAGTTGTTCCAAAACAATAGCCCTAAGATATCCGTAATAATTTCAAATAACAATTAATCAACAAGTTGTAAACAATTTTAAACGAAATATGAATGTTACTACAAATAGTTTACCCTTAATGCAAGTACGGTCTTCACTAACTATATTTACCCCACTGTTCAATCAGTTGTCAAGGTTTTAGTGAATTATTTGCATTATTGCTCCCCGTTTACTTTTATTTTCAATTTGGTCATCGGAGGATTTAGAGAAATATTGTCCAATTATAGTCCTATTTGATATTAAAATACAGGTAAGAAGTATTAAACTTTGATTTAAATATGACTTCTGACAGATCATCAGCTGAACGCGGTTATCCATTCGGGAACTTCGTTACAACTTCAATTTTTGGTACTGAATCTCCAGCTTGGACAAAAAGCGTTACAACTGATCTGTCAAAAGTCATTCTATTTTAAATAGGAGTATAGATGAATGTCGCCACTTGAATCGTCGGTGTTATTAAGAGTAGATAAAAAACTAGGTAATATACAGAAGTGATTAAGCTCATTTCAAAGCTTGATGTGCTGCTTAATATTGTTTTTTTGTGAATTTTGAAGGAAAGTTTAATTTTTACTACTTTTTCATTTCAATTTATCAAATAATTTAAGGTTACGTATAAAAATGGCTACGTACTCTTTAAATGTTGTTTGTTGTGTTTAATTTATTCACAGAAAATACCTCTTCGCAGTTTTTACCTAGTTTTAAACAAAGGAGATTAAGTATGTGATGCCGGGAAACGTGAAATCCAGAAAATGTTTAAAACACTAAGAAAATGAAGGGATATGGAGCCTACCGAAACTTTTCTTCATATTATGACGTGCAAAATTTGGACAACGCAATGATCTGGAGAAAATAACAAACAACAATTTTGGTGCTCATTATTTCTCAGGTTTCACAAATTTCAGTAATAATTAGAGTTTTCAATAGCAAATACCAGAGAAACATAGGGCAAGTAAGGATTGGGAGCAGGTTTTGGACATGGATTGAGGCAGATAAGGATGGTTGTAATCAAAATCCACATTTCCTACCTCGGCCGATCCCACTGTACTGGATACCGTAGTTTAAGTAAAACTGAAGAATTTTACGATTTTTGTTATTTGTTGTATAAAAGGCTTAATCTCTTTCCATCAACATATCCTCAAAATGAATTTTCCCACCAAAATCTCGACAGATTTAAATGGAATACAGTTTCTGTGTAATTAAATCAACGCTTGAATGTAATTTTCCACAAATAACATTTATTAACATGTTGAAGAATTTAGTGAGAATACTTACATAGTTTTTCAGATATAAATTCCAATCTCTGTTGCAGTATAATTTGATTAGTGATTATTCTCTTTGAGAACTCGGATCAAAAACTAGTAGGTCTCCTGGAAACTAACAACATTGTTATATTACGTAAACATACACTAAAGTCTCACGACGTTCACCTTTGTATACTATACGTTCTTGTATACTATAACGTTCTTCAACACTAGGTATAGCCGAAGAGACTTAAACTGGTAAGGGACATTTTCATTAATGAGCGAAGATAAATATAGTATTGGCTAAATGAAAAAGGAATATTCTTGAATAGTATTCATGAACGAAATCTGACCTTAAATTTTTTCCTTTCCATTGACCTGTTTTATATATTCCACATTAATCTTTGTAAGAGTACGATGTTGTAAGGCGAATGTTAACATAAATATCAAATTGTATAATTAAGTATACTGCAAGTTATTAAGTGTCCAAGAAAATAAAACATGTGAAAGTATCAGTTTCTTTACTTAGGATTCTGGAAAATCGAAAATCAACATTCTGTAAACGTGAAATTTGAGTAGTCATTACAAGTTGCAATACCTGAGAAGCAATCTACACCCAAAATTGAATTGAGCCGAAATTAGAAGCAGGAACAACAGCTGAGAAGCCAATGTCGCATTGCGAGGAAACTATGAAGAGGGTTACAGCAAAAGCAACTCCACTTCCTGCGTCGCGGGAGGCACGCAGTGAAGCGAATGAGGTGTAAAGCGACAGGAACAGTAGGGCGATGGGGAACGCCAGGAGGCTGTGTGGCGGGTACAGGAGCGAGAAAGGTGGAAGTGCGTAAAATCGCGTGGTCGGGGCTAAGGAGAGGGAAGGGATGGAAGTAGTGGTGGAGGCATCGGTGGCGGAGAAGCGCGTTGGCGAGGAGGAAGGGAAACAGCGAAGGGCGATGACGGGCAAAAGAAGAGAAAATGAAGAGAAAAAGAAAAATGAGCCGAAAAAGACAAAGAGCATATTCATAATAATAATAATAATAATAACAATGATAATAGGCAAAAAAGAAAGAGAATAAGAAGAGACAAAGAATAAGTAGAAGAATAATCTGAGAAGAAGGACCATAAGATATGATGAAAGACGAATAATAAGAATTAGAAGTGGAAGAAGAGCCAGAGAAGAAGAATAGTTAAAGAAGAAGTAGAAGACACAAGAAGAAATATAAGAAGTTACAAAGAAGAAGTAGAAGTTACAAAGAAGAAGTAGAAGTTACAAAGAAGAAGTAGAAGTTACAAGAAGAAGTAGAAGAGACAAAGAAGTACAAGAAGAGACAAGGAAGTACAAGAAGAGACAAGGAAGTACAAGAAGAGACAAGGAAGTACAAGAAGAGACAAAGAAGTACAAGAAGAGACAAAGAAGTACAAGAGACAAAGAAGTACAAGAAGAGACAAAGAAGTAAAAGAGACGAAGTAGAGATGAGATAAGAAAGAAGTAGAAGCTGAAAAAAGAAAAGGAAGAGACGGCAGCAGTGAATGTGATGGCTGATGTAGCGGGAAGCTACGGTTTAGGAGCCCGGTGCAATGGGCGACTTTGGGGGAAATGGCAACAGTGGGAAAGGCAACAGTGGTGCGAGGTGCGGTGGCCACGGACGGGCGGGGAAGACCAGAAGCGGCGGAGGCGGGAAGGCGGAGCCAGCAATGCGATGTGGCCGCCAGGAGGGAGGGGAGGGCAGCCTGCGACCCGCACAATATGCATGCAAACATCGGCGAACTCCGCGGCGGCGACGGCGGCGCCCCGACGGTCGGCAAAATTGAGGGAGCGATTCCGACAAGATTGCGATTTCACACGCGAGCGAGCAGCGCCTCCTCGTGCCCGCCCACGCACGCGGAGCGGCCCCGCAGCTCACTCTGTCGACACGACGCGTTCTTGTAGAACAGATTGTTTGCGACAAGCGAAATCGGAAACACGAATGTAAAAATAAAATGAACGAGGTTAACTAATTAGGCGACAGTCTCTGCAATTGTCCTTGGGTGACTGACCTATTGATATGGCTCCACTAATTCCATTTTAACGAAGATTTAATTAGGAAGATTAAAGGAGCTGAATATTTGTTTATAATAATTAAGTAAAAAAAGATCTGAAGTTTTTTCCAGAGTATTCTTACACATTCATTATAGGTAATATTTAATTCTATTACTCGTATTTTTAACTTAATATACCGTAATAATACACCAAACTTAATTACATAAATAATACACAAAGTTTATATTCGAAACTACTTCTCAATAATTGCTGTAGTTAAAATATTTGACTGAAGAAATATTTATGTATTTAGTAGGTAGGCAATGTTTTTGGTTTGCCTTAAATATATTACAATGACTAAATCTATAAGGAGATTTATGTTCACGGTCCCTTAATTAGAAACTACGGTCACGAACAAGGTAGATAAAACGTTTAAACGACATGAAATATTGCTATCTTTTTAATTAAAATCACATTAGGTAGTCTTAATCTTTACGTTTTTGTGCAGTTGTTTTAATGGAATTATAAAACACTTCACAGAGAATGTTGATAAAGATATCCACAAAAGAAACCCGTTTTCTAAAAAAATATTTTCAGAACTGTCAGAAAGATTAACAAATATTTTATAACAAAGAATTATGTGTATAGTGCATGTTGATTAATTCGCTTGAAGTGCAATGTATATATTTTATTTTTGCCATATTTTATGATATTGTTCCTCATTGTTTGCTCCATCATATTGGCGAGATGTCCAGTAATGACTTATTTTTCTGTTAAGTTTTGCTCTGTAATAATCCATTTAATGAACCAATTTGAACAAAAAATGTACGAGTATATTTGATTCTTTCACGAGTAATTCAGAATTTCTTCAAAGAATAATCTCTAAGAGCTATAAATAACAATATAAATATTCAAGAAAGAATTTCTTCGGAGAAGTTCTATGAGCTGTAAAATAAAAAAAACTGCTCTATCTTTTCAATGCTTGTTTCAACTCGACAAAACATATAACCTTCACGTATTCTATTACATGACACATACATAGCGCACAATATTGACCAGCGCATGTACGTCTGGCAGGTACACAATGCAGCATTTCATCCACAAGTAACAAGACCCGGTTTAAGGCCATTGTCTCGAAAATAAGTTTGTCGACGCCAAATCTTCCAGACCCGAGAGAATGTTAATCACACCTCCCTCACAACTAGCACTGCATCTTCTCGAGGCACTTGCCGCTTATGGCCCTGAGAGGCACTAAGCTCTCACCGCGCGGCGCAGCCATACGCCACGCCCACTTCCCGCGCGTGGGCGCGCATAAACGTAAGTGAATGTGAAATGAGAGAAACTGGCCCGCGGCTGTTGAAAGAACAAGAGAAAACAACGCACCGGGGACGAGAGAATATACTGCAGCGTTCGTGTTCCCCTCGCCGTCGTCCGTTCCTCGGCGGGAACACGCGGATTCCAGGCGGGGCTCAGAAACCTGTTCAAGCCTAATAAGTCATATTCTGGTTAATTGCCCACGCTCATTTAACTAAATTTAATGAATACCTGCTTCCTGTGTCCAGACGCATAAAACAACCAAGAAGGAGTCGGACTACAGGTTTAAGTTGTCAGAAATGGAGGGTAGTGGGTAGGTGTGGGGAGGCCTGTCTGATACGCTTCTTTCGTGGGGAGGCGACGGAAGATTGCATCCAAGTTATTGCTTGTGACGCCTTTCCTCCCGCCAAGCTACAGACTTTTTCTCTCTCTCTCTGCCATTACGTCTCGTCGTTGCACTGAACCGTATCGAACTCAAAATTCTTAAAAAATACCTCATAAAATATCACTTCTACTGCTTTATTTTGTTACTAATTTCATTGTCGTCCAAAGGTTTACAATAAATATGGCAACGCATATGAGCACTTAAAGTGATGTAAGAATGTAAAGTAATGGAGTTCTGTGAAGGTTTTCAGTCCCGACTTTTTCGAGCGCTGGTGGAAACTTATTCTAAAAAGTACGCTACAGCAACGGAATCGAATTTTTGAGTTCCCATGCATCAAAGAATATTTTCAATAATGTTTTACAGTAAGGCTTGTCTTTTACCAACAAAAATGTATTTCCAAGTTCCATATGAATGCAAAAGGATGCTCTGTATACGACAGACAAAAGCATTTGGTTACCATAATCACGTTACGTTGCGGCCGTTAGTCATAATAGACGAAAATTACATTTTTTTAGTACTGAGACGGTTCTTGTTTCCACAAGCTGTACTTTTTTGTATTTTTATTTACTACTAAAGGCAAATGGTTTGTTTGTATTCAAACGCCTGAAGATAAAACAATTGGAAGTGTTTACTAAGCAGAAAGGAATAAAAAATATTGCGGACAGCAATATTTGAAACAAGTTAATTCTGAAAATCTCTCTTACTTAAATTACAACAGTAGTACTTTGAAAATGAATAATAATATATCATATTACTGTAAGATAATTGTGAGTTTCATGTAAACGTGCAGTCTAATAATAAAAATTAGATTTTTCGTCTGCAACTCATCTCCTTATCTGAACGTTTCATCCAAAACAGCATGTGCAGTACACGGCCTAACCACGTGGCGTAACTTGCTAACCAATCAGACGGGAGTAATCAGCTCCTGGAAACGATTTGCCTCCCCTGCCGGCGGCGGCGCTAGCGGAGCGCCTGTCGCGACTGGCAGCGGCGGCGGCCCCGAAGGCAACGGGCCTCCAAACAACCACGGAAAATTAGCGATATCCGCACCGCCTAGCTGTCGATAAAGTTTTAATACGCAATTCCGCGCGCTGCGTAGAAGGCGGCGGGGGGCCGAGTGGTTACGCATTGCTTATACGGAGAAGTGGACGAGGTAGAGAGGAGAATGGAGGATAGGACGACATCCCGAGAAGCAGGGAACGTTGTTGTTTTTGCTGGAAGTTATTACAGTCACGAACGATTTATTATTTGGGCGAATCAAAGGAAGGGTTGAGGATTGAAGGGAAAGGGTGAAGGACGACAAATGCTAAAAAGGATGTATAGAGAATCGTGTGGTACTCAGCAATTGAATGGTGTGTTGTAGTTGTGATATTAAGCAGATTCTTCCTTTGTCGTACATGAACGCCTGTAAAAGAGCGAATAATTAGCAGTAAATAAAAATAGTTGCGTCATAATGAAGGATAAATACAGAAACGGCAAAACATAATTTATGAAACTTGATACTTTATGTAAAAAAACAAAACAAAGAAAAATTGACATAGATATGCATGCAGAGGCGGACAGGTGATTAAAGATACTGGTAAATGACCTGCAAAAGGTCAGTGAGTGCTTGATTGATTATTGTAGAATGGATGTAAATTGACAGTGGAAATTCATGACAAAGCAGCAATGCAATAAAGGTACAGGTGAAGGACAGCTGTACACGTACCTAGACTGATATAACGCGATTGGAATGTTATTCAGAAGATGCTGGATGATTAAATAAGGTGGAGGATAACGAACAAGAGACTGAACTATACACTCAGAAAAGAAGGTAAGGCAATGCAGTAATAGAAGCATGCAGAGAACGACACTCCCAGGAAAGCAACGGCCTGGACGGAGGAAGTGCTGGCGGAGAAGGAAGGCAGTGTCCATTACCGCCGCCTTCACCGCCTTTACAGGATCTCGGCGTCTCTCATTCACTGTCGCCCCATCCTCCGTCACCACCTCCACCCCCTCAGTCGCTAGTATTCACTCCGTCTCCTCCTCCGCCTCCGTCCCCTTAGCCGTCTCCCGTCGCTTCTGTTCACTTCGTCTTCTCCTCCTTCACCGCCGCCTCCACCTCCATTCTGCACCGCCAGTTTTCCGTCACCACAGTTTCCTCCTCCTTCACCTCGGTCTTCTCCTCCTCCTCTTTCACCGCCCCTCCACCTCCGTGCCCTATCCGCCAGCACTCCGTCGCCGCTATTCACTCCGTCTCCTTCTTCCCCTCCTCCTTCGTCGCCGCCGCCGCCGCCGCCGCCGCCGCCGCCGCCGCCGCCGCCGCTCGCCCGACGCGGGCCCCATATTCATGCAAATGCGCGGCTGGGCGTTCCCGCTTCATTAGGCGTCTCCCCGCTCCCGCTCATCTACATGCGCAATTACAGCTTTTTGACGAGTTTCCAGGCATGGCAGGCCCGGCCGTTTAAGACGCGACGCCGGGACCGGAGCCTGGGCGGGGCCCTCGAGCGCGCGACGCCCCGTGCGATGGAGGCGACTCCCGAACGGGATGTAGGTCGCCCGGCAGCGCCTCCGCTGCCGGCTCGCCTCCAGTGTTTAGGCAGACGCCTCCCTGAGGTACGATCAGAGTCGGCGGATAATGGTGGGTAGCTATACCCATACGAGAAATTCCGAGTGGATAATACCTACTCGGAAATATTTCCTGTACGTCAAATTCCAGAAATGAAGTGTCTCGGTATTGCGTTTAGTTAGTTTAGTTTAGTTTAGTTGATGCCTTATTTTACGTGGCGAGACTCGGGCCATCAGGCCCGCTCTTTTCCTCTGACCACGCAAATTTCACTACGCTCCTTTCACCAACTAGCGGAGAAAGAAGGTATTATCTCGGGCGACGAAACAGGCGATTTGAATTTAACTCAGAGGCGTCATTTAGGCTTGAGGATCTTTTACATGCAAGTAAATCTACTAACATGGGACAGCCGGCTTTACTTCCCCTCCGAAGGAAGGATTTTTTATCGTCGACTTAAAAGGTAGTTGTATTATCATCTATGTTGCAAGATCGGCTCAAAAGTACTGCCATTTTACATGTCTATAGCAACATGACCAAAAAAATCGATTTGCAAAAATTGAAAAATGAGTTTATATAAAAAATGAAAAGGGCAACGCTGTTTTTGCATTGCAAAAATGAACTCGGCTGAAGATACATACAATAAATGTGATAAAAATTTGATGAAAATTTAAGGACAAATAAGAAAATTTGAAAAATTATCTTTTGTATATTTCCCTTCCAGTACATTTTCTGGGGAGATGAAGGAAGGAGGGGGTAACTACTCACACGGACTCGAGACCAATCGCTGGCCCTGGGTGTGATACCTCATTCCTGTTTTTTAAAACTACATCTCCAGAAAAGATTAGAAAATCACACCCCCATGGGGTGAGGTTGAATGAAAGAAAATCAGCAAACCAACGAGTAGAAATGTGAATGCAAAGATGTCTTATATACAGTTTAAAAGTAGTCTATTTTCAGTTCTTCAAGGTATTTTTCATGGATGCCTAAGATTACACACGCACCTGATTTTTTCCTGTTTGAAATCTAAGGAGAAAGGTGTTTAGAAAGGCGAAACACTGAAATGAGATATCAATTTAGTGTCATGTCATGTTTAATACCAATATTACAGTACAAAATGAGATATAGATAACAGTACAACTATTAAGTATCTATATAATTTTTTCATCTGTATCATAAATATAATATCCACTTACATTCAAATATACCATAATACAATAAATGCTTACATACTATTAAGTTGTATAAAAAACTACCTAAATGATGTGCTCTTGTTGAAAAAATCAAGACCTAAAACATTACCACACCCTTAAAGTTTCTGTTATAAAATTCCTGCGTGAAACTCTCCTCGTTGCTACCACCTGAGTAGAAGTCTCCATGCACGCTTGTTCGTTTTGCGACTGGCTTCTGCGAAGTCCCCCTAGGTACGTACCTGGCAGCGCATCTCTCACCAGACGCGGTCCCGCCCAGCTCACGGGAGGCCCCCGGCGCGACACCTCGTAGGCTGCTTTATTTCTTTATCTCTCGCACCGTAAACCATCAGGCTGACACTTTACACGAAACTCAGGCGTGAAGAACAAGGCGCAATCGTTATAGCTCCGGCTACTGTGTCTCGCTCTCGGCAATAACGAATGGAATTTAAATCCGGCGCGTTTTTTCTCTTAGAAAGACTTATCATCGGACAGTCGTCTATATATTTCGCCCGTGACACCTCCCCGTGTACATTATCTTTTAAAGCTACACTTTTCCTTCAAACAAGAACATTGGCCAACATATCTACCGAGCGTCCCCGCGCCCAAATGTATTACCGAATGTAAATGCATGCAAAACAATGAGGGAACGTTGCGCGCCGCTGGAGGTCCCTGACTCTTCCGCGACCTTCTGTTCGCCCACGCGCCGCGGCGCGGTGCGAAGTGCCGGCCGGCCGGCCCAGACGGCGCTGCGCGGGTGGAGGGCGCTGCGCGGAGGACTTTCAATCGAAAGCGACTGCGCGCCGCCCCTGGCTTTATGGCGCGTCGTTAAAACGGGGCTCCCGCATGCATTCGAGTCGGTGACAGCCACCATCCGCTCTCACTCTTCGCTGCGAGTACCACGTTTCCTGCCTTCTTATCTTCTCCATCCTCCATTTTCTTCTATCTCGTTACCTTTCTAAATCTATCATTTATCTTCTTCCATTACCCGATACTTTCTCATTTAATGATGTTCATTTCGTACATTTCCCAACGTCTTTTATCTCATCCACGGACTCGCGCGCGTTTTTCCTTTACCGCTTTCTTTTGTTCTTCTTGTTTTTTCGATTATTCATTCATAGTTATTTCATCGTTCTCTAGTTGTATTTGACACTCCATTCCTAACTCTAACTCATCTTCCTTCATGCTTCGGCTGGTTTTCCATCCCAAACCTTCAATTTTTCTATTCTATCCAGCTTGCCCAAACGCCGCAGGCCTTTTTTTTTATTCACCATTCTTCACCACACTCGTCGCCCTCACCGTTCCGACTTCCCCTACGCATTCCGCCGACTCTGTCGACCTCGCTGCCGTCGCGCGCAAAATGCAAACGAAAATAAAACCGAATAATAAAATGGGGACTACGGACAATGATTCGAAATTAAACAGGCGCTTTATAGTCCGCGGCTGATCGATGGGAGGGGGGCCCGGGAGGGGGAGGGGCGAAGAGAGCGCCAACGTGCGGGAGCGGCAGGCGGCGGTGCGAGGCACGCAGCGAAGAGTATAAGCGATCGGAGGGCTCGGAACGTGAATGTGGACGCACGTCCGTCTGGACTCATCCAATTAAAACAGTTCGCCGTCCAGTGACACATTGGTAGATTGGGTGTTTGGTCGGTTGAACGATGGTAGAGGATATGAATTGCTGGAAATAGTTGTGTGTAATGGATATAAAGAGAGAAAAAATTCACGTGCTTGGAACTTCGCCGTCCGTGCGTGTCAAGTTTCGACAACAAATGGGAAAGATGTAACTTTACTCGAAAGAAAATATTGCCTAATTAATAACTCTGAAAAGGTGTTAAGCATCGTAATTGCAGGACGCGGTCTTGCTTTTGTCAAAGGAAGTGGGTTTACGATCACAAGCTTTATTCGAAAGGCAGCAACATCTCTTGTAGCAACACAATGGAATTCTATCATTGATTATGAATAACTCGCTTCATTTCCGGCAGGATTATTTTATTGTGTACAACACAACAATGATAAATGAATACTTTTATTTCATTTGAAACTTGACATTCAGGCCAATGATTCTGTTCAGGCCATACCTTCGATTGTCTAACATCATTTTATCTGACCCCCATCTAAAAGGGGTGTTGAAGTCAAGGTATTGTTTTAGCAGCCTTTGGTAAGCTAAGCTTCCGAATCACTCTAAGAGAAAGGGAATTCAATGAGCAAAAGACTGATAGCTGAACTGACATCTGGAACGAGAACAGGCTCTGCAGACAGACAACAGAGAATTCAAATAGGACCGACCCAACGGATCTCAAAACAAAAGCACAGAACACAAGGACAAATAATAGAAGCTCTGCAAGTAATCATTATCGTAAAGTGGACGCGCACAACAGTGCTATTGGAGACCAGAAGACCGCAAAGTGTTGAGGACAGATACATATACTTAGTCGATTACAAACTACACAAAATTTGCATCACGGTTGTAGAATACCCGTGGCTCAATGCTCAGCATTGTCAATGAAATGAAGTAACTCTCCATCCTCAACTCTGGTAATTTGAGGTGGCCCATGCCTCTCTGCAGAACAAATTGCAAAGTAAAACTGTTCTATGACATTATCTCAGAACTCATATTCTTTCCAAAAACGATTTTTAGAATCCAAATGCCTCACGAAAGCGTCGACGGCTTCCTCTTTAAGAATAGCGCGCTGCAGTGTCAGAAAATACAACTATTTTTTAACATGGAAGTTATCTCCATAAGTACCTGATACCAAAGGATTTCAAGTTGAATAACCAATTAATTACGAATATTTCATGTTTACGGGTGCGTCAACTGCGATGATCATCAGCCCCGTAAGTGTAGTTTACGTTTTATCGCGAGAGGTGGCGGTGTTCTTTCCGCGCTGAATGGTGAGATTCACTGCCAATTTAAACGACTGGCTTTTCTGGTTTTCCCCGACCAGGTATCGCCCAACAACATCGGCCTATACGAAGCAAGCTTTAAGATCCCGATATGTGTGGTAGTGCACTGATGTACTTGGTTTATAAGTAACTGTGACGATAGGAAAAGGAAGAGAAGATCGCACGAGGTCCGTGGCCTGTTTGTTAGGGTACTGCTCCAGAATTCGCCTGACGTTGATCGGAGAGACCACGGAAAACTACCGATTCGAGCAGCCGACAGCTAGAATTCTCCTTCAGACAGCAGCGGAATCCGACATAACTATCCAGCTAGTGTCGAAAATCGAGCCATCTTCGGGACTCGAACCCTAGGACCTCCCAGTCAGAAGCAGGAGTAGTATCAGTTGATGCCCTAAGCCACCTACGCCAGTCACTTCTTCTCTGTTATCTAGCAGAGGCGACTTCGCGTTAAGTGAGGAGTAAGGCAGTTGGGGGGGGGTGCGCCAAGGGCTGTGGATTCAGAAGCGCCAGAAGAAGCGGGTGGCGCGGAGCCGGGGTCACGAGACGGATGAGCGGCGCGCGCGGGAGTGGCGGGGCGCGCTCCCGGAGCGAGTGGAGTGGAGTGGCGGGGCGTGAGCGCAAGAGAGGGGGTTAAGTGCCGGGAGCGGCGCGGCGGCCAGCCCACGGCGGGGAGGAACCCAGAGAGGGCGGATATGCGCTGACGCACCGCCGGAAACAGCGGGCACGCGCCGGCGGCGGCCGCACTTCCGGTCGCGTTGGACGCATCCTAAGCTTCTTTACGCAAGTGTACTGATTTCTTACGTCTTAAAAATAAATGGATACTTTTATCTACAATGTAAATTATTTTAGAAGAGAAGGTTCTCAGACGGTGTTGTTAATCTTTCACGAAACTCGTACAATACATAAAACATTTTGTGCATAAATGGCAAGTAAATGCGAGCAAACGTGGAGACACTCATTATGAATTGCAGTATTTAGAATATAATATAAATTTGGAAAGAATCTTATTATAATATTAAATGGGAAGAAATCTAATTCAATAAACTAATAGTTAATTACAATGTAAAATACTGTATTAATGAAACTGTAACTGAATAAAATATATTTATTTTATTATTGCTGTTAACCTTAAAATTTGTATAATCCAGAATTAAGCAAATCTCCTTATCTTTAGCACAATACCTGGTGAATAATCGTATTTAAAGCAGTGGAAGATTAATGCACGTTTGAACGCAGCACCAGACGTTCTGAAGAATCCATCTGTCTTTTAATTATAATGTCAAATTTTCTTATATACAACATATCAATCTGTATGATATATTAATTTCCTTAAAATATTACAAGCCATCAAATATTATTCCGATAACCTTTCTTATTGGTCTCCGAATGATCTCGATTGTGTTACGAGTCATTGATCACAAAACAAATCCGGGAAGGATTTCACAAATTTATTCGTGTGCCTAAATTTTTCATTTTTACAACCAGCGGATTTTATGTGAACGCTTAGAACTCAAGCATGTATCAATTGCACTACAGTATGCGACGCAAATAACACTGTGCAAGTTATGTACCAATAAATTCCCAGTTCCTCATATTTCATTTTCTCTAAGCGGTTTTCAGACTGTCACATGCCCGAACTGTCTCCTATATATGACATAAAGCGATGATCCAATAGGTAAGCTTGAAGGATCGCGGGAGACAGCTTAACGTTACAGCAGACGCATTGTTTATGATCACATACGGCGAAGCATCGAGTTACGACCCATCTGTCTCGTCTGGAGGCGAGGGCCAGGCGCGTCCCAGCGACCCGCAGTGCACCCGTGCGTACTTCTCCGCCAGCTGACAGATGATTCGCATTCTGCCCACGCCCACGACCCTGCCTCTCTTGCGCGCCCTCCTTTCCACGGCCACTCCTCGCTGCTCACGTTACTCGCGCCATCTCTTCGTATTCATTATCGGGCTGGATTTTCCCGTTGATTTTACTTTTGTGTTTGGTTGGTTTATTCATTATTTTGTATTCAGATTTTGAACATAAATATTTTAGTCATTGTTTTAAAATAATTTTTGGCATTCTTACACATGTTCACACAGTATTTTTATCGAAATTTATAACAAACAGGCCGACATGTACATTGAACCTCATTGTCCTACGATATAATTCGCCTCTCCCCCACTCCCTTTCCACCGTCTTATGTTTTTCACTGCATTTTTAATTTCGCAAGGACAATAAATATTTGGACCCTAGTTTGATTACGCGTCAATTCATACCAATCAAGTACGGTGCCAGATGACGCTGGCCTCGATCAGCCTCTTCAGTCTCAACATTCCGTTCCGTCAACCAACTCCACTCAGTCTCCACGTTGCAACTCACGCTCGCTCACATAGTGCCGCTCACCGTCGACCACCGCAAAGCACGCCCCCCCCCCTCGCCGATTCTCCTGAACCCCGTCACCTCGTCGCACCACCCCTACGCCCCAACGCCTCCCCGCCCCGCGTTTAAATAATGGCGCCCTCTTTATCGTCGCCCCGCAGCAGTCTGCTCGGCGCGTTTACATACTCGCGGCGGCTCCTCCTCCTCCGCCCCCTCGCCCCGCGCGCCACGCCACCGCCCGCCCCCCCCGCCCCCCCGCCCCGCCGCCACCCCCGCAGTGTTGTTATTAATGATGCATCGTCGCCGGAGCCATCAATAACATCGCCCGAGGCGCTCGCCGGGAAAACCGCAGCGGGGGTGGCGAAGGGGGCGACGGCGGCGGCGGCGGGGGCGGAGGTCGAGGCGGCCGGCGACGGAGGGCGTCAGCTGTCGCGGGGGCGACGGAGCGGCGCGTCGCGGCGGCGACGGCGGTGGGCGCGAGGGGGCGCAACAGGAACAGCAGACGGTGCGAGGAGGAGAAGCAAGCGTTTGCCTCGAGGTGTTAGACGGTAGTAATCAGCTGTTAGGAATGCCAGAAAGAAAAACGGGAGAAATGGAGATGGGGAGGCGAGGAGGAAGGATGGGGCAAGGGGTGAGATGGCACGTCAAATCATCCTATTTTGACAAGTGGCTAAAGGTAGAGTAGAGAATAAAGATGTGTAACAGCTGGCGAGTGAACTCAATTGATGAGAAAAAACAGTCATGATAGCGATTACATCGCTCTGGTGTTGTAAACAGAAATAAAAGGGAAAACGCAAAAGAATGGATAGATTGAGAGAATCGAAGCGACGTTAACAAATGTAACTGATAACCAGAAGTATTACTAAGAAGAAAAACGCAATATTTGAATGTAATAACAAACACGAATCCCCGAATATTCTGTGTTGCGGGTAGTATGAGATCCCACGTTTGCTTCGGAACACAATTAGCTTCCTTGGAAATGCCTTTCCGCGCCTCCTTCACCGCCACCACCACCTCGTCACAGCCTCGTACCTTTATCCCTCGTCTTGCCTCCGCCTCCGCCTTCGCCCTTGTGCCTGCCCCTTCCCGCTCCGCGCTGCGGCCGCGGCGCGCGCCGCCTCATTGTTCAGCGGGTTACCTCAACCCGACCGACCCATAAGACGCAGCTCCCGGGTCTAATGGGCGGTGCACCCCACGGACCGCAGCCCGCGAGCGATCAATAAAACCACCCTTACCCTCCCGGGCGACCGCCCATCGCACCCAGGCAGCCACATGAGATGGGGCAGAACGAAGGGTTTGCTTCATTACCAGGTGCGAGCTACATCGATTCGCACAGTGCAAGGAGCGGCCGTCTTCTTACTAGAGAACGTCATGACGAGTAAAATGTACGTTTTTCTACATCTATTGTATAATTTTGTCATTTGGTGGTTGCAACCCGTTGTATAATGATACACATTATGATAAAGATTTCATTATGATACAAGTTTTTGATCAATCATAGAGAAGTTTACAACCCAAGTATTGACAATTAATCATTGAGAACCGTTCTATTAAATGTTTCGTTCTGTTCTGTACATTAAAATTGCATTTAATATTATATTATGCTTGACAGATTCAATTTCTTTTATTAATAGTAATTTTTTACGTGGAATATTATTGAAAATAAATTGGATCGTAATTTCACTTTGATCCTATTGACTAACGGAGTGGTATACCAAAGCTACCTGCGGCAGGATACGTTGGGGAGCTGTCCGCTGTATGGTCTTGGCTGAATCCTGCATGTCATCTGCCACGAAACGATTCAATGTTACCGTTTAACTTATAGAAGTTACCATAAGTTACCATGAAACTCGGAAGTAATGGATATTAATACACTCGTGTGAAGTTAACGATAATCGCTCATTCCTCGCTCATAGTTGCATAAGTAATATCACACTCGTGTATTAATACCCATCATTACATCATCGTTTCAAAATGTACTATTAGACGTGTGTAAATAGTTTATAGTTTGCTGAATGAGATGTAATGATGTATAATGCAATTCAAAGTACTTAATCAGATATTGTTTATTTAACCAGATACCTACAGACGGATGAATACGACTGTGTGATCTGGTTATGCTTGCTTTGAGAATCACTAAAAGTCAAAACTCATCGTTTTAGTATTCAAATTATTTCACAAACCATTATACATGGTTACGGTTATTCTCAATAACATTTTCAATGACATATCTGAATCTTGAAAAAAAAGTTCTCAACTACTTAATTTGAACTCAATTAAAGGATGTATTAAATGAATTAATAGAAGGGTGTTCTGTTCAGTTCCACAAAAGAATTTGTTAAGATACTGAAACTTTCATAAATTACAAAATTGATTAGTGTTATATAACTATTAACAATTTTAATAGTACAAAACCTAAGTTAAACATATTCCTTGTAATATGAGATAGTGTAAGTGACTTAAACATGTTTATTATCGTTAAAAATGTGATTCCTTTGTTTATTTGTACTGTTGTTATGTAAAAGATAGGGGTTGCTGATGACCCTGTTGTTAGAGAGCAACCTTAAATAAATAAATTTAAAACTGGGTATTTTCAAAATATTCTCACAGATTTTAATTAATAATTTTAGTTACACATAGACGCCTAAAAAGAAGGGAAAATACATTATTAAATCGTATTGAAAAAGTGGGATTAAACAATGAAATTTGCCAACAGAAAATACAGTTAAAAAGTTAAATTATTTTATATAACCAATTAATAAAAATATTAGTGATCTGACTTCATTTTACATCCTTGAGGCTAATCGAGAAGTCGTGTGACTAATGTCCAGTCACTCCTACGTTTTCCCCGAGTGGCAGGCAAAGCATCGAGTGAAGCCTCCCGGGGCGAAGGAGCGCCGTGGCGGGGGCAATTGGCATCTTCATTACGTGACGCGTGCTGGGGCGCGAACCCCGGTCGGTCGCGTCGCGTCCGGCAGTCGCCAAGACGGCGGCGGCGGCGACGGTGGCGGCAGCGGCGGTGGCGGTGGCGGGCTCATTACCTGCGCAAACAGCGCTCGCTCGTTAGGCCCGCATCAACATGCAAATTGCTTTCTTTTCGCCGAGTGTGCTCTCGAGGCGGCGGGCGCCTCGCACTCCGCAGTTCCGTCCGCACCCCTTCCCCCCTCCGCTCCCCGCCTCTGCCCGCCCAACGCCCCCGCACGTACGCTCTCCGGCCTCTGTGAGCCCCGTCGTACCGCCGCTGGCTGCGCTCACCCGTTCATTCACACTGCTTATATCCACCGACCTCACGCGCCTCACACGCCTTTGCTTACATTCTCTTGTTTGGTACACTTCTTGACATTCCCTCGTTTCCGTTCATCGTGAAAGTGTGTCAGTTGTTTTGTTGAGTCATCTCCCTTAATCTTTGGTGTCGCCAATAGCTATTCTTTCTTCTTTAATATTCTTAAATTTGTTGTTGCTTTTGCTCCAGTCTTGCTATTCATTATATCCGTTGATTTGTATTGCGAACTGTTTATATGTTATGCATTCATTTGTGTCTCTTTCATCCTTCATATTCGCTTTTTGCCCTTTCTAACTCTTCTTGCCACTCTTCAACTTTGAACCTCCTCCCTCGCCTCTTCCTCCTTGCCCTCCTTCGTCTTCTTCCTCTTCTTCTTCTCATTCTTCCCAGCGTCTGCTACTTCACACTTTAAATATTACCCTCCAGCAGAGCGCTTCTTCCTCCGATGCGCTAATCAACCAATCACTTGTACCAGCCACTTGAATAGCCGACCTTACGAATAATATACACGAATAATATAATTCTCCGTTGTAATATTTGCGAAACTGCTACCCAGTTACTTCGTCAGAATTCCTTGCACTCAGTTGTCTGCACTCATACTAATGTTTATGTTTTGCTTGATCTCCTCCCGAGACCTATATTCATTGATATTTTCTCATTCACTTACATACATCCCACTCTCAAGTTATTCTCTTTTTCAATTTCTTTATTCTATCCATCCTCCCCCTCATCATCTTTTTCTTCATACTCTTGTATTTTATCTCTCATTACTAGTAATATACGCTGAATCAACTGCTCTATATTGTGAACTTTTGTTGATTTTCCAACTCTATCTGCAAAATTTCCAGAGCTGAAAAAAATTACAACTGATGTTAATTTAATATGCATTTGTTATGCAGGATCACATGGAACCGCATACAGAGTTGTCAAAATGTTTCACATGTAGCGTTGCGTTATGAATAAATAAGGTTTACCAGTTAATTGTGGTGAAACTAAATGGTACAATTTTAGGGTGACAATGATAATTTCCATTCAAACAAATTCTCTACAATCCTGTTGAATATCTATTATTTTGATGCGATGAATGCAACTCTTTAATTAACGACATTTACCAGTAGGATCCCTTTTCCGATGGCCGGTCACACAATACGGATTTAAAAACAAATGCGTCCGTGGCAGAGTAAATCAAAAGGATCATTTATACCTAGTGGTTCCATACAAACTCGCCGCCAAATTCTAAAACTTTTTAATCAGTATTCTGAACTCCGACGAAACTATGGCACGTATTTCATAATGCCTTTTCTTCAAAAGCCTCCTGGCAAAGAAGCGTGTGCCGATACTTCAAATACTTAACGACAAAAAGGGGGCGACGTGTTCCGAGCGGAGGCATCCTGCCCGGCTCGTCTATCGCATGGAGCGTGCATTCCGATTCCCCGCATACTTCCGACGCCGCAGTGCACCGCCGCGCGTCGGTCGCGTCGGCTGCCGGGCGGCAAAGATCGACACGCATTCTGGCGGCGGACGACTGCAGTTCGGCGGCGGCGGCGGCGGCGGCGACCCGACTGCGCGTTCAACACAATTACCTCGCGGCCTTTTGTTCAAGATAATAAATTTACCGGAATGAATAAACTTCAAGGGGCGCCATAAAAACACGCAATTTTAAAATTAAACCTCGTCTCCGGCCGGATGAAGTGGTGGCGGGCGAGCGCTGGAGTGGACGGGCCCGGGTGGCGGCTGTGAGCTCCGGTCGGGGCGTAGAAGCGGCCGACACCAGCGGCGTGGCGGGAGCGGGGCGAAACGGCGGAACGCGTCGGGGTGGTATTATTACCCGCGATGACTTTCGACTTCATTTTGCTCCAATTCCGCGGTGGCTGCAGATTTCCCTGGGGTTCGCACTCTGGCAGGCAAAGCCCAGCGCCCCCATCTTCGTTAGACGTGATGTGGGCTTCCCGGCGTGTCCAGTAATAGTTTGATAAAATGACGGAACATAATGGGCACATTATTATTATTATTATTATTATTATTATTATTATTATTATTATTATTATTATAAGAACCCATCTCTCAAGATTGAATTAAAAAATCTCTGTACACTTGAAGTTGCTTTGCACTCAAATGGAAGTTTTATTGATATTGTTTGTGTGTCTGTGGCTTTTTATTTTAAAGAACATACAATTAAATTATTCGAATCGTTTTTTAATACAATTAAATTTCCGTGTTACAGGCGTTTTATCAATGTTTTCCGTTTCAAATTAAATTTCGTCAATAAAAGCTTTCGATGTATGAGGAATGTGAATGTATGTTACAAATTAATAAGAAAATTAAATATAAGTAATTAAATAATTAACTAAATGTAATTAAATTGGACCAGAATTAAAAAGAAATCAAGAATGAAACGAGATATCACTCATTAAATCACCTGGGCATCCATTAAATTTTAGGTGTGTATATTGAAATATCACAACGTATTTGATGTAGACGCATATGTTATGCGTATTTACTCATATCAATTATGTGGTTAGAGTAAAAAATTGCTATTATATACAATAAATTATTTTAAATCTTTACAACAAACATTAATGTTTTCAGATTACTCTGCATTTATGAGTAAGAATTTTAACAACTGCCTTCCATAAAGGACATCGAATAACTAGTGTCATTTATTCATGCAGAGCTCCGGGAAAATTCTGTTGCTATCCCACAGAGACTTTTAAAACATAGTCATATTTCTATTTCTACTAGAGCTCGTTATTCCCTTAAACATTTGTCTTCATTAAAAATAAAATATCTTGCTCAATTATTATGCCACTGTTCATCTCGACCAACTGTGTATATTAACCTAATTAATTCCATGAAATTTCTGACAACCTCGCTTAAACTGGTCTGAACGCCCTTAGATTCATGCAGCCATAACAGTAGACCACTGCGCCGACAAAGGCATTTCGCAATGACATAAAATGCTAATGAGACGAATATCTGGCTAGCGAAAATAATTCCGATAGCATCTCTTTAGCAAATGAGGAAATCTACATTCCTAATGTGGCACAAAGATTTGCGAAGTCCTTCCTTGCAGAAACACATATTTACAATGACATTTACTGGGCATATGGTCCACAAATTAAAAAAAAACGCGGCTGTAAAGATCTGAACATAAATTTCCCGCATCGAACCCAACAAAATGAACAGATGTTTGCCAGCCATCGCGCCCCAGAGCGAATGCAGTGTGCTTCACGGCTCATTACGCCGTCGGCGGCCAACGCGCGAATTTCTTCGCATCGCGGTCTCCCGTCGAGTCCAAGAGAGATGTTAGTGTTTTCAAATAAACCTGTTCAAAGTTCGCCCGCTGCCCGCCGCCCGCCGACGAACGTTCCATTCAATTTCACCCCGGAGAGCTGGCGGCGGGAAAACAATATACTCGCGGACCCTGACCTCCCGAAGGTCGGAGAGGAATTTAAAACAAACGAAGTCAAAACCGCCGAAGGAACACAGAGGAGCACCAAAAGGATACACAAACGCAGGCAAAAAAAAAGTCCAGAACAAAAAAGGATTCGACCGAGCGGGGCGTGGTTGGGCGGGTATTTGGAAAAGAGGTGGTGTGAGGAGAGAGGTCAGAGAGGCGATGGGAGAAGAAGTGGTGGACTGCGGCGTGCACAGGCTGAAGCAAAGCACGTGGATGGGAAAAAATTGAAAGGGGTTTTTCAACTCTGGGTGAACGACTGAACCAACGAAAGGAATGACAGATGGGTGTGTTGGTTAAGTAAGTTTAAGGACAGAAGGGTACGGGAAGGCAACAGAATATAATTAGTCACGAAGGAATATGGCTACGTGTGATTACGAGAAAACAAGTTAAATCTGCGACTGAGGTAGTGGAAAAAAATTATGGATTGAAGTGCAGATTGGATTAAAGTACAGATAATTATGGATATAACAATTCAAGCATACATTGACAATAAGATGATGTTTATTAGGTAGAAACGTCCTTCGACTTCCCCCGACACGGGATAAAATAGCTGGGAATTGTTTAGTAGGCACCTTAAAACTTCCAGCGTTATCAGTATTTTGACTTCCCAACTTGCCGTCAGGGAACTCATAACAATGGCCTCAGAAATCTTTAGAATCACTAGAGGCATTCTCCGTCAATGCGATGTAGAATCTGATTAGAGTGGAAATTGTCGGAGAATTTAAATTTGCCGGGAATGTGTCCAGGTTTATTTTACATTCCGCATGTGTCTACTACGCACTATCCACCCCTTCGAAAAGCCACGCGCCTTAGAAAGACTCAGCCCCGCGCTCGACGTTGGCAGTACGTTAACCACTCAACCCGTGAGGTGCGCACTGCTGTTAAAAGAGGCAGCAATATTATGGGAGAGAGTAGCGAGAGCTCCATCAAACAGAGAAAGATTTATTCTCGTAGCTCTAGGAATGGTAGAACGGCGCCTCGCATATACGTTGCGCCTGGTTGTCCGTGTGGGCGGAAGTTATCGAGAGTTTGCTTTACACAAGGCCAATGTGACAATTACTACCTGGTAACATAACTGACGATTCTGTCCATGCCCTGCCAACCATGGCAATCTGCGTTACTATCGTGATTCGTCCGTTTGCTATTGGATCACTTGTGTATGGCTTCGACATTTCCTCATGAGGGCTCATCGTCCGAAGAAAACATAGTGCATCACAACAAACATGGAAACATTTTTTAAATAAGTATTATGAAGATTTCACAGAGTTTAAATGTGAGATGCGTACGTTCATCACGTAATTCGTGACCACCAATGACGTCTTTTCGAGAGCCCTCAAGGAACGTAACGTTTCAAGAAGAGGCGTTACTGCAAAACCGTCCCGGCGGAGGAATACTTCTCTGAAGTGTACATGATTTTCACTTGGTCCTATCTAGGCCTACCTCGACTATAGTAAGCGTGGGCGGGCGGTTATACTGGCGGTGGTGTGTTTTGGGAGGGGAGCGATCGAACGAAGAGGCAAGCTGCGGCGGCGGCGGCGGTGGCGCTGAAGGCTGTTTAGCGAAGCGAAGCGTATGCATGCGCGGCGCTGGGCGCCCCGCCGCGCGGACAGCCGCGATTTGCGGACCCGTCCCGCGGGGACGCGCGGGCGCCGCGCCGCCGCCGCGCGCTGACTAACTGCCGGCCCGCACGGCAGGCCCCGCCGCCGCCGCCGCCACGCATCCGGCCTCCTCTGCTCCGCTGGCGTCCACGGCGACGCGCCGCCACCAGCATCCGTCGCTCCGTCACGCACGCTGGCACCCCCGCAAGCGTTATTATCCCACTTCACTCCCCGGATCGTCTTCTTCACTCCTCGCAGTTATTTTCGCTTCAACGCGCCCAGATTCTTTGCACTCTTTCATCAGATCTCTCATTTCTGGTGTTGCCAACTTTGCCGTGGATATCATCATTCTCCGATCCCAAGGCGCGGGCGAATGTTACAGGTAGCATCAAATGTTGTTCCCAATATCTCTTTCATAATTTACTCATTGTCAGTTACATCTACTCTGTTCATGCACATCTCGTTTCTAACCTTTTAATTCCATTTCCTTCTTTCATGTAATGTATACAGTGGGTTGGGTTAGGTTAGGTGGTGTCGGGTAAGTAGAAATGTATGACTAACAAAGCATAACTTAAAACTATGACATTTTTCTCTCACTTGACTTAAAAAATTCGCAACAGCAGTTTACTTTCTTTTTATCACGTACTATCTACTATTATGCGTCACTGAAACGTACTATCTCAGCCACCTGGCGTTGCCGAATGTTCATTTCATACGGCGTAAGTTCGAATTCCGATACTCGCCCTTCTTCGGATTTTTCCCATTCATTTTGTTTAATATGAACATTAACAGTTTATTTCGCAAATTTAACACATACTAACGTTTACACCCTTAGGTTACACACACGAAATAGTTCCATAAAATTAAAGTATATTATTCATATAAATATTATTTACTTCAACGTTTATTTTCATTCAGATCAAATCCTCGCATCAGTACCACACCAGCGCTATAACAAGAACCGCCGCTCCGCGCCCAGTGCCACCAGCGCCGCGTGCGTAATTACGCAGCGGTTCCGCTGGTGCGATTAATCGGAAGGGCTTCCTCTGTAAATCCGGCGGTGTCGCCGCCGTTTCTTTATGCCCCCGCAGCGCGCGCGGTGCCCGCCCAGGCCGGCCTCGCGCGCCCGCCTTACAAGGCCAAACGTCCGCGCGCTCGACGCCGTCGTTCGTCTGCGAGACGAAAACCCGGGAACCACGCGAGGGACCGAAGGCGTGGGCCGAGCCGCTCGAGACCCGCTTCGATGGATGCATGGGACAACGCCACCCAGAGGGGACACAGAAAGAGAGAGGGAGAGAGAGGGGGAAGATAAGAAAGAAAAAGAGCGAGAGAAAAACGAGAAAGAGAGAGAAAGAGAGGTGGAGAGGTAATGGAAAAAGGTGGCGATAGAAACGGAAGATAATTTGGGAAGGAGGAGGCAGGTTGAATACTTCTAGACAGGTCGCATGAGAAATGGGTGTTACAGAGTTTGACGGGTTGCGTGACAATTGGACATCGCTATTTCCCAGCCACTGCCTTCCTTCTACTCTGTCTTCGGGATATTGCCAAGCAAGTTTAGTAAGTAGTCAATTTGCATCCGATTATTGATGTTTGGATGATTTTTGATATACGGAAAGGCAAAATATTTTTAAGTACTAAAGATTTAAATTAAACTTGTTAACATCTTCTAATACAACTTGAAGTATTGCTATTTTGAAATCAAAGCTCACGAATACGGAAGGTCACGGAAATTTTTAAAATTACAATGAAAATGTAGTCATTTGAAAACTCCCTGAATAGATCTCTGGTTGTTGAATTGCCAGCAAAAGCTTGTCAGAGAATGAAAACGACTGCAGTAATAGGACATTGTTGGTTGAGACCTTAAAATAAATTGAGAAAAAGATTTAAGAAAGAATCATTTCGCCCACGATACCGAATAAAAAAGACGTAAATAAATATATTAATAAATTAATGGGAAGGATTGTTTAAGCAGCATACAGAAACGATAAAAAAACACGTCTCAGGGGAAAATAAAAGACAACATAAAGAAATAAACGTGAAGAACACTGAAGGATGCAATGGTAGAAAAAACAGAACACCGAAGGCTAGCTCTACATGTGTATCACGACGCGCCGTGGCCGACGCGTTAGTCAACAACGGAAGCGTGGCGGAAGGCGCAGCGTATACACGCAGCACGACAGTGCTGCCTCCGCGGGACGACGACTGTGCGGGGGAGCTCAGCGGCTGTACCAACATCCGGCTGCGCGGATGCCTAGTGTTCATCCAACATCTCACATGTTCCGAAAGTGTATTTTATTAGCATCAAGTGTAATGTGGCAATAAAAATCAGTTTTAAATACGATCCGATACCATGAAATGAAACGTAAAGCATAACATATTTCTGAAATGGATATTAATCTAAATTTAACAACTCTTCCATTAAAAAATTTAAAAACGTATCTAATGCGTCAAAAGCGCAGCACCTATGGTAAGAAGAGCCAATTTAGTATGTTAAGCAATAATGTAAAATGTAACATCATATCCGTTTCGGATGTCTTAGAGATTACAGCGCGTCAACGAAGTTGCGATTACTTTCCAAGTGGTAGGACTTTATTCTCACAATGAATAAGAAGATTTATTTATTACAATAAACGTGATGATTCCTTTATAAGTATTATCACAAAAAATCTATAAAATATCATCACAGAAGTGATCGTAAAAGCACATAAAATAATCACAAAAGTCACGAAGAGCGATAACAAGTTGTGTTTTAACAATTGAGGTAACGAGGATTAAAGGAGTCAGAGAGATACAATATTGATTCGCGAGACATAATCTAACAAGTCTGCCGTTAAGAAGGGAGTTTGTTTTTGAATTGTAAATAAAAAGATGTATCTAGGGGTCCGGGGGGTGCACGTTGAGTGAAATTTTAAAATAGTATCAGGACATTCAGTTCGGTTAGAAATAATACCGTGGAGAAATAGCAGTTCCGCAAAAAGATTCTCCTTGTTAGCGATGATTGTAAATGAAAAGATTCTGGCGTATTCTCGCCATGGAATTAGTGGGTAGTTTTCCTTCTTAACTGCAATATGCTGAACTGCAGATGCTGATGCAGATGCTGAACTGCAGATGCTGATGATTTAGAATACTGATGACCCAAACTTCAATCACCTTTAATAACATTTAAAATATTTTCTTCCTAGAATTTACCACATTAGTTTTATCACTACGAATCAATTTAACATCATTTAGATCTGTCATAGAAAACGTTTCAGTCAGCTTCAAACCAACAACACCACTCCGTGTAATCAACAGTGCATAACATTTGGTTGCAGATACACCTATATCACCCTACTTTTCAATGGTACTTCTATCGACCCTAAACGAACATTGCCATGTTTACTCATCGCCAGGTGTGTCGTCCCCTGTTGCTGCCTCCCGTCGTCGCACGTGAAGCTGTGGCGGCTCGGTCGCGAGGCGACGCTGGGCTCCGACGCGACCTTCGGCGCAGCTAAACAGCTCTCGCGAATCACCGGACGTTCCGTGCTCCGTGGGTGGTTTATGATGCAGCGCAATAGGCCGCGGAATGTGGAGCTCATAAAGCGTTGCTGCACACACGCTGCAGTCGGCGCAGCGGCCCTAGTTTCGCAGCGTCGCGAATGAGTCTGCGCGCCAGGCGGCCGGAACAAACCAACCCAACGCAGTGCACGAGGATGAGCCTCGTAGTTTCTCGTCTCGCCAATTTTGACGTCAACTGATGCACAAGCTTATGTTGTGAATATAATGAGATGCTTTATACCTCTAATCTTCAGGACACCTGGCAATTATTCTATATTTTTACTTCGATAAAATGTATTTATCTATTATAGATAATCACACAAATCAAATAAAATGCCTCATGCAATTTCAACTTGATATTACAATCGTAGTTATACAAGACTCAATTCTACGTTATTGCATTTCAGGACTATTCACATTTTATGGTGGAATTGGTCAAATTTCATTTGACTTTTTGCATTAATTTTTTGTTCCTGTTACTTTGCTTGCAACAATCAATATGTATGTTTTGTATAAATGTACGTCTTATCTTTATCAAGAGAAATTATGTTTAAATTTTCACTTGATTGCAAACTTAATTTCTTCTCTTTTTAGTTGTTTAATTAGCTCCAAGATGTTTATTAGTTTGACGGAAAAAGAAAAAAAATGTCTCTCAGAAATAAGTGCTTGAGAGAAAGGCGTTTCTTTATGTGAACTAGTAAATTTTATAGAACTGTATTTTCTCATGATATAATTAGCCTACAAAACTCCCTGCCTCCGAATTTAATAGCTTCTCCAGAAAGAAATGTATCTTTTGATCATTACGAGGAATGCAATTTTATATAGACAGGCTTGTTAGAATGATGCTCTGGTCGACTTGTAACTTCACTCCAACATCAACATAATTCTACGTAAGAAATATGTCTAGAAATCGATGAATCACATCTTAAAAAGCCGACCGCCTCACAAACAAGGAAGAAAATCCAATTTCCATAAAGACGATTCCAAATAGGATCGCTGCGAGAGGAAACGAGACAGGAGCAGAAGTATCTCGAAAAGTAGCTATTCGTAATCGCCCCGCCTAATTTAGAGAGCCGTTTTCCCCCCTACTTTGCCTTCTCCTTCGCGTTCTCCGAGTGGGAGGAGGCAGAAGAAGAAATCTTTCTCCGTAGAAAAGATACGCAAGGTTTCTCTTCCACGTTTTATCAATCCAATCCCGGTCTCCGATACTCTGAAGAGCCCACTGCTTAGGTCGGTAAACCCGCGCTTGTGCCGGCTGTGCCCGCTAATTTGCGACCGGCCCGCTCTTCCCCCCGCCCTCCACCGCTGGAGAGCCAGACTAAGGCTTTGTCAAATTTACGAGGGCGCGGATCTCGGGCAAAATTGAAGCCGTCCGCGCAGAAACTCTGCCGTGAAAGACAGTAGACGGGCGGTCCGCGACGAAGTGCGGTGCGGCGCCGTGTTCGTAGATCCGTGAATCATTAGTCGGAGGCCAAGCAGAAACGGTGTTGGACGGCGCGCCGAACCAACCGGGAAACACGAATGGATGAACACGAAGCAAACAAACAAACAGATAAACAGACCTTACCGGTCACGACTTGACGAGAGTCCCTTTGTGACGGCGCTACTTGAAATTTTCGCTGGAGCCGGGCCGCGCCGCGGAGGTGGATGTGGTGGCGGCGGCGACGACGTACCAGTGTCCGCAACTTGTGTTTGCGCTCCGTTTGACAAGATACGCGTGTAAACAGAGATGTCAGGCACGAATGAAATAATGAGGAAGTTCTCAGGAGAGCTATGAATAGCTTCTACGCCAAAGAAAGCATGAAGCATGACTTACGTGTCATTTAAAACAACACAGAATGCAGCTGCGCGGATGAAACATTGTATCAAGTACCCGGAAAGAAAACTAAGAGGCTATTTTTCTTTAAGTTAGGCTTTGTAAATTCTTGCAATATGTATACAAGATAAACAAGATCTTTCAGCATTTTAAAGGAATAACCGAATCGCCCAAAACAGAATTTGTAAAGCAGGAAGACTGAGGTTTAATGCACTGTTTCATTTATCGCTCAGTTTGCACTTTCACGCTCAACTACTTTTAACGGGGGCATCGAGATAAACGTAATGAATTGCGAAAGTAGTTTTGAAGGAAAGGTGGAATATTATGATCAAGTGACTAATCTTTTATCTACGTACGTTTGCAAAATGACCAGATTTCACATTTCTCTTCGATATTTCTAACCCGTTGGCTCATTATAAACAAGATTATAATTTAAAAGAGTAATAAAGAAATATATTAGAAGCATTTACATTAATATACAGGAGAAAAAGATAATAACATTAAATTAATTTATTCTTAATATGTACTAAGAATGTACAGGAATACGTGACACCCAAGGAAGAAGTAACATAAGAGAGTTGCATGAGAGATGGTGAATGCAATATTGTATAGAGCTGTTCTAAGGATGCACATTGAAATTTATAGAAAAGGTACTGGAATGATTTTCGTAAGCGGCAATCCCTAAGAATGGTATTTCCACAATTATAGGAAAAAATATGAACTAAAATATTTACTATTAATTCTTATAAATTGTACACGTCTCCATTTTAATATGCAGAAAAACATTTACAGAAAATAGTCTGTGTTCTCACCAAACATTTCGTCGGTTCTAAACTTCGTGTTCGCATCTTATGATTTTAAACATTGAGATATTAACATAGAAAATGTTCTTACCACCATCGAGGATTTTGTTGCAGAGACAATACAATTTTTGGACCAGAGATACACACTGAAGCTCACTGCCGTACATGATTATAATAACTAGCATACTGCCTTCTTTATACTCTACAATGTATTCTGTACATTATATAGCAGTGATATCAGTTTTGCTTTGAAAAGAGCCGTTGCTTGTTGGTGTCGCAAATGTTATATTTTCTATTCTCAGCCATAAAACAAGCGACGAGAAACGCCGAACGGTGAGCCGTTGCTACGTTTGCCGCGCGCGCGCGTGTGTGTGTGTGTGTGTGTGTGTGTGTGTGTGTGTGTGTGTGTGTGTGTGTGTGCGCGCGCGTGCGCGCGTGCGTGCGTGTGCGTGTGTGCGTGTGTGTGTGTGTGTGTGTGCGTTAGTGCGTGTGCGTGTGCGCGCGCGCGTAGAGAGAGGCGGGGACGGTGATAGTAATTCGAGAGCAACTGTTTGACACATATTACGGCAGATGGATAGTTATTACTAGGGGGCGGATTTTAAAGAAATGTCATTTTGTTCTTTTCACTTCAGAACAATGCAGTTATAGAAACTAATAGCTATAATAACTATAGTTATAGAAACTAATTTTATGTTATGACAAAACAAATTGTCATAACATAAATGCCAATTTTATATGTCATTGTTTCGCATTTTCATCAATTTTGACTGAGAAATCATTTTTCACCTTTTCTGTTATTTTTAATGCACTGCTCGCTAATTTAATCAATTTTAATATCATTTTAATGGCACTTGCTTCAAATAATATTGACAAGGTGCAAAAAAATAATGTTTTCCACAGAATTCGTAAGTAGCCTATTCGATTTCTTCGCTCAGAAATTGTAATGTCAGTTGTAATGTAAGGTTTCTGCGACCCTTACCGACGCCATTGTCGGTTCAGCCGATTTCGGGATAACAAAAGCGCAAGATTTCCTGATCAAGAACAATCCAAACCAAAAGTCTGAAAGCTGGGTTCACTTGAACGAATAGAAGAAATCTCGATTACATCAGTAACGTATTCTACAACTTGAGTTGTTTATCTGAAGTGATTTTTGTCACATTTTTTATGTAATTTTTCTTTGCTTTTAGGAAATATTTAAAAAAATTTTAAGAGCATTTTATTGATCATTTTTGGTGATATTTTAGGTCATGAAAATCCGCACCCTATTTACTACCTTCGTTCAAAAATCAGAAGAACAAATCGAGGGGCCGTCAAAACGGCAAAGGCGCATTCAAAACGGTGCTACACGCGTGTCTACTCGTCAAGACAATCCGCATGTAGTCACGTGCTACACTTCCCACGCCGAGACTAAAGCCAACGCCTCCCCGCGGCCAACCGAGAGCGCTTCCCGGGCCGCGGCACGCCACGCCGCACTGCGGGGCAGTCCTCCCGCGCCCGGCGCACGCAACCCGCGTCGCGGAGTGCTCCGGCGCACAAAGCGCTAACGAACGGCGCGGCGCGGCGCGGCGCGGAGGCGCGTCTCGGGAGGCCGCATCACACCGCTGCGGCCGCGCCAGCACAATGGCAGGGCGGTCGGGGGCTCTTCTTGCGCGCAGCTGCCGGCGACCACGCCCCCCTCCCTGGCCACACCTCTCGCGCGGGGCAGCAGCAGGAGGAGAAGGTGGCAGACAACGGAGAGGAGGTCGAGAGGAGAAAAGGAGAAGAGAGAGATGGCCACGAGAGTAGAGTAGAGGGAGAGAAAGACTGGAGAAAAGTGGGCAGGGGAAAGCAAAAGAGAAGGGCAACAGGGCCGAATGGGGGAAGAAGAGAAAGAGGAGAAGGAGAACGAAGAAAAGGCGGAAGAAAAAGGGCTACGAGAAGAAAAGGGACAAGAGATGCGGTGAGATGAAGAGAAGGAAAGGAGAAGAAGGAAATATGCGGGAGAACATGAGAGAAAACAAGATGAAAAGGAAGAATAGTGTTTGTGTCAGCTCCAGTTCACTATCTTCTCTGCCCGCACGGCGTCTATTCAGATCTATGAATTCGTGGCCCTGTCCAAATAACGCATTCAAATTGATTCTTTCAGTGATCAAAATGTCTCCTGCCGCAATTTCAAATTTGTTATGATTAGTCAAGTTTAAAGTTAGCTTAATAAATTAGTCTGTCTTTTCTTGTCTTCATCTCGTTCTTCTGGTATTGGTGAGAATTATGTATTTTTAATCAATGTAATAAATAACCCACCGTAAGAGATTTTACGTTAAAATGTCAATATTTTTTCATATATTTTGTATTTGTGATTCATTTTATTTTTCTTACAATTTCTGTAGCTCTTGAAAATCGAAGAAGCATCCAAAAACGCTCCGTGGCAATGGCGCCTTGGTAGAGTTGCGTTACAGCGGAGTACAATAGATGGACGAGAGTTGTTCTGGAACGTTTCTGACCACGATCTGGTGCTCGCCCGACCACTCGAAGGAACAGAACGGCCGGCCTTGCGGATTCAGTTTATTTCTGTATCTCCTTCTCCTCCCCAAACTCCTCCCCTCACCAGCTACCGCATCTTTCTCTGGCCCGTTCATTTTAAATTCTTCAAAATGTATGCCACTCAATAGATCAGCTGCTTCTAAATATATATCGCAAATCCATCTTTACTATGAAGAACTCTTTATTCACTCTATGCGAGAGTTTTATGGCATAAGAAGTTATGTTGTGGTTGGATAGGTCTTACAATTTTATACTATCTTTAGCATGGAGAACGAATTTATTAAGTTTTCTTACTGATCCATCTGCCACCATTAATTACACATGAAGTCACAATTGTTTTAAATACATCCGTAATGAATCATATTTACTTTAGCCCCAATATAATAAGAGTTTACAATTCTTCTCTCTGTATATAAGATGAGACCATACGTCTTGCATTTTCGTTCTTTGTAATTGTTGTCCTATCGCCAAAGTTGGCCTCACAAGACATTTTATTTCAGCTTCCCTTACCAACAAACATTTCCCCCACTTATAATAATGTCTTTATTGATATGGCGAGGCTCGGGCCATCAGGCCCGCTCTTCCGCCTAACCACATATCACATGTTAACAATTTAGTTCATACAATGCAATTTACAAAAGTACAAGTATGATAGTTTATATTAGGTAAGTTATATTATAATAGGTAAGTAGTTAGTTGAGTTGAAGTATCATTTGAAGCAACTTATGAACAATATCAAAGGTTAAACAGATACAAAAAATGTTACAGAATAAAATTTGAAAAAGAGAAAAGAATTTGAATTTAGAGACGGAAATCGACAACAAAAATTTAAATTGCATGACGTTATGCGCTCCACTTGTCTGCGCGCTACGCGGCAGCCTGGTATTCACCCCGAGCGACTGTAATCTATTAATACAGAAACATACCATTTTACCCGCCGCTCGGCCCTGGAGGAAAACCCGCTAGTCGGGGAAAACCCACCAGGCAGGCTGCGTCCTAATACAAAGTTAAGCTAAGCTAATCTGAAGTGAGAGGTCCTTGGAATGTTTTCCTCAGCTGCTGTCCATGCTGCACGGGGTCGTCTTCTTGCGTGTGCTTAACTCCGCCTCTGCTCCTAAGAATGAAATACAGTTCCGGCAGTATCAAACAATTCGCACGAAAGTAAATTTTCAACAAAAATACATTAATATTATTCCTAAAAATATATTAATAATTTCTAGATACTTCTGAGGAAGAGGTAAAACTGTCATGAGTTTAATTTGATAACTGACAATTAATAGTTATTTAAATTGTAAACTGAACTGATGTAAACCGACTACTTTGTAAGAAAACGATTCAGGTGTTTTTTAAACGATGTTAATGAGGTGCAGTTTTTAATATTGGAAGGCAATTTATTCCACTCTCGGGCTACAGTAATTGCAAATGATTTATTGTAGTAGTTAGTTTTACGTTTCGGAATGCAGAGTAACTGGGATTTCTGAAATCTGGAGGATTTAAGATGTACAAAATACTTTGTTAAATATGACGGGGAACCTGTTTTTAACATCTTAAATAAAAGACAGAGGCTGTGATACAAACGCCTATTCTTTACTGTTAAAATTTTGTGATCTTTATAAACACCAGAGATGTGATCGTATTTTCTTATATTATAAATGAAACGAATACATGCATTTTGAGCTCTTTGCAGGGTTTGAGCAAGTGAATCTTTCAAATTGTTATACACAATGTCACCGTAGTCGAAGTGAGGACACAAGAGGGTTTTTACTAACATTTCCTTCGTATTAGTCGGGAGACATTTGTCAATACATCTAAGGGATTGCAAAGATGCATAAACTTTGCGACATACATTTCGGATCTGATATTCCCAGCTTAGATGATCATCAAATATCAAACCCAAGTTTTTCACTTGTGAATGACGAGGCACTGCGACATTGTCTATAAGCACATCAGGAACAGATGAACATTCAAGTTTCTTATGCATTTGGGAAGAGCCAATTATGATCGTTTGTGATTTAGTAGGATTTAAATTGAATCCGTTTCTAATTGACCATTTGACTACAGATGAGAGTTCATTATTTAATTTATTTATTAGTATTGCTACCTGTGATGGTTTCCCGGAGATGTATATTTGCAGATCATCCGCATACATATGATGACTACATTCTTTAAGTTCCCTAGATAGGTCATTTACGTATATTAAGAAGAACAGTGGCCCTAACACGGATCCCTGAGGTACTCCCTGGTGGACAGGATTTGGATTAGAGCAGAGATCGTCAACTACTACGATTTGTTGCCTATTGTGGAGATAGCTTGCAATCCAAGAGATGGTGGAATCAGAGAAACTTAGATGTTAGCATTTCGCTATTAGGATGTCATAATTAACAGAGTAAAATGCTTTACTAAAGTCTAAAAGAGTTAATACAGTTATGTGTCCATCATCTAAGGCTTTTCTTATGTCTTCAGTTACTTTTAATAACGCTGTTTGTGTGCTTCTACCTTCTCTAAAGCCAGATTGGAGGTTATTAAGCAGATCTGAATCAGTTAAGTATTTTACAATCTGTTTTCGAACTATTTTTTCCAGAACTTTTGACAATGTCGGCAATATACTAATCGGACGATAATTGCAAGACGCTGACGTCTGTTCAGATTTTGGCAAGGGTCGAACATGTGCAAGCTTCCACGCTTGTGGGAAGGTTCCCGTAGTTAATGAGAAATTAATTAAATGCGTGAGTGCCGGAAGGGCAAATGGTAAAATAAATTTCAATTGTTTGGCTGTGATTCCATCGGAGCCATTAGCATTCGATTTTAACGAAAGAACAATCTTGCCAACTTCGTGATGATCTACGTTACGGAAATAAAATTTATCCCTGAGAGCAGGTGCATTGGTTGCGAGAGTCTGTAATGTATTCCGTTTGACATAAGATGGCATTGGTTTTGAAGCATTTACAAAGTAGTCATTAATGTCATCCAAGGGCATGTCAACAGGTAATGCGGAAGAATTTGCTTTCGAGATCCCCAGGTCTCTCAGTGTGTTCCAAATGTCTTTCGTGTTCGTTTTTACTTTAAAGATGTCATGATAACATCGAATTTTCGCATTCCGAATTTTTTGTTTTACGGAATTTCGTAACTTCTTGTACGCACTTTCATTTTCAGAGGTTTTATTAGATTTGAAGTGACGGTAAGCTAAGTCACGTTCCTGCATGAATTGCTTTAATTCTCTTGTAAGCCACGGGGCCGCGGGACGTGTCACACGTCGCGATTTCCACGGTGCATGTTTATCGAAAAGATCTGATGTAATTTTATTGAAGGCTTCTACTTTACTATTAAGGGATATTTGATTGTAAATGTCATACCAAGGAGCTTTGGCACTGTCATCGCACATAGCCTCACAATTTATATTTTTGTAATCACGGTAGCGGATCATTTTATGTTTATATTTCGGGCATTTAATAGAGTACATCATAAATAGCAAATCATGCTTTGATACTCCGGAAACAGAAAACTGACCATATAGTAATACTTTCGAGGTGTCTGAAACGATCGCGTGATCTATCCACCTTTCAGTTCCTAACGATAGGTGGGTAGGGCCAAATTCTAATATTTGTAAATTGTATGAATTGATAGTGTCAATAAACTTTTCGGCCGAGTTCGTAAGCGGTGCCATCAGATCGCAATTGAAATCACCCATGATTATGATATCTTGATATTTATTTACGAATTGCGAAAGGGGAACTTCTAACTCGGATAAATCACCCGTTTTCGGGGGCCAGTAAACAACGGCAACAAGTATACGTTTCATTTCAATTTGAATTTCCGCAAACATATATTCCATGCCAGGTAATGTGGTTGTGGAGTGAGCGACTACTTTAACCTTATGTCATCACGAACAAACAATGCAACCCCTCCACCCGCCTTTCTTTTGCATTGCTTTTAATTATCGACCTGTCATTGCGAAAGAGTTTATAATTAGATCCCGATACGAGTCCTGAATTTATTGTAGATTTCAACCACGTTTCGCTAATTAAAAACAGGTCTGGTTTCGTTTCAGTTATAATATTTGAAATTTCAGAGTAATGCTGCTTAAGTGATTGTGCATTTACGTGGAAAACAGACAAGCCACGAGGAAACTGGGACAAAGAGACCTGTAAATCTTGTAGGGTGGCCGGGCTACTTCGAGCGGGTTTGGGGCTTTCCAAGGGGCCGGATGGAGCACTAGACGCAGGTATAGAATTCCTGGAACGCGTGTACTGAGAAAAAGTCGGTGTCAAACTTCCTTGCCACATTTAAGGAGATAAATTCGGGGGGAAGATTAAAGTGGCAATGAGCAGGAAGGAATCGGAAACTAAATAAGTTGCTTTTGATCACAAGTGGGACACTAACTACTTAGAATTAGTTTAAGTAATGTAAGTTTCTTATAACTAGTTGTTATTTTATGGGAATAATAGTTAACTATAATTATAAAATAATGACAATATTAGTACACAATAAAAAATGTGACAAAAAAAATAATGAGAGTATTAGTACACAATAGAAGAATTAATTGGAGTAATTAAAAAATAATATACTTCTAATATTAGTAATAATAGACTAAAAGTAGAAGTGTTAATAATAAATATTAATAATAATGATAATAATAATAGTAATAGTAATAATAATAGTAATAGTAATAATAATAGTAATAGTAATAATAATAGTAATAGTAATAATAATAATAATAATAATAATGATTGAATATCACAATAACAAATTACTGGAGAAGAAAAAAATTATAATTAATTTTAAAAAAATTATAATTAAAAATCTATTTAATTTATAATTAATTTTTGTTTTTAGAAAAGTAGCACATAGTATTTTGCTCCTAATTCTTTATGCTATCCAGTTCTGCTATAGTTCTGATGCGAACTTTGGTGTTCCTCACCTTTACGATGATGACGCCATCGGTTGTCCAGACGTACTGTTGGCCAAAACGTTCCACAGCTTTTTTTAGGACGTCCAGCCGCATCCTCGTCAGGTCCTCCCGGATGGTGACACCCGTATTTTTCAGGTTTCTCTTCGATTGAAAAATTTCCCGGCGCTTCCTATAACTGGTAAATTTTACTATTATAGGACGAGTACCACCACTACTTTTACGGCCTACTCGATGGCTGCGATCAATGTCGCTAAGCTCTAATTGGACACCTATCTTTTTGGCTACATTGATTGCAATGCAGTCGGTGTCCTCGTCATCACGCTCGGGCTCCCCGAAGATCCTAAGGCAGTTACGACGCTGGTACTGCTCGAGCTCGTCGGTGCGGTCTGCCAGTTGAAGCTTGAGATCATCAATCTCCTTTGTCTGCTGCAAGAGTTTCTCTTCGTACCGAGAAACTAACGCCTCCAATTTCGTCTCCATCACTTCAGCAACAACCTGGGATAATTTGCTCATGAAAGCATCCGAAGTCAGGATGCTTTCAATGAGAGAAGCAGAGACAGCGTCATTGGCTTTGGCGTTGCGTGTAGACATGTTTTAAGAAATAGAGACAATATTTACACAAGAAATAAGTAGAAATAAAAGCTTATTTTACACAAGAAAATACTTTTGGAGAAAACTAAAAATGTTAAACAGTATATTAAAAATGTATATGTTTTACTTAACTCGTTCCAAGCAGACACTGGCGTGTGCGGCGCTCTTCACAAACGGTCCTACGGCTGAATAATCTACCTGCTGCGCCGCTCACTGAAAACTACCTGCGGTGATCCTCGGAGCGCTTAGGGAATACGTCCTCACAGCTCGGAGACCATGACACGACCCACTTCTACTGCCTTCACGTTCTTTCTCAATCCCACCTTCTTAGTCTCACGTTCCTCCGCAACCGTTCACACTCTCCCCCTTCTCCCTCTCTCACTCAATGCAGCTACCCCTCCATCTCCTCTGCTTCCTGACCTTCCCGCGCGGTCGGAGAGGCTGCTCCAATTGTGTGGATTCCAGCCACCAGCCCTCTCCTCTCCCCTTGCTTTCTTCCGTCCGAGCCTGACCAGCACAGTGCCTGCGCCGCCAACGATGTCCAGCTGTTGTTCGAGTACTCTTCCTCCCTGCCAGCCCCCCTCCCTATCACCCTTCCGCTTCACTCCGCTGACCCTTGACCCGAGCTCTTCGCCCTACACGCTGTGCCTTCGCTTGTTAGTGACCTTGTTCGAAACGACCGCCCATTCTATAACCTCGCTGACCTCGGCATCCAGGAAATACGACTGAAATTATCTTTCTCCATTGTAATTGACATAATAAAATGAATTAAGGTTGTTTTTTTCAAGAGAATGGGATAATATCTTACAGGATTTATGAGTTAAATGAAAATTGCTTTATTCATCGTGTTAAGCAAATACATTTTTACAGGCTACTAAAGTAGGTACAGTTACAGTTCAGCATGTTCGTAAGTTGAAATGACTCATTGTTTTCAAACTACTTTATATTTTGTCGAAAGTTGTTCATTTCATATTTTTTATTGTCAAGCTGTTTACTTATTAATTTATAATTCCTTTCCTTTATTTCAAACGAAGAAAGGGATTTCTCTGTAAAACAATCGATTTATAAATTGAGGTTTTGAAAGACAACAGTTTAAAATCATAAATACGATGAAATGGTATTTTGAAATTCATTAGCATTTAATATTTTTGTTTTTTTCAACTACCTGTACAACACGTTTTCCCAAAAACTTATTTATGAACGTGGATGCATGATAAAGTTGTGTCGTTTTGAGAAACTTTTGTCTGTTTATGTACTTGTACCGTAACCAAAAACAAAGTTTGTTTATAAATTGACTGCAGTGGTGCGTGGTACTTAACAAAATAACGCCGTCTAGGAAGCGCTGAAGGAAGCCTGCGGAAATTCAGGGAACGTACGTCAATCGCATCTTCAACAATTAACAAACAAGGCAGAGCCGGGTGTTATGCTTTGGCAGATAAATCGATATTGATGAAGCCGGTCGGGTGCCTGAGAGAAACGCCGAGAAGGGAAGTACGGGGACCGAAGATAATTTGCGCGAGGATCCTTGCCTCTCCTTCCTTCCAAGTTGTTGCGCATACTTCGCCGTTTCAACGTGGGTGCTTCTGCCGTCACTGCTTCTGCTCCACGTACTTTACCAACACCACATCTTGGGTTTCCCTCTCCCTTTACAAATGCTTGCTTCGTAACACATTTCTTCGCTTTATTTTCTGCTGATGATACTCTGCAAGCGAAACAATTCCATTTCCTCTACTACGTTATATCAATTGTAACCATTTCCTTTTCTTTACATTTTGTCTAAAACAATTCCAAAACTATACTCCATTTATTTCATTGTATTTTCTACAAACCCATTTATCTAGCTCAGTCACTACTTTGCGAGGCTGAACCTGTTCGCATCCCTCCCTACATCAATGAAGCAGTCAAGAAGCGGTGCTTTCAGTAAACACCTCATTGGGGCTTCTCCATTTCATTCCCTTCACCCTGAATTCCACGCACCTGCGGGAGGGTGAGGCGTAATTACAGACCGGAAGAAAACACCCTCGCGCATCTTAACCCGCGCGGCACATTTAAGCAGGTCTTGCAAAAGCTCGCGGCGTTCCACGGCGGAAACCCGTCAATTTTGTGAAGTTGCGCGCGGAGGGAGGCGGCCTGGAGGAAGCGCCCCACATCATCCCCCCTCCACCCCGCCCGCTGGGAGTGGAGGGGAGGGAGCGCGTTAAACAGATTTAACGCAATAATTTCGCGTCCTCTCGAGGCCGCGCGGGCCACCTGAAGGGGTAAATAAGCGGAGCCTCGTTAGGCGCAGACGAGTGCGTGAAGGGGGCCCGCGACAGCGACGGCGCAGGCGAGGGCGAAGGCGATGCACTCCCGAGGGACGAGGTTGCTTGGTGGTGAACATGACAAACACTGACATTTAGTTGCCAGAGGTGGGTTGGCATGAAATAAGGACAATGTATTTTTGCGAGAAGAAATACAAAACAAAATCCCAGTTAACAGTTTCTCACAAACCATTTTAAAATTCTAGTTTTCACAATTAGATAAAGTATACGAAAAAAATATCAAAATATAAAATAATATTTTTAATTTACATCACGTCTTTTACACTGTCAATTTTAATTCAATTATTCAAAGCAATAATCACCAACATCATCAAATTCCTGCTTCTCGAATATAGTCACTAAGATTTTTTTTCATAAAATGCATGTGATTTGGAATTGCTTCAATGAAATCACCGACTCAAAACCAAAAAATAGTCATTGATGGCAGATTTGTGGATATAAAACTGACGATTCCATAGAATGAACAAAAAATTCTTGCTTTTATGTCTTCTCTGAGCAGGTGTGCCGTGACATGCAGCGTTTACGAGCATGGAGCAATTGTGTTTGTTATTTCCAAGACTAATCCAATATTAATTTAATTGAAGACTAATTAGAATATGACAAATCCTAGCTTTTCTAAAAACTGAAAATTATTAAGATTACGAAAAAAATCGTTATAAATATATTTCAATTAAATTTTCACTCATAGCCACAATTTTCATAATTGAACATTTTTCAAAATAAAAATACCAAGATTTATATAAATAGCAAATTTTTAAACAACAATGTAATACTTGATAACAATATGCTTCCTAAAAGACAGTAAAACATTGTTTGGTATTTCCCAGGAAAAGAAAACTCACTCGAACGACTTGCTAATGAAGTAACAGATGCACTACTTGAAATGTTGCAAATGAGTTAGTTTTAATATTTCTTGAATCTTTTCTTGAATAATATCAACGACATACTCTACAAGTTATTGATACATACGAAGAAAAATTTCCCGTGAAAAGAAGAAATCATCGCCATTATTTAAAAAAATCATTACAAGGAAATGGTGATAAATATGAGCAACAATAATCAGCAGTAATATATTAGGAAATGTTTTCTGCCACCACGTCAACCGGACTCATCTATTTGCTATAGCAATAACTGAATGGCCGGAAACTAGAAGAGAACGGTGCCAAAAAACAAAACGATTGGCGGAACAGTGAAAGACGAAGACGATGGCGGAAGAACGACGACGACCGGAGCAGTAACGTTCGTTCAATTGCGGTTACGGAAGTGAGCAAGTCGGGATCTTCGTCCATTGAAAACGAACGCTCGCATCGCATGTTACACGGAAGGCGGCAAGAACACAGGCGTGCTGCGGGCACAGAGGCGGAGAGCAGCGCACGGAGGACGAGCTGGGGCAACGAGCGCAGAGCTGGCGCCGGGCGTCGGGCTGGCGGCGGCGGCGGCGGCTTTGAAGGCGAGCGGCGGTTACAAGCGCGCCGCGCCGCAACCACCGCTCCGCCACGCCACCGACCAGGCGTCGCCTCCGCCTACGCCGCCTCGCGCGCCTCGCCCCGCTTCCTTGACCTACTCAAAGCCTCCTCCGCTCACCGACGCAGGCGGCGCGGCGCGGTCCGGCGGGGGCAACGATCTCTGCTGCTGGAGCTGCTTTCGCACCTTGGGAGAGATCTTTACTGTCTCGCAAAGAGGAAAGGAGATATCCAGCCGAAAGACAGAGCACTTGACTGAAACGCGATAATTTTTTTATGAGTCTCCTGCCCACAGTTATGAGTATACAGTAGATAATTTCGTTGATTTTGTTCTTACAGTAAGTTTACATTTCTACAAAATTAATATTATTTTGTTAATTTTAAGACACATCCTAGAAAGTATTTACATATGATTACATATACATATACCAATATTACATATACCAATATTGTTGAAACCAATTTACAAACAGCAAAGTGGCAGTTGGTACCATAAGTTGTATAACATTGTTACCATACAACTCTGTAAAGATAGTAAGCATATCAATCACTGCGTTTGATTTTGAAATCAGACAATAAAATATTCAAAAAGCAATCAAACATCATTAGCTTCATGTAAAAGTACATCTGTAAATAGAAAAAATGATAAAAGAAGAGAAAAGAGTGGTAAAAAAGGATATGTATTAAGAGAGTAACGACAAATATGCTTGTTAAAATGGAATTAGAAAAATATGAAGACTGAATAACACTCGTAAGTAGGATTAAGGAATTCAAAATGGAGAAAGGGAATACAATAGTGCAGTAAAAATGCATCAGAAACCCAATGCGAAACTTATGCATGCGACCAGGCGTCTGCCAGCACCCACAGGTAAAAGGGACACGTAGGTGCACCTGCTTTCATTGCACTATCGCTCTCCTAGAGAATTGTAAGTTATCTGGTCCCGCTCTGTAGGGCTAGGTTGGAACAGTTTGGCATTCTTCTGTATTTCAACGTCGCTGATATTGGAAGGCAGGCACCCTCCCATGGTGACCGTACAAAATGCATGTGTATAAATTAAACATTGAAACATAATTTCTACACAGAAGATCATAAACATTCTTTTTCACTGACAGCTCATTTTTCGCTATTGTTTTCTTTGGGAAAGAGGAATGTTGACAACAGAAATTATATATGATTATTGATTTAATATCTGTAAAGAATGTTCTGTATATTTACTTGTTGAATCCTCCTTGTATATGAACAACCATTTTTACCGTCTGCTTCGTAGGGAAATTGTTATTTTAGGTGGGCATGTCCTCTGGAGATAATATATTTCCTGCTAATTTTACTTTGCGGATTACAGTGTGAAATCAAACAACAAACTGTGTTGGCCTTTCAGATTTATGATGAAATCATTGTAGTTACAAATTTATTGCTAATAATGTATTAAAGTATTTTTCCGTTAGAAAGATATATTAGCACAAAGCGCAAAGAGTCCCAAGAAAAATATTTTTGTCGTATTGTATATTTTTGATACGTTTTCGTTTATTGCTCAACAGATATCAATAAAGAATTATTTAAGTTTCTTCAAAACATTTGTATTTCAGTACGATTCTCAGCTATGTTGTATTCGATTAAAGGCAAGTAATTACAAGAACAATATATTCGTCCTAGTGATATTAGCGGTAAGTAAA